>OY755047.1:5448930-6048930 GCA_963576565.1 Aspidapion aeneum
CTATTGTGTTAGCATTAGCGAACCCACTCTTATTTTCTTTATTTTCGTTAATTTGGTTATAAGCCTCATCAATGGCTTCAGGTTTAATCTTCAACAAACTATCAGGGACTTGAGTTAGATTGTTATTTGCTTCAGCTGTTAAAATTGCTTCTAATGCATCATTGATTCTTTTATTTTCTTCCTGAACTTGGTTTATCAATGCTTTAATCTGACTGATGCTTAGTTGAGTCTCTTGAAGATTTACTGTCATGGACTCTAGTTTTTTTAGACTGTCTGATTTTTGTTGTTCAAGCTTGTGTTCTTCCATTCTTAACCCTTCAACTTGTTCTTTTTTAGTTTTTAACTCAGATTCTTGAGTGGCAACTAATTCTGCTTGTTCCTTAGCTTGAACACCCAGCTTGTCAACTTGTGTTTTTAAATCATTAAGTCGTTTTTGTGCTTCACCTTTCTGAGTTTCAAGCTGTTTTAAAGTTGTTGCTAAGGTGTTTAGTTCACTTTCTAAATTACGGATTTCGCCGGTTTTTATCTTAATATCAGCTTCTTTTTGAGCTACATCAGTTTCCAAAGTAATTTTTTCCTTGTAAAGTTCATCAATATCTTTACTGATCATATCAAGCTCTGGGTTTGAGTATCTAGAATTATTATTATCCAAAAGACCCTCTGTCTTATTTGTAGAAGTAATTCTTAAGCTTGGAGGCACCATATCAGGTGCTAAAGAAGCTGGAGGCTCAATCCCTTTTAGGCATCTAGCAATCAACCACATTGCCAAAGCAAATTGTTCATTATTCAATTTCCCAGTTTGGTTAATGTCACACAGTGACCAAATATGGGCTAAAACTGACTGTGGAACACCACTGCGTAGGAATACATCTTTTATTTCAATCCCAGACACAAAACCATCCATGTCAACATCACTTTTTGTGAACAAAGTATCAGATTTTGCCTTTTCTTCAGCAGTTACAACCCAGTTTACAGTTGGAGCCACAGATTGAGTTGGTTTGATGGTTGACATTGGTATTATTGCTGGTGGTGGAGGTAAATCAGGTTTAGGTGGTGCAGTATTCACAAAACTAGCCTTTTCTTTTGCTGGTGGCATTAATTCTTTAGGTAACATATTTGGGATTGCATATTTTTCAAGAGCTTTGTAAACCAAATGCATTGCAACAACAAATTCATGGCGATTCAACATGCCATCTTTATCTTGATCTGCCAATTCCCAAATCTTGCCCAAAGTGTCGAATGGTAATTTTGATTGCATCAAAACATCTTTAACTTTGTTCCCAGGAATGACTCCATTAATTGGTTGAAGACTATCAAATAGTTTGTCATAATTTTCTCTTTCTGAAGGTTTTATAGTCCAGTCCACTGCAGAAGGAGGTAGGGAGGTAATCAATGGAGGTGCAGCCACTGGAGGTTTGATCTTTGGTAACTTAAGGTCTCCCATTTTTGGAGGTGGAACATCTTCGCTGATACATTTAATGCTACAATCTCTCCCATTTTGTACTAAGGCAACTAGTTTCAAAGCGACAAACAAACCAGTTTTGTCCAAACAACCTCGACCTCCAGGATCAGATAAATCCCAAATTCGAGACAGGATCACATCACTGAGACCTGAGTGCTTCAAAAACCTGGCAGCTTCCATTCCTCCAATGGTCCCAAGTCCATTTGGATCAACTAGAGTGTACAGTGCCTCATATATTTGATTATTATTTCCAGAAATTTGGGTGGGTGATGGAAGAGCCGCCATTTTGTTTTTCTGTAAGATTTTATTTTAGGATTCTTTAAGTTTTTGTGTACTAAAACAAAATTTATAAATTTTGTTTTGTTTGTAACCTAAAAAAAATTAATACAAGGTGGTTTCATTAGACTATAAGGGGATTCCAAAAGAACAGTAAATGGTTGAATAACCATAGAAAGTTTACCCTTTGCCTAAAAGATTTGAAAACAATTTAAAATGACCTAAATATATACTTTGAGGTATGGGTCAGTGGTTTACCTACAATTTTGTATGAATAATCTTAAAGAGACATTGCAATTGTATAAAATTTCTGAAAACTTATTCCTTCAGTTTTAGTTTTTATACAAATGATGTTAAGAATTATCTATAAAATATTATCAGGGGGTATGCTGAGTTTGCTTAGTAGGAAAGTAACCTCCATAAACCTAGCAAGCCCACTTCAATAAAAATTTAAAAAATGTATTCCAGAATTATGTGCTTTTTATGTGCTAATTTCGTCCAGTTTTTAAAATTTTTATGCTCCTTTGGTTTCCATGGAAATTTAAAAAAATGATTGGTGTGCTAGCTTTATATAAAGCTAGCAAGCCCATACAGAAATGATAAATATTTTTATAATATTTATATGTGAAAATTAAGTGCTTTTTATGTGCTCCCTTTTGCTAAAAAGAAAATTTTATTTACCAAGTTTTTAAGTTTTTTTTTAAACAATGTGTGGGCTTGCTAGGTTTATATAAACCTAGCAAGCCCACACATTTTATTAAAAAAACAGCTTAAAAACTTGGTTAATGGAATTTTCTTTTCAGCAAAGGGGAGCACTTAAATTTCGCACATAAATATTATAAAAATATTTATTATTTCTGTATGGGCTTGCTAGCTTTATATAAAGCTAGTACACCAATCATTTTTTTAAATTTCTGTGGAAACCAAAGGAGAACAAAAATTTTAAAAGTGGACAAAATTAGCACATAAAGAGCACATAATTCTGGAATGTATTATATTTATTTTAATTGAGTTGGGCTCGCTAGGTTTATATGAACCTAGCCAGCCCACACATTAAAAAAAAAAAAGTTTAAAAACTTGGTAAATGGAATTTTCTTTTTAGCAAATGGGAGCACATAAAAAGCACTTAATTTTCGCATATAAATATTATAAAAATATTTATTATTTCTGTATGGGCTTGCTAGCTTTATATAAAGCTAGCACGCCAATCATTTTTTTAGATTTCTGTGGAAACCAAAGGAGCACAAAAATTTTAAAAAGTGGATGAAATTAGCACATAAAAAGCACGTAATTCTGGAATACAAATTTAAATTTTTATTGAGGTGGGCTTGCTAGGTTTATGGAGGTAGGAAAGTAGGTATAGAAATTTTAAGGTTATATGCTTAAATTAAAATCTGTATTTTAAAATATATTGGGTTCAAATCAATAGTCTCTAAAGTCGCCTCAATGAATTAAATATATGAGAGAAGTGGGGCTTTATTTGGGTCAAAAACTTGTCAGAATCCTAAAAAAAAATCTATAAATCCGCCCTGAAAATTCACACTGATAAAAAAGCGTTACACAATAAACAGGATTAATTATCAACAAAATATTTAAATAGGGTTTAAATAATTAACAAAAAACTCCAGAAAACTCACGAAAACAAAATAATTTTCACTGCTAGATTTGTGAAAAACAATTTTTTATTTTTTTTTTCAACCCTTTATTTATTGACCAACACAATAAGGGCAGCGTTGGATTTTAGCAATTACAGTTTTCTGTAATGTCGATAAGGACCACGATCCACTTGAATTTTGCCAGGTTGTCGTTGGACTTTAGCCGTTACAGTTTTCTGTAATGTCGGCCAGGACCACGTTCCACTTGAAGTTTGCCCTGATATTTGTTATTGTTTTTTGTGGGTTTATACTGAGGTTGTTTTGTAATATTTTTGAGCAATTTTTTAGGTAAAATCGACCTCAGACCTCGCGTAAGGATGAGCGACGCCACCAAGGACACTAAGGAGGTCCTCCAAAAGGAGATCAATAAGACTTCAATGCAAATTTTATCTGAGTTGTTTGGTAAGAGACAGTTTTATGTTGATTGTATGTATCTCTGAAACTACACCACTTTTTTTCTTAAAAACTTGGAGGAATAATCTTGACGAGTGCCTTTATGACTGCAATAAGGGTCATACAGTTCTTTTAAGTATTTAAGGAAATATTTTGAAATCTTTGGAATTTAATAAATTTAATATATCTTGAGAACTATACACCTCGGCATTCTGAAACTTTAAACAAATAAGAAGCGTTACAATATTTACAAACATCCTGAGTCTCGTTACTGTAGCTTTAGAGGTTTTTGAGTTACAGGCCTACATATTTTCTTTGAGTTTCATTACTGTAGCTCTCCAAGTTTTTGAGTCACAGGACAACATATTTTTTTAAATATTGTTTAATATCTACAAAACTATCTTACTCTAATCTATTGTACTATTGGTACTGTACTTTTTTTATTTGTTGGTGATATTAATTATACAATTTGTTTTTGACTACAGGTACATTTGATGCTGAACCCCCTATAATAATAAAGAAAGAGAAAAAAGACAAAAAGGAGAAAAAGAAACACAAACATAAAGACAAAAAACACAAGAAAAAGAGTAAAAAAAAGAAAAGATCTTCAAGTAGTAGTAGCAGTGGGTCAAGTGATGGAACAGAACTAGATTTAGCCAAAATTTTGATTAAACAAGTAAGAAAAATCTATTGTATTTTAATTTCTGAAGCTTAAATATCACATTTGTTTTTTAGGAAAAAGATGTGGCAGAGAAAAAAATTAAAATAGAAGGAACATCTCTAACATTAGGTTTGGCTGAAATTAAGCAGGAAATTATCAAGAGAGAGACAGATTTGAAAGATTCTAAGCCTAGCATTGCTGATTTGGAAGCCAAAATTAAAAAGGAAAAAGATGTTAGTATCATATGGAATGTAGGGGACACCAGGGATACAATAAAGAGTTTTTGGTTTTTTTCTAATATTTCTATGTAAAGGTGTCAAAATACTGCCTGGCACTATTATAGCCTGACTTTATTCTAATAATTCTCTAATATCTCAAGAAAAGTGTTTTCATGGAAAAAAATAGACCTTCTAAGGTAAAAATATATTTTTTCTTATAGGGGGAATCTTCAAGCATAAAAAAAGAAACCAAATCCGATCCAGAAAGTGACACAGACAGTCGAAAACATAAGCGCAAACATAAACACAAAGATAAAGACAAAAAACGAGACAGAAGCCGTGGGAGAGAAAGAGACAGAAGCAGGAGCAAAGATCGCAAGTTGTATAGATTGGATGACTTGAAAACTAAGATTAAAGAAAAAAGAAGACATTCAAGGTAAAAAACAAAACAAAAAAGTCAATAGGATATTTTATGGTTCTATCTATCTATCTATTTAGCTTTCTTCAATCTATCTTCTCTGTCTGCCGCCGTGTTCATCCATCTAGTTCCCGCATGTTTCTTCAAATCGTCTGCCCATCTCATTTGGGGTCTTCCTCTACTTATATTTTCCCAAGGTCTTCAGTTTACAATACATTTGTTCCATTGATCATCTTTCTCTCTGATAGTATTTTATTTTCAACAGTCATGCCATTTACAAAAATTAAAATCACAATAGTATGAACTATAACTAACATTATTATGAATTAAATAAGTAATTATTCGAAAATTCCACCGTTGTTATTCATGCAAATCCTACATCTATGAATTAGGGACATGCATGCATTTTTAACCATTTGTTTAGGAATTTCTTCTATGGCTTGAACAACGGCTGCCTGAAGTTCTTCTATCGTTTTATAAGTAGTAGAATAAACTTTATCCTTTAAGTATCCCCAAATACAAAAATCACCACACACCTTGTATTACAAAAAAAAAATATAAAGTGTCCAAACTCACCCCACCCTCCCCTATGACCGTATATACCTACTAACACCAATTTTTTTGTAGGGAGCGTAGCAGGGACAGATTCAGGAACAGGAGCTTGAGCCGGGATCGAGACAGGCACCGGGACAGGAGCCGGGAGCGGGACAGGAGCCGGGAGCGCGTCAGGAGCAGGGAGCGGGACAGGAGCCGGGAGCGGGACAGGAGCCGGGAGCGCGTCAGGAGCAAGGAGCGGGAAAGGAGCAGGGAGCGGGACAAGAGCAGGGAGCGGGATAGGGATTTCTACAGGAAGAAGGAATACCGGGACACGAAATATGAGAGATTGGAAAGGAGTTTCAGACAATGGGGAAGGGACGATAGTTTTTATAATCCTCGGTAAGATGGAATATCAATTAAAAAAGTTTTTTTTTAAATCTTTTTTTCTAAAATTTAAATGTTTTTGAAAAATTGTTTTTTGAAAAAAATGTAATTCAAAATTTTAGTTTTTTGAAAAAAAAAAAGGTGAAATAAAAGATTTTTAACACTTTGTTTTTGAAAATTTTTAAATGTTCTGGAAAAAAGTTCCCAAAAAGTAGTTTTTTGGAAAAATTGCTTTGATTAAAAATTTAATTCTAAATTTTGTTTTTTCAAAAATCAACTTTTTCAAAAAATTACAATCAAAAATTGTTTTTGAAAAAAGAAAATATTTAAATCACTTTTTTTTTTGAAAAACAATTTTTGAAAAAAGTGTATTCAAAAAAACTTTTCGAAATCTACTATTTAATTTTTCGAAAAAAATGTCATTCAAAAAAGGTTTTTTGGAAAAAAATTGAAAAAAAAGTGTTTTAACAATAGTTTTTAAAATTTTGTTTTCAAAAAAAACTTTTTGAAAAAAATTTCTGGTACATTATTTTAGAAAAAAAAATACTAAAAATTATTTTTTTGGTCACTTGTAATAAATATTATTTTTAACTTTATTCTTGTAATTTCTAGACCTAGATCGAGAACTAGGTCTCCAGAGAGAGATAGAGGCAGATGGGCCCGTGATCCAAGACGGCGTAGTAGGTCACCTAGAGAGAGACCACCAAGGTAAATAATTAAACCGATTTTAATGAGTTTTCTATACATAATTACATACATCTGTACTGGGAAAGGACCTAACTAAGTTTGACTTGGATAAATTAAGACTACTGATCGTGGGTGTCACACTCTCAGCGTCATCTCTTTTCTAAGCTAGAAACTTTACCAAAACATCCCTTGAAGCAATTTGAATAAAAAATGTTCTTGAATAAAATTTTATTAAAGTTATAGTTTTTAAGAAATTTGCTGGAACTTTGAAAGGTATTCAATTGTGTCAAATTAAGAAAAAGAAACCGCCTGTGCTTTGGGAATCCTGTTTAATTTGTTTAGAGTAGGAAAGTTATTAAAATTTTATTCTTGTTGCAAGGTTAGACAAATAAAAGTGGTACATTTTAGTTAAATTGCCTAAACATTAATTTTCCAACCATTCCATGAACCCGTTTTCTCGACTGTCTAAAAGCTAGTCGTACTGGCCGGTGGAGACTCTAAGCTCCCTTATTTCTTAGAGTGGCGCCCAAGATTCCGTCCGAAAGGGTGAAATATTGAGTGTCAAATGTAAAAGACCGAAGTTTGGCAACCCCGAACTAGGTCCCTTTACAAATTTAACTCCGACTAACCCCACGACATTAGAGGTGGGGAACCGAAGGAAGCCGATTATTTCCGAATGGTTCCGACTAACTTCCACGACATTAGAGGTGGGGACCGAAGGAAGCCGATTATTTCCGAATGGCTCCGACTAACACCACGACATTAGAGGTGGGGAACCGAAGGGAGCCGATTATTTCGGAATGGTTCCGACTAACTTCCACGACATTAGACATGGGGACCAAAGAAAGCCGATCATTTCCGAATGGCTCCGACTAACACCACGACATTAGAGGTGGGGAACCGAAGGGAGCCGATTATTTCGGAATGGTTCCGACTAACTTCCACGACATTAGACGTGGGGACCAAAGAAAGCCGATCATTTCCGAATGGCTCCGACTAACACCACGACATTAGAGGTGGGGAACCGAAGGGAGCCGATCATTTCCGAATGGCTCCGACTAACACCACGACATTAGAGGTGGGGAACCGAAGGAAGCCGATTATTTCCGAATGGTTCCGACTAACTTCCACGACATTAGAGGTGGGGACCAAAGAAAGCCGATCATTTCCGAATGGCTCCGACTAACACCACGACATTAGAGGTGGGGAACCGAAGGAAGCCGATTATTTCCGAATGGTTCCGACTAACTTCCACGACATTAGAGGTGGGGACCAAAGAAAGCCGATCATTTCCGAATGGCTCCGACTAACACCACGACATTAGAGGTGGGGAACCGAAGGGAGCCGATTATTTCCGAATGGCTCCGACTAACACCACGACATTAGAGGTGGGGAACCGAAGGGAGCCGATTATTTCCGAATGGTTCCGACTAACTTCCACGACATTAGAGGTGGGGACCAAAGAAAGCCGATCATTTCCGAATGGCTCCGACTAACACCACGACATTAGAGGTGGGGACCAAAGAAAGCCGATCATTTCCGAATGACTCCGACTAACACCACGACATTAGAGGTGGGGAACCGAAGGAAGCCGATTATTTCCGAATGGCTCCGACTAACACCACGACATTAGAGGTGGGAAACCGAAGGGAGCCGATTATTTCCGAATGGTTCCGACTAATTTCCACGACATTAGAGGTGGGGACCAAAGAAAGCCGATCATTTCCGAATGATTTCGACTAACCCCCACGAAGTCAGAGGTGGGGATCAAAGAAAACCGATCATTTCCGAATGATCCCGACAAACTACGAATATCCCCCACGGCATCTGGAGTCAATAACTTATAATTTCTACTCACGGCCGATGGATTACGACAAATTAGACCTGCCCATGCTTTAGGAGACTTGTAAAACAACTTAACCTAAATTACCCCGACCTAACAAAGATAGAAATTAGTAACTTCGTTACACTACTAGAAATAAAAATTCGGACTTTTTTTTCGTTTTCGCCAATGCGACTCCTTATGCAAAACTTTAGCTTCTGACCACTGAGTCCTGTGATCATTTGACCATGCATAATCCGCTAAACCGGATTTTTTAATATCCCCTAATTGGGTACTTTTTAGATGTTCATTTACTTTAACCTGAAGAGGGCGTTTCGTTTCACCTACATATGATTTACCACACTCACACGGAATTTGGTAAATGCATTCCTTATTATTTGAGGGATTTTCTGGTTTTGTATTACTTACTTGATGAAAATACTGTTTTTATATTATAGTGCTTGGCTATGTTTTCTGAAATCCCTTGAACATATGGAATGTTAATAACACCCAACGGATTATTACTTTGTGAATTTACTAGAGATCGTTGAGTTTATTAATTTATCGGCACACCTGACTGCACAACAAGTAGTATAAGTAGTAACCTAGAGACTTAGATAGTTTAGTTTATACTTGAAAACGGTTAGAGATACTTACTAACCGAAACGTCGTATTTAAAATAAAGACAATGGAAATCTATGGAAGGAATTTCTATGGAAGGGTGGTTTAATGTTTAGGGCGTTTGCGTACAGACCAAGAGATTCCGGGTTCGAGTCCCGGCCGAAGCAGAAAAACACTTCACTTGTTGTTTAAAGAAATTTACTATTGTCCCAAACCATAATTTTCTTGAAAGTGCACTTATATAAGTTCATAAATTTATCAAGAACGATTAACCCGATTTTCACAAAACTTTTCCAAAACAATCTTTGTAATACTCTGGATAAATCACGTCCCTAGTAAAAACGCCAGAGCATTAGTTTTCAAGATATTCAACGTTTTATATAGAGACGAGTCCTCTTCGAGAATCGATAAGAAAAAACTACTAGAAATCGCAAGAAAAAACGCAATACAAATGATGAAGTCGGGCAGTCTACCTGGGGCCCTACAATTGGGGGCGAAGGCTCAAGAAAAGGTCATCGCTGCTATAAAATCTGGAGGTAAATATGACTATTTTTTAATAATTTTTAGCGATCCATATTGGGATCATAATTTTTTTTTTTTTTTAAATAATCAAAATCAAAAAGTTTCGTGGCTAATCGGGTAAAAAGGAGTTTTTGTTTCTCTCATATTTTTCCGTGGGTAGCTTAAAAGCTTAACCTCACGGGGGTCCAAGATCTAATGGACACCTAATAAGTGTTGACAGTTAACTCTATCGTCCTTATGGGACTCCTCAGAACACTGCTTGGTCAATGTGACACTCTTGCAGTGTTGCCAACTATTGGAAAGCGAAAATCCGTAGCGTGAACGCGAAAAATCTGTAGAAATCCGTAGGTTCAAAGAAGACTAAAAACAAAAAAGGCGCTTTTTTTACAATTAAAAAGTTTATATTGGTTTGATTTTTTTCTTTTTTTGACAGTGACAGGAGTGCACAACTTTTTTGGTTGTGCACTCAGTTTGACTCCCCATCAAACAACGCGCGAAGTAATACAATTCGTTCTAAATAATGTTGCAACGACCGTCCGCTAGATGTCTAGAAAAATAAGGTCACTGATCCAAGCAAAACCTTTTTACAAAATGATTAAAATGTAGGAAAAAAAGTAAAGATAATAGGGACCTATTGCAATAGTGCCAGGCACAAATTGTGCCGGGCACTTTATTGACAGTTTCGCATTACAAACTGACAGTTGGTCTTTCAAAATTGACATACCAAAGTCGAATTTGTAAATCCCGTCGTTTATTTTCCATTAATAGTGGCGTCACTAGTAAATCCGGCTCGTATAATACACAAAGTCCTAATTTTGAAAGGACACAGCTGTTCTTATAATAAGAAACTGTCAATAAAGTGCCTGGCACAATTTGTGTCTGACACGATTGCAACAGGTCCCTACTGAGGACTGATAAGGAGGAATGAGGCTTGGCCGCCGTTGTGTTTCGATGTTTATCGTTTTTTAGTAAAATTGCCAAAAATCTGTAGATTTGGATCCAAAATCGGATATCGGAGATCGAAATCCAAAATCCGTAGATCTACAGATAAATCCGTAGGGTTGGCAACACTGCACTCTTGCTAAGTTAATTAGACGATTTTGTCTCTAATCCTATGTAAATAGTGAGAAAACTCTAGCAAGAAGCGCCATCTACCGAGATACGAGAGAAACCAGAACAAGAACAGGCGAAAATAAACTGCTATACATATCGATCAATGAAAAGATTGATTACAAATAAAAAGAAACAAACTAATCCGTGACCTACGACAGTTCTTCTGCCTTTCAGGCCAGATCAACGCTTATTGCGTCTTGCGGCTAAAAATCCGACTCACGATAGCTCCTTAACCGCTGAACCGATTTTCATAAAATTTTCAGGTAAAGTAGTGTAGAACACTGTACAGGGTGGGCCAAATTCGATGTTTTTGCTGGTTTTAGGTATTTCTAGCCGAGATACACAAAAACGAGTGGACATGTCCTGGACTCGACTTTCGAGATGTCTTCAAATATCAAAACCGCTTCTTGATAAACCTTGTAGTTTTTTTGCTACAAGGGGATTTTGAAAAGTCTGCATTGATGTAGTTGGCCTATAACTTTTTTATTTATGAAAATTTCATTTTGGTGTAAGATGCTTTTTCACAGGTTTTTTTTATGAAGAATCCAACTGTCAAACTAATTGTTATCTGTCACTTTTAGTTTTTGAGATATTAAAAAAAGTTTAAATTTTCTTATGGAATGACTCATTTTTTGTTTTTGTTTTGAAATCTACTTCAAATTTTTTGTTTAACGATATGTCATAAATGACAGTTCGTTACGCAGTTTTCAAGATATTTATGACATATCGTTAAACAGAAAATTTGACGTAGATTTCGAAACGAAAACAAAAAATGAGTCTTTCCGTAAGAAAATTTAAACTTTTTGTAATATCTCAAAAACTAACAGTGAAGCATAAAATTTAGTTTGACAGTTGTGTTCTCCATAAAAAACCCTGCAAAAAAGCATCTTACACCAATATGAAATTTTCATAAATAAAAAAGTTATAGGCCACCTCCATAAATGCAGACTTTTCAAAACCCCCTTGTAGCTAAAAAACTACAAGGTTTATCAAGAAGCGGTTTTGGTATTTGAAGACGTCTCGAAAATCGAGCCCAGGACATGTCCACTCGTTTTTGTGTATCTCGGCTAGAAATACCTAAAACCACTGGCCCACCCTTTACATCATGGATCAATTTTTTTGTCACATTATTGAAGAATCGTGGCTTAGTTTTCTTGATAGTCGTGAATAACTCAACGTTTTTTTTCTATAGGAAAAACAATAGAAGAATTAACAGACTTTTGTAAAACTCTGTCGAAAAAGGAGGAACTAGGTGAGTTATCGAGTAACTCAGAAAAAGAGGACAGCGATACTGAGGAGGCGTTCCATCATCCATTCCAAATTAAGGACCGCCCTACAACTATTACGATGAACATCAAAAATTCAGTTCCGTTGCCCACTAAAACCACCCAAGAAAGAAGTACTGAATTGAGACTTCAGTTCCCTGTTAGTAGCGGTCAACAACATAGGTAAAACAATATTTTTCTATTTTCTTGAATTTCTTAAAAACTAGTGACTCGATTTGATTGAAATTTGCTTCGTAGTTTCTTTAAAGTTCTGCGAACAAATTGGATGATGAAAAAAAATCTATCAAGGGTTCCTTTAATATAAATTTAGTGATTTCTAAAGTAACTTTGAATATTAGGCTGTTCTTTTTAAGATTAAGCAGGTTTTCTCAAAAGCAACTTAACCGATTCTGATTATATTTTGTCAGTTTTAGTGTTTGGGCTCTTTTAAACAATTTTTGGTCTTTGACATTTTTTGCCAGAGCTGTGGTTTTCTAGATATTAAACATTTTCATCAAGAATGTATTTTTAGTTATGGTTTCTTTTCATTATGATACACATTATTTCAAAAACCGCTTGTCCGATTTTAATCAAGCTTGGTCAGATTTTTGCTTGAACCCTTTTTAACGTTTTTTATTCCTAGCAAAAGTTTGGTCACTGCTTTAGTTTTTTAGATATCGACCATTACCTGAAAAAATGCGTTTTGGGTCCAGTTATGCCGATTTTTTCTAGGATAACATAGGTTATCTCAAAAACTGTGAAATTGATCTTGATAAAATTTGGTCAAATGATTGCATGACCTTTTTCTAACATTTTTTATAAGTAGTGGAAATGTTGTAAAAGCCATAGTTTTCAAGATATTCTCCTTTTTCCAGGGTGACTGAGGAATGCATTCCTGTATCATCGTCTCTTCAGGATTGCATACGTTATCTTGAGAACTGCTACATCGATCTCTATGAAATTTGGCCAAATGATTGCCTGACCTATTTCCAGCATTTTTTGTTGGTAGTGAAACTGTTGTAAAAGTCGTAGTTTTCAAGATAATACTCTTTTTTCAGAGTGACTGTAGAATGGATCCCTGTATTGTCCATCTCTTCAAGACTACATACGTTGTCTTAATAACTGCTGATTTCATTTTAATAAAACTTGGACAAATTATTGCTTGACTATTTCTAAACTTTTTTAATTACTCGTAAACATATTGCAAAAGCCGTAGTTTTCAAGATATTCTCCTTTTTCCAGGGTTACTAAGGAATGAATCCCCGTGTCGCCGCCTTTTCAGGATCACATACGTTATTTTAATAACTGCTGCACCGATTTCAATAAAACTTGGCCAAATGATTCCTTGATGATTTTCAAACATTTTTTATCATATTTAGAATTTTTGTTAAAGCGGGAGTTTTCAAGATATTCTGTTTTTTCCAGGGTGACTCAAGAATTAATCCCTGTATTGCAGAAAATTTTTATATATCTTTGCGTTTCAGATGATACTACACAATAGTAGTGTAAGCTATGGTGATCCTAATTTTTTCGATAAAAAAAAAGTTGCTCCCATTTCAAAAATTTTTATATATCTTTGCGTTTCAGATGATACTACACAATAGTAGTGTAAGCTAATTTTTTCGATAAAAAAAAGTTGCTCCGATTTCAAAAATTTTTATATATCTTTGCGTTTCAGATGATACTACATAATAGTAGTGTAAGCTAATTTTTTCGATAAAAAAAAAGTTGCTCCCATTTCAAAAATTTTTATATATCTTTGCGTTTCAGATGATACTACACAATAGTAGTGTAAGCTAATTTTTTCGATAAAAAAAAAGTTGCTCCGATTTCAAAAAATTTTATATATCTTTGCGTTTCAGATGATACTACACAATAGTAGTGTAAGCTATGGTGATCCTAATTTTTTCGATAAAAAAAAAGTTGCTCCCATTTCAAAAATTTTTATATATCTTTGCGTTTCAGATGATACTACACAATAGTAGTGTAAGCTAATTTTTTCGATAAAAAAAAAGTTGCTCCGATTTCAAAAAATTTTATATATCTTTGCGTTTCAGATGATACTACACAATAGTAGTGTAAGCTATGGTGATCCTAATTTTTTCGATAAAAAAAAAGTTGCTCCCATTTCAAAAATTTTTATATATCTTTGCGTTTCAGATGATACTACACAATAGTAGTGTAAGCTAATTTTTTCGATAAAAAAAAAGTTGCTCCGATTTCAAAAATTTTTATATATCTTTGCGTTTCAGATGATACTACACAATAGTAGTGTAAGCTATGGTGATCCTAATTTTTTCGATAAAAAAAAAGTTGCTCCCATTTCAAAAATTTTTATATATCTTTGCGTTTCAGATGATACTACACAATAGTAGTGTAAGCTAATTTTTTCGATAAAAAAAAAGTTGCTCCGATTTCAAAAAATTTTATATATCTTTGCGTTTCAGATGATACTACACAATAGTAGTGTAAGCTATGGTGATCCTAATTTTTTCGATAAAAAAAAAGTTGCTCCCATTTCAAAAATTTTTATATATCTTTGCGTTTCAGATGATACTACACAATAGTAGTGTAAGCTAATTTTTTCGATAAAAAAAAGTTGCTCCGATTTCAAAAATTTTTATATATCTTTGCGTTTCAGATGATACTACACAATAGTAGTGTAAGCTAATTTTTTCGATAAAAAAAAAGTTGCTCCGATTTCAAAAATTTTTATATATCTTTGCGTTTCAGATGATACTACATAATAGTAGTGTAAGCTAATTTTTTCGATAAAAAAAAAGTTGCTCCCATTTCAAAAATTTTTATATATCTTTGCGTTTCAGATGATACTACACAATAGTAGTGTAAGCTAATTTTTTCGATAAAAATAAGTTGCTCCGATTTCAAAAATTTTTATATATCTTTGCGTTTCAGATGATACTACACAATAGTAGTGTAAGCTAATTTTTTCGATAAAAAAAAAGTTGCTCCGATTTCAAAAATTTTTATATATCATTGCGTTTCAGATGATACTACACAATAGTAGTGTAAGCTATGGTGATCCTAATTTTTTCGATAAAAAAAAGTTGCTCCGATTTCAAAAATTTTTATATATCTTTGCGTTTCAGATGATACTACACAATAGTAGTGTAAGCTAATTTTTTCGATAAAAAAAAAGTTGCTCCGATTTCAAAATTTGTTATATATCTTTGCGTTTCAGATGATACTACACAATAGTAGTGTAAGCTAATTTTTTCGATAAAAAAAAGTTGCTCCGATTTCAAAAATTTTTATATATCTTTGCGTTTCAGATGATACTACACAATAGTAGTGTAAGCTATGGTGATCCTAATTTTTTCGATAAAAAAAAAGTTGCTCCGATTTCAAAAATTTTTATATATCTTTGCGTTTCAGATGATACTACACAATAGTAGTGTAAGCTAATTTTTTCGATAAAAAAAAAGTTGCTCCCATTTCAAAAATTTTTATATATCTTTGCGTTTCAGATGATACTACACAATAGTAGTGTAAGCTAATTTTTTCGATAAAAATAAGTTGCTCCGATTTCAAAAATTTTTATATATCTTTGCGTTTCAGATGATACTACACAATAGTAGTGTAAGCTAATTTTTTCGATAAAAAAAAAGTTGCTCCGATTTCAAAAATTTTTATATATCATTGCGTTTCAGATGATACTACACAATAGTAGTGTAAGCTATGGTGATCCTAATTTTTTCGATAAAAAAAAGTTGCTCCGATTTCAAAAATTTTTATATATCTTTGCGTTTCAGATGATACTACACAATAGTAGTGTAAGCTAATTTTTTCGATAAAAAAAAAGTTGCTCCGATTTCAAAATTTGTTATATATCTTTGCGTTTCAGATGATACTACACAATAGTAGTGTAAGCTAATTTTTTCGATAAAAAAAAGTTGCTCCGATTTCAAAAATTTTTATATATCTTTGCGTTTCAGATGATACTACACAATAGTAGTGTAAGCTATGGTGATCCTAATTTTTTCGATAAAAAAAAAGTTGCTCCGATTTCAAAAATTTTTATATATCTTTGCGTTTCAGATGATACTACACAATAGTAGTGTAAGCTAATTTTTTCGATAAAAAAAAAGTTGCTCCGATTTCAAAATTTGTTATATATCTTTGCGTTTCAGATGATACTACACAATAGTAGTGTAAGCTAATTTTTTCGATAAAAAAAAGTTGCTCCGATTTCAAAAATTTTTATATATCTTTGCGTTTCAGATGATACTACACAATAGTAGTGTAAGCTATGGTGTCCTAATTTTTTCGATAAAAAAAAAGTTGCTCCGATTTCAAAATTTTTTATATATCTTTGCGTTTCAGATGATACTACACAATAGTAGTGTAAGCTAATTTTTTCGATAAAAAAAAGTTGCTCCGATTTCAAAAATTTTTATATATCTTTGCGTTTCAGATGATACTACACAATAGTAGTGTAAGCTAATTTTTTCGATAAAAAAAAAGTTGCTCCGATTTCAAAAAATTTTATATATCTTTGCGTTTCAGATGATACTACACAATAGTAGTGTAAGCTATGGTGATCCTAATTTTTTCGATAAAAAAAAAGTTGCTCCCATTTCAAAAATTTTTATATATCTTTGCGTTTCAGATGATACTACACAATAGTAGTGTAAGCTAATTTTTTCGATAAAAAAAAGTTGCTCCGATTTCAAAAATTTTTATATATCTTTGCGTTTCAGATGATACTACACAATAGTAGTGTAAGCTAATTTTTTCGATAAAAAAAAAGTTGCTCCGATTTCAAAAATTTTTATATATCTTTGCGTTTCAGATGATACTACATAATAGTAGTGTAAGCTAATTTTTTCGATAAAAAAAAAGTTGCTCCCATTTCAAAAATTTTTATATATCTTTGCGTTTCAGATGATACTACACAATAGTAGTGTAAGCTAATTTTTTCGATAAAAATAAGTTGCTCCGATTTCAAAAATTTTTATATATCTTTGCGTTTCAGATGATACTACACAATAGTAGTGTAAGCTAATTTTTTCGATAAAAAAAAAGTTGCTCCGATTTCAAAAATTTTTATATATCATTGCGTTTCAGATGATACTACACAATAGTAGTGTAAGCTATGGTGATCCTAATTTTTTCGATAAAAAAAAGTTGCTCCGATTTCAAAAATTTTTATATATCTTTGCGTTTCAGATGATACTACACAATAGTAGTGTAAGCTAATTTTTTCGATAAAAAAAAAGTTGCTCCGATTTCAAAATTTGTTATATATCTTTGCGTTTCAGATGATACTACACAATAGTAGTGTAAGCTAATTTTTTCGATAAAAAAAAGTTGCTCCGATTTCAAAAATTTTTATATATCTTTGCGTTTCAGATGATACTACACAATAGTAGTGTAAGCTATGGTGATCCTAATTTTTTCGATAAAAAAAAAGTTGCTCCGATTTCAAAAATTTTTATATATCTTTGCGTTTCAGATGATACTACACAATAGTAGTGTAAGCTAATTTTTTCGATAAAAAAAAAGTTGCTCCGATTTCAAAATTTGTTATATATCTTTGCGTTTCAGATGATACTACACAATAGTAGTGTAAGCTAATTTTTTCGATAAAAAAAAGTTGCTCCGATTTCAAAAATTTTTATATATCTTTGCGTTTCAGATGATACTACACAATAGTAGTGTAAGCTATGGTGTCCTAATTTTTTCGATAAAAAAAAAGTTGCTCCGATTTCAAAATTTTTTATATATCTTTGCGTTTCAGATGATACTACACAATAGTAGTGTAAGCTAATTTTTTCGATAAAAAAAAAGTTGCTCCGATTTCAAAAAATTTTATATATCTTTGCGTTTCAGATGATACTACACAATAGTAGTGTAAGCTATGGTGATCCTAATTTTTTCGATAAAAAAAAAGTTGCTCCCATTTCAAAAATTTTTATATATCTTTGCGTTTCAGATGATACTACACAATAGTAGTGTAAGCTAATTTTTTCGATAAAAAAAAGTTGCTCCGATTTCAAAAATTTTTATATATCTTTGCGTTTCAGATGATACTACACAATAGTAGTGTAAGCTAATTTTTTCGATAAAAAAAAAGTTGCTCCGATTTCAAAAATTTTTATATCTTTGCGTTTCAGATGATACTACATAATAGTAGTGTAAGCTAATTTTTTCGATAAAAAAAAAGTTGCTCCCATTTCAAAAATTTTTATATATCTTTGCGTTTCAGATGATACTACACAATAGTAGTGTAAGCTAATTTTTTCGATAAAAATAAGTTGCTCCGATTTCAAAAATTTTTATATATCTTTGCGTTTCAGATGATACTACACAATAGTAGTGTAAGCTAATTTTTTCGATAAAAAAAAAGTTGCTCCGATTTCAAAAATTTTTATATATCATTGCGTTTCAGATGATACTACACAATAGTAGTGTAAGCTATGGTGATCCTAATTTTTTCGATAAAAAAAAGTTGCTCCGATTTCAAAAATTTTTATATATCTTTGCGTTTCAGATGATACTACACAATAGTAGTGTAAGCTAATTTTTTCGATAAAAAAAAAGTTGCTCCGATTTCAAAATTTGTTATATATCTTTGCGTTTCAGATGATACTACACAATAGTAGTGTAAGCTAATTTTTTCGATAAAAAAAAGTTGCTCCGATTTCAAAAATTTTTATATATCTTTGCGTTTCAGATGATACTACACAATAGTAGTGTAAGCTATGGTGATCCTAATTTTTTCGATAAAAAAAAAGTTGCTCCGATTTCAAAAATTTTTATATATCTTTGCGTTTCAGATGATACTACACAATAGTAGTGTAAGCTAATTTTTTCGATAAAAAAAAAGTTGCTCCGATTTCAAAATTTGTTATATATCTTTGCGTTTCAGATGATACTACACAATAGTAGTGTAAGCTAATTTTTTCGATAAAAAAAAGTTGCTCCGATTTCAAAAATTTTTATATATCTTTGCGTTTCAGATGATACTACACAATAGTAGTGTAAGCTATGGTGATCCTAATTTTTTCGATAAAAAAAAAGTTGCTCCGATTTCAAAAATTTTTATATATCTTTGCGTTTCAGATGATACTACACAATAGTAGTGTAAGCTAATTTTTTCGATAAAAAAAAAGTTGCTCCGATTTCAAAAATTTTTATATATCTTTGCGTTTCAGATGATACTACACAATAGTAGTGTAAGCTATGGTGATCCTAATTTTTTCGATAAAAAAAAAGTTGCTCCCATTTCAAAAATTTTTATATATCTTTGCGTTTCAGATGATACTACACAATAGTAGTGTAAGCTAATTTTTTCGATAAAAAAAAGTTGCTCCGATTTCAAAAATTTTTATATATCTTTGCGTTTCAGATGATACTACACAATAGTAGTGTAAGCTAATTTTTTCGATAAAAAAAATGTTGCTCCGATTTCAAAAATTTTTATATATCTTTGCGTTTCAGATGATACTACACAATAGTAGTGTAAGCTAATTTTTTCAATAAAAAAAATGTTGCTCCGATTTCAAAAATTTTTATATATCTTTGCGTTTCAGATGATACTACACAATAGTAGTGTAAGCTAATTTTTTCGATAAAAAAAAGTTGCTCCGATTTCAAAATTTGTTATATATCTTTGCGTTTCAGATGATACTACACAATAGTAGTGTAAGCTAATTTTTTCGATAAAAAAAAGTTGCTCCGATTTCAAAAATTTTTATATATCTTTGCGTTTCAGATGATACTACACAATAGTAGTGTAAGCTATGGTGATCCTAATTTTTTCGATAAAAAAAAAGTTGCTCCGATTTCAAAAATTTTTATATATCTTTGCGTTTCAGATGATACTACACAATAGTAGTGTAAGCTAATTTTTTCGATAAAAAAAAAGTTGCTCCGATTTCAAAATTTGTTATATATCTTTGCGTTTCAGATGATACTACACAATAGTAGTGTAAGCTAATTTTTTCGATAAAAAAAAGTTGCTCCGATTTCAAAAATTTTTATATATCATTGCGTTTCAGATGATACTACACAATAGTAGTGTAAGCTATGGTGATCCTAATTTTTTCGATAAAAAAAAGTTGCTCCGATTTCAAAAATTTTTATATATCTTTGCGTTTCAGATGATACTACACAATAGTAGTGTAAGCTAATTTTTTCGATAAAAAAAAAGTTGCTCCGATTTCAAAATTTGTTATATATCTTTGCGTTTCAGATGATACTACACAATAGTAGTGTAAGCTAATTTTTTCGATAAAAAAAAGTTGCTCCGATTTCAAAAATTTTTATATATCTTTGCGTTTCAGATGATACTACACAATAGTAGTGTAAGCTATGGTGATCCTAATTTTTTCGATAAAAAAAAAGTTGCTCCGATTTCAAAAATTTTTATATATCTTTGCGTTTCAGATGATACTACACAATAGTAGTGTAAGCTAATTTTTTCGATAAAAAAAAAGTTGCTCCGATTTCAAAATTTGTTATATATCTTTGCGTTTCAGATGATACTACACAATAGTAGTGTAAGCTAATTTTTTCGATAAAAAAAAGTTGCTCCGATTTCAAAAATTTTTATATATCTTTGCGTTTCAGATGATACTACACAATAGTAGTGTAAGCTAATTTTTTCGATAAAAAAAAAGTTGCTCCGATTTCAAAAATTTTTATATATCTTTGCGTTTCAGATGATACTACATAATAGTAGTGTAAGCTAATTTTTTCGATAAAAAAAAAGTTGCTCCCATTTCAAAAATTTTTATATATCTTTGCGTTTCAGATGATACTACACAATAGTAGTGTAAGCTAATTTTTTCGATAAAAATAAGTTGCTCCGATTTCAAAAATTTTTATATATCTTTGCGTTTCAGATGATACTACACAATAGTAGTGTAAGCTAATTTTTTCGATAAAAAAAAAGTTGCTCCGATTTCAAAAATTTTTATATATCTTTGCGTTTCAGATGATACTACACAATAGTAGTGTAAGCTAATTTTTTCGATAAAAAAAAGTTGCTCCGATTTCAAAAATTTTTATATATCTTTGCGTTTCAGATGATACTACACAATAGTAGTGTAAGCTAATTTTTTCGATAAAAAAAATGTTGCTCCGATTTCAAAAATTTTTATATATCTTTGCGTTTCAGATGATACTACACAATAGTAGTGTAAGCTAATTTTTTCAATAAAAAAAATGTTGCTCCGATTTCAAAAATTTTTATATATCTTTGCGTTTCAGATGATACTACACAATAGTAGTGTAAGCTAATTTTTTCGATAAAAAAAAGTTGCTCCGATTTCAAAATTTGTTATATATCTTTGCGTTTCAGATGATACTACACAATAGTAGTGTAAGCTAATTTTTTCGATAAAAAAAAGTTGCTCCGATTTCAAAAATTTTTATATATCTTTGCGTTTCAGATGATACTACACAATAGTAGTGTAAGCTATGGTGATCCTAATTTTTTCGATAAAAAAAAAGTTGCTCCGATTTCAAAAATTTTTATATATCTTTGCGTTTCAGATGATACTACACAATAGTAGTGTAAGCTAATTTTTTCGATAAAAAAAAAGTTGCTCCGATTTCAAAATTTGTTATATATCTTTGCGTTTCAGATGATACTACACAATAGTAGTGTAAGCTAATTTTTTCGATAAAAAAAAGTTGCTCCGATTTCAAAAATTTTTATATATCATTGCGTTTCAGATGATACTACACAATAGTAGTGTAAGCTATGGTGATCCTAATTTTTTCGATAAAAAAAAGTTGCTCCGATTTCAAAAATTTTTATATATCTTTGCGTTTCAGATGATACTACACAATAGTAGTGTAAGCTAATTTTTTCGATAAAAAAAAAGTTGCTCCGATTTCAAAATTTGTTATATATCTTTGCGTTTCAGATGATACTACACAATAGTAGTGTAAGCTAATTTTTTCGATAAAAAAAAGTTGCTCCGATTTCAAAAATTTTTATATATCTTTGCGTTTCAGATGATACTACACAATAGTAGTGTAAGCTATGGTGATCCTAATTTTTTCGATAAAAAAAAAGTTGCTCCGATTTCAAAAATTTTTATATATCTTTGCGTTTCAGATGATACTACACAATAGTAGTGTAAGCTAATTTTTTCGATAAAAAAAAAGTTGCTCCCATTTCAAAAATTTTTATATATCTTTGCGTTTCAGATGATACTACACAATAGTAGTGTAAGCTAATTTTTTCGATAAAAAAAAGTTGCTCCGATTTCAAAAATTTTTATATATCTTTGCGTTTCAGATGATACTACACAATAGTAGTGTAAGCTAATTTTTTCGATAAAAAAAAAGTTGCTCCGATTTCAAAAATTTTTATATATCTTTGCGTTTCAGATGATACTACATAATAGTAGTGTAAGCTAATTTTTTCGATAAAAAAAAAGTTGCTCCCATTTCAAAAATTTTTATATATCTTTGCGTTTCAGATGATACTACACAATAGTAGTGTAAGCTAATTTTTTCGATAAAAATAAGTTGCTCCGATTTCAAAAATTTTTATATATCTTTGCGTTTCAGATGATACTACACAATAGTAGTGTAAGCTAATTTTTTCGATAAAAAAAAAGTTGCTCCGATTTCAAAAATTTTTATATATCATTGCGTTTCAGATGATACTACACAATAGTAGTGTAAGCTATGGTGATCCTAATTTTTTCGATAAAAAAAAGTTGCTCCGATTTCAAAAATTTTTATATATCTTTGCGTTTCAGATGATACTACACAATAGTAGTGTAAGCTAATTTTTTCGATAAAAAAAAAGTTGCTCCGATTTCAAAATTTGTTATATATCTTTGCGTTTCAGATGATACTACACAATAGTAGTGTAAGCTAATTTTTTCGATAAAAAAAAGTTGCTCCGATTTCAAAAATTTTTATATATCTTTGCGTTTCAGATGATACTACACAATAGTAGTGTAAGCTATGGTGATCCTAATTTTTTCGATAAAAAAAAAGTTGCTCCGATTTCAAAAATTTTTATATATCTTTGCGTTTCAGATGATACTACACAATAGTAGTGTAAGCTATGGTGATCCTAATTTTTTCGATAAAAAAAAAGTTGCTCCCATTTCAAAAATTTTTATATATCTTTGCGTTTCAGATGATACTACACAATAGTAGTGTAAGCTAATTTTTTCGATAAAAAAAAGTTGCTCCGATTTCAAAAATTTTTATATATCTTTGCGTTTCAGATGATACTACACAATAGTAGTGTAAGCTATGGTGATCCTAATTTTTTCGATAAAAAAAAAGTTGCTCCGATTTCAAAAATTTTTATATATCTTTGCGTTTCAGATGATACTACACAATAGTAGTGTAAGCTAATTTTTTCGATAAAAAAAAAGTTGCTCCCATTTCAAAAATTTTTATATATCTTTGCGTTTCAGATGATACTACACAATAGTAGTGTAAGCTAATTTTTTCGATAAAAATAAGTTGCTCCGATTTCAAAAATTTTTATATATCTTTGCGTTTCAGATGATACTACACAATAGTAGTGTAAGCTAATTTTTTCGATAAAAAAAAAGTTGCTCCGATTTCAAAAATTTTTATATATCATTGCGTTTCAGATGATACTACACAATAGTAGTGTAAGCTATGGTGATCCTAATTTTTTCGATAAAAAAAAGTTGCTCCGATTTCAAAAATTTTTATATATCTTTGCGTTTCAGATGATACTACACAATAGTAGTGTAAGCTAATTTTTTCGATAAAAAAAAAGTTGCTCCGATTTCAAAATTTGTTATATATCTTTGCGTTTCAGATGATACTACACAATAGTAGTGTAAGCTAATTTTTTCGATAAAAAAAAGTTGCTCCGATTTCAAAAATTTTTATATATCTTTGCGTTTCAGATGATACTACACAATAGTAGTGTAAGCTATGGTGATCCTAATTTTTTCGATAAAAAAAAAGTTGCTCCGATTTCAAAAATTTTTATATATCTTTGCGTTTCAGATGATACTACACAATAGTAGTGTAAGCTAATTTTTTCGATAAAAAAAAAGTTGCTCCGATTTCAAAATTTGTTATATATCTTTGCGTTTCAGATGATACTACACAATAGTAGTGTAAGCTAATTTTTTCGATAAAAAAAAGTTGCTCCGATTTCAAAAATTTTTATATATCTTTGCGTTTCAGATGATACTACACAATAGTAGTGTAAGCTATGGTGTCCTAATTTTTTCGATAAAAAAAAAGTTGCTCCGATTTCAAAATTTTTTATATATCTTTGCGTTTCAGATGATACTACACAATAGTAGTGTAAGCTAATTTTTTCGATAAAAAAAAGTTGCTCCGATTTCAAAAATTTTTATATATCTTTGCGTTTCAGATGATACTACACAATAGTAGTGTAAGCTAATTTTTTCGATAAAAAAAAAGTTGCTCCGATTTCAAAAAATTTTATATATCTTTGCGTTTCAGATGATACTACACAATAGTAGTGTAAGCTATGGTGATCCTAATTTTTTCGATAAAAAAAAAGTTGCTCCCATTTCAAAAATTTTTATATATCTTTGCGTTTCAGATGATACTACACAATAGTAGTGTAAGCTAATTTTTTCGATAAAAAAAAGTTGCTCCGATTTCAAAAATTTTTATATATCTTTGCGTTTCAGATGATACTACACAATAGTAGTGTAAGCTAATTTTTTCGATAAAAAAAAAGTTGCTCCGATTTCAAAAATTTTTATATATCTTTGCGTTTCAGATGATACTACATAATAGTAGTGTAAGCTAATTTTTTCGATAAAAAAAAAGTTGCTCCCATTTCAAAAATTTTTATATATCTTTGCGTTTCAGATGATACTACACAATAGTAGTGTAAGCTAATTTTTTCGATAAAAATAAGTTGCTCCGATTTCAAAAATTTTTATATATCTTTGCGTTTCAGATGATACTACACAATAGTAGTGTAAGCTAATTTTTTCGATAAAAAAAAAGTTGCTCCGATTTCAAAAATTTTTATATATCATTGCGTTTCAGATGATACTACACAATAGTAGTGTAAGCTATGGTGATCCTAATTTTTTCGATAAAAAAAAGTTGCTCCGATTTCAAAAATTTTTATATATCTTTGCGTTTCAGATGATACTACACAATAGTAGTGTAAGCTAATTTTTTCGATAAAAAAAAAGTTGCTCCGATTTCAAAATTTGTTATATATCTTTGCGTTTCAGATGATACTACACAATAGTAGTGTAAGCTAATTTTTTCGATAAAAAAAAGTTGCTCCGATTTCAAAAATTTTTATATATCTTTGCGTTTCAGATGATACTACACAATAGTAGTGTAAGCTATGGTGATCCTAATTTTTTCGATAAAAAAAAAGTTGCTCCGATTTCAAAAATTTTTATATATCTTTGCGTTTCAGATGATACTACACAATAGTAGTGTAAGCTAATTTTTTCGATAAAAAAAAAGTTGCTCCGATTTCAAAATTTGTTATATATCTTTGCGTTTCAGATGATACTACACAATAGTAGTGTAAGCTAATTTTTTCGATAAAAAAAAGTTGCTCCGATTTCAAAAATTTTTATATATCTTTGCGTTTCAGATGATACTACACAATAGTAGTGTAAGCTATGGTGTCCTAATTTTTTCGATAAAAAAAAAGTTGCTCCGATTTCAAAATTTTTTATATATCTTTGCGTTTCAGATGATACTACACAATAGTAGTGTAAGCTAATTTTTTCGATAAAAAAAAAGTTGCTCCGATTTCAAAAAATTTTATATATCTTTGCGTTTCAGATGATACTACACAATAGTAGTGTAAGCTATGGTGATCCTAATTTTTTCGATAAAAAAAAAGTTGCTCCCATTTCAAAAATTTTTATATATCTTTGCGTTTCAGATGATACTACACAATAGTAGTGTAAGCTAATTTTTTCGATAAAAAAAAGTTGCTCCGATTTCAAAAATTTTTATATATCTTTGCGTTTCAGATGATACTACACAATAGTAGTGTAAGCTAATTTTTTCGATAAAAAAAAAGTTGCTCCGATTTCAAAAATTTTTATATCTTTGCGTTTCAGATGATACTACATAATAGTAGTGTAAGCTAATTTTTTCGATAAAAAAAAAGTTGCTCCCATTTCAAAAATTTTTATATATCTTTGCGTTTCAGATGATACTACACAATAGTAGTGTAAGCTAATTTTTTCGATAAAAATAAGTTGCTCCGATTTCAAAAATTTTTATATATCTTTGCGTTTCAGATGATACTACACAATAGTAGTGTAAGCTAATTTTTTCGATAAAAAAAAAGTTGCTCCGATTTCAAAAATTTTTATATATCATTGCGTTTCAGATGATACTACACAATAGTAGTGTAAGCTATGGTGATCCTAATTTTTTCGATAAAAAAAAGTTGCTCCGATTTCAAAAATTTTTATATATCTTTGCGTTTCAGATGATACTACACAATAGTAGTGTAAGCTAATTTTTTCGATAAAAAAAAAGTTGCTCCGATTTCAAAATTTGTTATATATCTTTGCGTTTCAGATGATACTACACAATAGTAGTGTAAGCTAATTTTTTCGATAAAAAAAAGTTGCTCCGATTTCAAAAATTTTTATATATCTTTGCGTTTCAGATGATACTACACAATAGTAGTGTAAGCTATGGTGATCCTAATTTTTTCGATAAAAAAAAAGTTGCTCCGATTTCAAAAATTTTTATATATCTTTGCGTTTCAGATGATACTACACAATAGTAGTGTAAGCTAATTTTTTCGATAAAAAAAAAGTTGCTCCGATTTCAAAATTTGTTATATATCTTTGCGTTTCAGATGATACTACACAATAGTAGTGTAAGCTAATTTTTTCGATAAAAAAAAGTTGCTCCGATTTCAAAAATTTTTATATATCTTTGCGTTTCAGATGATACTACACAATAGTAGTGTAAGCTATGGTGATCCTAATTTTTTCGATAAAAAAAAAGTTGCTCCGATTTCAAAAATTTTTATATATCTTTGCGTTTCAGATGATACTACACAATAGTAGTGTAAGCTAATTTTTTCGATAAAAAAAAAGTTGCTCCGATTTCAAAAATTTTTATATATCTTTGCGTTTCAGATGATACTACACAATAGTAGTGTAAGCTATGGTGATCCTAATTTTTTCGATAAAAAAAAAGTTGCTCCCATTTCAAAAATTTTTATATATCTTTGCGTTTCAGATGATACTACACAATAGTAGTGTAAGCTAATTTTTTCGATAAAAAAAAGTTGCTCCGATTTCAAAAATTTTTATATATCTTTGCGTTTCAGATGATACTACACAATAGTAGTGTAAGCTAATTTTTTCGATAAAAAAAATGTTGCTCCGATTTCAAAAATTTTTATATATCTTTGCGTTTCAGATGATACTACACAATAGTAGTGTAAGCTAATTTTTTCAATAAAAAAAATGTTGCTCCGATTTCAAAAATTTTTATATATCTTTGCGTTTCAGATGATACTACACAATAGTAGTGTAAGCTAATTTTTTCGATAAAAAAAAGTTGCTCCGATTTCAAAATTTGTTATATATCTTTGCGTTTCAGATGATACTACACAATAGTAGTGTAAGCTAATTTTTTCGATAAAAAAAAGTTGCTCCGATTTCAAAAATTTTTATATATCTTTGCGTTTCAGATGATACTACACAATAGTAGTGTAAGCTATGGTGATCCTAATTTTTTCGATAAAAAAAAAGTTGCTCCGATTTCAAAAATTTTTATATATCTTTGCGTTTCAGATGATACTACACAATAGTAGTGTAAGCTAATTTTTTCGATAAAAAAAAAGTTGCTCCGATTTCAAAATTTGTTATATATCTTTGCGTTTCAGATGATACTACACAATAGTAGTGTAAGCTAATTTTTTCGATAAAAAAAAGTTGCTCCGATTTCAAAAATTTTTATATATCATTGCGTTTCAGATGATACTACACAATAGTAGTGTAAGCTATGGTGATCCTAATTTTTTCGATAAAAAAAAGTTGCTCCGATTTCAAAAATTTTTATATATCTTTGCGTTTCAGATGATACTACACAATAGTAGTGTAAGCTAATTTTTTCGATAAAAAAAAAGTTGCTCCGATTTCAAAATTTGTTATATATCTTTGCGTTTCAGATGATACTACACAATAGTAGTGTAAGCTAATTTTTTCGATAAAAAAAAGTTGCTCCGATTTCAAAAATTTTTATATATCTTTGCGTTTCAGATGATACTACACAATAGTAGTGTAAGCTATGGTGATCCTAATTTTTTCGATAAAAAAAAAGTTGCTCCGATTTCAAAAATTTTTATATATCTTTGCGTTTCAGATGATACTACACAATAGTAGTGTAAGCTAATTTTTTCGATAAAAAAAAAGTTGCTCCGATTTCAAAATTTGTTATATATCTTTGCGTTTCAGATGATACTACACAATAGTAGTGTAAGCTAATTTTTTCGATAAAAAAAAGTTGCTCCGATTTCAAAAATTTTTATATATCTTTGCGTTTCAGATGATACTACACAATAGTAGTGTAAGCTATGGTGATCCTAATTTTTTCGATAAAAAAAAAGTTGCTCCGATTTCAAAAATTTTTATATATCTTTGCGTTTCAGATGATACTACACAATAGTAGTGTAAGCTAATTTTTTCGATAAAAAAAAAGTTGCTCCGATTTCAAAAATTTTTATATATCTTTGCGTTTCAGATGATACTACACAATAGTAGTGTAAGCTATGGTGATCCTAATTTTTTCGATAAAAAAAAAGTTGCTCCCATTTCAAAAATTTTTATATATCTTTGCGTTTCAGATGATACTACACAATAGTAGTGTAAGCTAATTTTTTCGATAAAAAAAAGTTGCTCCGATTTCAAAAATTTTTATATATCTTTGCGTTTCAGATGATACTACACAATAGTAGTGTAAGCTAATTTTTTCGATAAAAAAAATGTTGCTCCGATTTCAAAAATTTTTATATATCTTTGCGTTTCAGATGATACTACACAATAGTAGTGTAAGCTAATTTTTTCAATAAAAAAAATGTTGCTCCGATTTCAAAAATTTTTATATATCTTTGCGTTTCAGATGATACTACACAATAGTAGTGTAAGCTAATTTTTTCGATAAAAAAAAGTTGCTCCGATTTCAAAATTTGTTATATATCTTTGCGTTTCAGATGATACTACACAATAGTAGTGTAAGCTAATTTTTTCGATAAAAAAAAGTTGCTCCGATTTCAAAAATTTTTATATATCTTTGCGTTTCAGATGATACTACACAATAGTAGTGTAAGCTATGGTGATCCTAATTTTTTCGATAAAAAAAAAGTTGCTCCGATTTCAAAAATTTTTATATATCTTTGCGTTTCAGATGATACTACACAATAGTAGTGTAAGCTAATTTTTTCGATAAAAAAAAAGTTGCTCCGATTTCAAAATTTGTTATATATCTTTGCGTTTCAGATGATACTACACAATAGTAGTGTAAGCTAATTTTTTCGATAAAAAAAAGTTGCTCCGATTTCAAAAATTTTTATATATCTTTGCGTTTCAGATGATACTACACAATAGTAGTGTAAGCTATGGTGATCCTAATTTTTTCGATAAAAAAAAAGTTGCTCCGATTTCAAAAATTTTTATATATCTTTGCGTTTCAGATGATACTACACAATAGTAGTGTAAGCTAATTTTTTCGATAAAAAAAAAGTTGCTCCGATTTCAAAAATTTTTATATATCTTTGCGTTTCAGATGATACTACACAATAGTAGTGTAAGCTATGGTGATCCTAATTTTTTCGATAAAAAAAAAGTTGCTCCCATTTCAAAAATTTTTATATATCTTTGCGTTTCAGATGATACTACACAATAGTAGTGTAAGCTAATTTTTTCGATAAAAAAAAGTTGCTCCGATTTCAAAAATTTTTATATATCTTTGCGTTTCAGATGATACTACACAATAGTAGTGTAAGCTAATTTTTTCGATAAAAAAAATGTTGCTCCGATTTCAAAAATTTTTATATATCTTTGCGTTTCAGATGATACTACACAATAGTAGTGTAAGCTAATTTTTTCAATAAAAAAAATGTTGCTCCGATTTCAAAAATTTTTATATATCTTTGCGTTTCAGATGATACTACACAATAGTAGTGTAAGCTAATTTTTTCGATAAAAAAAAGTTGCTCCGATTTCAAAATTTTTTATATATCTTTGCGTTTCAGATGATACTACACAATAGTAGTGTAAGCTAATTTTTTCGATAAAAAAAAAGTTGCTCCGATTTCAAAATTTTTTATATATCTTTGCGTTTCAGATGATACTACACAATAGTAGTGTAAGCTATGGTGATCCTAATTTTTTCGATAAAAAAAAGTTGCTCCGATTTCAAAAATTTTTATATATCTTTGCGTTTCAGATGATGCTACACAATAGTAGTGTAAGCTAATTTTTTCGATAAAAAAAAAGTTGCTCCGATTTCAAAATTTGTTATATATCTTTGCGTTTCAGATGATACTACACAATAGTAGTGTAAGCTAATTTTTTCGATAAAAAAAGTTGCTCCGATTTCAAAAATTTTTATATATCTTTGCGTTTCAGATGATACTACACAATAGTAGTGTAAGCTATGGTGATCCTAATTTTTTCGATAAAAAAAAAGTTGCTCCGATTTCAAAAATTTTTATATATCTTTGCGTTTCAGATGATACTACACAATAGTAGTGTAAGCTATGGTGATCCTAATTTTTTCGATAAAAAAAAAGTTGCTCCGATTTCAAAAATTTTTATATATCTTTGCGTTTCAGATGATACTACACAATAGTAGTGTAAGCTAATTTTTTCGATAAAAAAAAGTTGCTCCGATTTCAAAAATTTTTATATATCTTTGCGTTTCAGATGATACTACACAATAGTAGTGTAAGCTAATTTTTTCGATAAAAAAAAAGTTGCTCCGATTTCAAAAATTTTTATATATCTTTGCGTTTCAGATGATACTACACAATAGTAGTGTAAGCTATGGTGATCCTAATTTTTTCGATAAAAAAAAAGTTGCTCCGATTTCAAAATTTTTTATATATCTTTGCGTTTCAGATGATACTACACAATAGTAGTGTAAGCTAATTTTTTCGATAAAAAAAAGTTGCTCCGATTTCAAAAATTTTTATATATCTTTGCGTTTCAGATGATACTACACAATAGTAGTGTAAGCTAATTTTTTCGATAAAAAAAAGTTGCTCCGATTTCAAAAATTTTTATATATCTTTGCGTTTCAGATGATACTACACAATAGTAGTGTAAGCTAATTTTTTCGATAAAAAAAAGTTGCTCCGATTTCAAAATTTTTATATATCTTTGCGTTTCAGATGATACTACACAATAGTAGTGTAAGCTATGGTGATCCTAATTTTTTCGATAAAAAAAAGTTGCTCCGATTTCAAAAATTTTTATATATCTTTGCGTTTCAGATGATACTACACAATAGTAGTGTAAGCTAATTTTTTCGATAAAAAAAAGTTGCTCCGATTTCAAAAATTTTTATATATCTTTGCGTTTCAGATGATACTACACAATAGTAGTGTTAGCTAATTTTTTCGATAAAAAAAAGTTGCTCCGATTTCAAAAATTTTTATATATCTTTGCGTTTCAGATGATACTACACAATAGTAGTGTAAGCTAATTTTTTTGATAAAAAAAAAGTTGCTCCGATTTCAAAATTTTTTATATATCTTTGCGTTTCAGATGATACTACACAATAGTAGTGTAAGCTATGGTGATCCTAATTTTTTCGATAAAAAAAAAGTTGCTCCGATTTCAAAATTTTTTATATATCTTTGCGTTTCAGATGATACTACACAATAGTAGTGTAAGCTAATTTTTTCGATAAAAAAAAGTTGCTCCGATTTCAAAAATTTTTATTTATCTTTGCGTTTCAGATGATACTACACAATAGTAGTGTAAGCTATGGTGATCCTAATTTTTTCGATAAAAAAAAAGTTGCTCCGATTTCAAAAATTTTTATATATCTTTGCGTTTCAGATGATACTACACAATAGTAGTGTAAGCTATGGTGATCCTAATTTTTTCGATAAAAAAAAAGTTGCTCCGATTTCAAAATTTTTTATATATCTTTGCGTTTCAGATGATACTACACAATAGTAGTGTAAGCTATGGTGATCCTAATTTTTTCGATAAAAAAAAAGTTGCTCCGATTTCAAAAATTTTTATATATCTTTGCGTTTCAGATGATACTACACAGTAGTAGTGTAAGCTATGGTGATCCTAATTTTTTCGATAAAAAAAAAGTTGCTCCGATTTCAAAATTTTTTATATATCTTTGCGTTTCAGATGATACTACACAATAGTAGTGTAAGCTATGGTGATCCTAATTTTTTCGATAAAAAAAAAGTTGCTCCGATTTCAAAATTTTTTATATATCTTTGCGTTTCAGATGATACTACACAATAGTAGTGTAAGCTATGGTGATCCTAATTTTTTCGATAAAAAAAAAGTTGCTCCGATTTCAAAAATTTTTATATATCTTTGTGTTTCAGATGATACTACACAATAGTAGTGTAAGCTAATTTTTTCGATAAAAAAAAAGTTGCTCCGATTTCAAAAATTTTTATATATCTTTGCGTTTCAGATGATACTACACAATAGTAGTGTAAGCTAATTTTTTCGATAAAAAAAAAGTTGCTCCGATTTCAAAAATTTTTATATATCTTTGCGTTTCAGATGATACTACACAATAGTAGTGTAAGCTATGGTGATCCTAATTTTTTCGATAAAAAAAAAGTTGCTCCGATTTCAAAATTTTTTATATATCTTTGCGTTTCAGATGATACTACACAATAGTGGTGTAAGCTATGGTGATCCTAATTTTTTCGATAAAAAAAAGTTGCTCCGGTTTCAAAAATTTTTATATATCTTTGCGTTTCAGATGATACTACACAATAGTAGTGTAAGCTAATTTTTTCGATAAAAAAAAAGTTGCTCTGATTTCAAAAATTTTTATATATCTTTGCGTTTCAGATGATACTACACAATAGTGGTGTAAGCTATGGTGATCCTAATTTTTTCGATAAAAAAAAGTTGCTCCGGTTTCAAAAATTTTTATATATCTTTGCGTTTCAGATGATACTACACAATAGTAGTGTAAGCTATGGTGATCCTAATTTTTTCGATAAAAAAAAAGTTGCTCCGATTTCAAAAATTTTTATATATCTTTGCGTTTCAGATGATACTACACAATAGTAGTGTAAGCTAATTTTTTCGATAAAAAAAAGTTGCTCCGATTTCAAAAATTTTTATATATCTTTGCGTTTCAGATGATACTACACAATAGTAGTGTAAGCTAATTTTTTCGATAAAAAAAAAGTTGCTCCGATTTCAAAAATTTTTATATATCTTTGCGTTTCAGATGATACTACACAATAGTAGTGTAAGCTAATTTTTTCGATAAAAAAAAAGTTGCTCCGATTTCAAAAATTTTTATATATCTTTGCGTTTCAGATGATACTACACAATAGTAGTGTAAGCTATGGTGATCCTAATTTTTTCGATAAAAAAAAAGTTGCTCCGATTTCAAAAATTTTTATATATCTTTGCGTTTCAGATGATACTACACAATAGTAGTGTAAGCTAATTTTTTCGATAAAAAAAAAGTTGCTCCGATTTCAAAATTTTTTATATATCTTTGCGTTTCAGATGATACTACACAATAGTAGTGTAAGCTAATTTTTTCGATAAAAAAAGTTGCTCCGATTTCAAAAATTTTTATATATCTTTGCGTTTCAGATGATACTACACAATAGTAGTGTAAGCTATGGTGTCCTAATTTTTTCGATAAAAAAAAAGTTGCTCCGATTTCAAAATTTTTTATATATCTTTGCGTTTCAGATGATACTACACAATAGTAGTGTAAGCTAATTTTTTCGATTAAAAAAAGTTGCTCCGATTTCAAAAATTTTTATATATCTTTGCGTTTCAGATGATACTACACAATAGTAGTGTAAGCTAATTTTTTCGATAAAAAAAAGTTGCTCCGATTTCAAAAATTTTTATATATCTTTGCGTTTCAGATGATACTACACAATAGTAGTGTAAGCTATGGTGATCCTAATTTTTTCGATAAAAAAAAAGTTGCTCCGATTTCAAAAATTGTTATATATCTTTGCGTTTCAGATGATACTACACAATAGTAGTGTAAGCTAATTTTTTCGATAAAAAAAAGTTGCTCCGATTTCAAAAATTTTTATATATCTTTGCGTTTCAGATGATACTACACAATAGTAGTGTAAGCTAATTTTTTCGATAAAAAAAAAGTTGCTCCGATTTCAAAAATTTTTATATATCTTTGCGTTTCAGATGATACTACACAATAGTAGTGTAAGCTAATTTTTTCGATAAAAAAAAAGTTGCTCCGATTTCAAAAATTTTTATATATCTTTGCGTTTCAGATGATACTACACAATAGTAGTGTAAGCTAATTTTTTCGATAAAAAAAAGTTGCTCCGATTTCAAAAATTTTTATATATCTTTGCGTTTCAGATGATACTACACAATAGTAGTGTAAGCTATGGTGATCCTAATTTTTTCGATAAAAAAAAAGTTGCTCCGATTTCAAAATTTTTTATATATCTTTGCGTTTCAGATGATACTACACAATAGTAGTGTAAGCTAATTTTTTCGATAAAAAAAAGTTGCTCCGATTTCAAAAATTTTTATATATCTTTGCGTTTCAGATGATACTACACAATAGTAGTGTAAGCTAATTTTTTCGATAAAAAAAAAGTTGCTCCGATTTCAAAAATTTTTATATATCTTTGCGTTTCAGATGATACTACACAATAGTAGTGTAAGCTATGGTGATCCTAATTTTTTCGATAAAAAAAAGTTGCTCCGATTTCAAAAATTTTTATATATCTTTGCGTTTCAGATGATACTACACAATAGTAGTGTAAGCTAATTTTTTCGATAAAAAAAAAGTTGCTCCGATTTCAAAAATTTTTATATATCTTTGCGTTTCAGATGATACTACACAATAGTAGTGTAAGCTAATCTTTTCGATAAAAAAAAAGTTGCTCCGATTTCAAAAATTGTTATATATCTTTGCGTTTCAGATGATACTACACAATAGTAGTGTAAGCTAATTTTTTCGATAAAAAAAAGTTGCTCCGATTTCAAAAATTTTTATATATCTTTGCGTTTCAGATGATACTACACAATAGTAGTGTAAGCTAATTTTTTCGATAAAAAAAAAGTTGCTCCGATTTCAAAAATTTTTTATATATCTTTGCGTTTCAGATGATACTACACAATAGTAGTGTAAGCTAATTTTTTCGATAAAAAAAAAGTTGCTCCGATTTCAAAAATTTTTATATATCTTTGCGTTTCAGATGATACTACACAATAGTAGTGTATGCTAATTTTTTCGATAAAAAAAAAGTTGCTTCGATTTCAAAAATTTTTATATATCTTTACGTTTCAGATGATACTACACATAGTAGTGTAAGCTATGGTGATCCTAATTTTTTCGATAAAAAAAAGGCCTTTGTGTATTATAGATTAGATAGGTTATCTTAATAACTGCTGAACTGATTTCGATAAAACTTGAGCAAATGATTGCTTGATTATTTCTAAACTTTTTTCATCACCCGTAAAAATATTCTAAAACCCGTTGTTTTCAAGATATTCTGACTGAGGAGTGAGTCCCCGTGTCGCCGCCTTTTCAGGATCACATACGTTATTTTAATAACTGCTTCACCGATTTTAATAAAACTTGGCCAAATGATTCCTTGATTATTTTCAACCATTTTTTATTATCTTCAGAATTTTTGTTAAAGCGGTAGTTTTCAAGACATTCTGTTTTTTCCAGGGTGACACAAGAATGAATCCCTGTGTCGTTGTCTCTTTAGGATTACAAAGTTTATCTTCATAAGTGCTGAACCGTTTTCAATAAAACTTGTTCAAATGATTGCTTGATTATTTCTAAACTTTTTTTATAACCTGTAAAAATATTGTAGAAGCCGTAGTTTTTAAAATATTTTCCATTATTTAAATATTTCCAGGGTAACTGATGAATGGATCCCTGTGTCGCCGCCTTTTCAGGATCACATACGTTATTTTAATAAGTGCTGCACCGATTTCAATAAAACTGGGTCAAATGATTCCTTGATGATTTTCAAACATTTTAGAATTTTTGTTAAAGCGGTAGTTTTCAAGATATTCTGTTTCCAGGGTGGGGTGACTCAAGACTTAATCCCTGTATTGCAGTCTCTTCAGGATTACATAGGTTATCTTAATAACTGCTGAACCGATTTTAATAAAACTTGGCCAAATAATTGCCTGATTATTTCTAAACTTTTTTCATTACCCGTAAAAATATTGTAAAAGCCGTAGTTTTCAAGATATTCTCCTTTTTCCAGAGGGACTGAGAAATGGATCCTTGTGTCGCCGTCTTTTCAGGATCACAAAACTTGGTCAAATGATTCCTTGGATATTTTCAAACATTTTTTATCATCTTTAAAATTTTTGTTAAAGCAGTAGTTTGCAAGATATTCTGTTTATTCTAGGTTGACTCAAGAATGAATTCATCTCTTCAGGATTACATAGGTTACCTTAATAACTGCTTAACCGATTTTAATAAAACTTTGCCAAAGGATCGCTTCATTATTTCCAAACATTTTTCATTAGCAATAAAATTTTTGTAAAAGCCGTAGTTTTCAAGATATTCTCCTTTTTCCAGGGTGACTGAGAAATGGATCCCTGTATCGCCGCCTTTTCAGGATTACATACTTTATCTTCATCACTGCTTAACCGATTTTAATATAAATTAGCCAATTGATTGCTTGGTTATTTCCAAACATTTTTCATTACCGATAAAATTTTTGTAAAAGCCGTAGTTTTCAAGATATTCTCCATTTTTCCAGAGTAACTGAGGAATGGATCCCCGTATCCCCGCCATCATCGAAAAAACAACTGGCAATAGAAGCGCCCAAGCCACCGAAACAGGTGGCAACAGTGGCTCCGCAGCCCCCCCTTCCCATCATGCCACCGCCGCCGCCCCCCGAAGAGGAGCCCGAGCCCCCTGCTGTTGTGCCAGCCCCCATGGACGCCCCCGGACCCCAATTGATACCAGCGTCCGTGATTGAAAAGGAGATGGAGCTACCTGCCACAGGGATATCTCTAGCCGAAGTCAAGGATAAAAATGTTGACATAGGTACACCTACAGGCAGTATTTTGACAGATTTACATTGCAGGCCGACAGTTGATCTTTCAAAATTGACATACCAAAGTCGAATTTAAAAGTCGTTTATATTCCAATGCAAAACTGTCAAAATACGGCCTGACACTATTATTGCATGGCTGTCTTCCAAAGGTTCCAAAATCCAAAAAAATTTCTTAAATTTACATTAAAAATAAAAATTCACTCGAATTTCGACGTACAAGAAGAAAGTACTTTTTTTAGGGAAGATAGAGAAAAATATTAAAAGTCAAACAAATTTTTCTCGCTAAATAGGTTCAATAGTTTCCCAAAGATTAGCCGCTATGAAAAAACTTCACGAAAATCCGAACGACGTGCAAGCATTGAACCAAATGTACAGAGTTAACAAGGACATGCAGAGCTGGGCTAAGGCGCAAGCGCAGGTAGGATTTTCTTGGAAACCACTGAATCGAGTTTAATGAAACTTGGCCAAATTATGACTTGGACCCTTCTGAACAATTTTTATTCTTAGATTTTTTTTTATTCAAGGTGTCGTTTTTGAGATATTAGAAGTTTTCTATGACATATGATATCTCAAAACCAACGAGAACGATTTTAATGAAACTTGGTCAAATTATGACCTAGACCCTTCTGAACAATTTACATTCTTAGAGTTTTTTTATTCAGGCCGTCGTTTTTGGGATATCAGAAGTTTTCTAAAAGATTACATTTTTCTAACGAAATTATAGTCATCTCTTCAGGATGACATATGATATTTTAAAAACTGCTAAACCGATTTTAGTGACACTTAGTCAATTTATTACCTAGACCCTTCTGAACAATTTTCATTCTTAGGATTTTTTTATTCAGTCCGTCGTTTTTGAGATATCAGAAGTTTTCTAAAAGATTATATTTTTCTAACGAAATTATAGTCATCTCTTCAGGATGACATATGATACCTCAAAAACTGCGACAAAGATGTTAATGAAACTTGGTAAAATTATTACCTAGACCCTTCTGAACAATTTTTGTTCTTAGAATTTTTTTAGTTAGGCCGTCGTTTTTGAGATATAAGAAGTTTTCTAACAGATTACATTTTTCTATCAAAATTATAGTCATCTCTTCAGGATGACTTATGGTATTTTAAAAACTGCAAGACCAATTTTAATGACACTTGTTCAAGTTATTCCCTGGACCTTTCTGAACAATTTTCATTCCCAGATTTTTTTAAATTCAAACCGTCGTTTTTGAGTAATAATACGTGTCTTCAAGATGACATATGATATCTCGAAAACTGTTCAACCAATTTCATTGAAGCTTAACCAAGTTATTCCTTGGACCCTTCGGAAAAATTTTTGTTAAAATTTTTTTTATTGTTTGTTGTCTTTTTTAAAATATTAGACGTCTTCTAAGAGCATATATTTTTCTAGCGAAACAATAGTTATCTCTTCAGGATGATATATGGTATCTTAAAAACTGCTAAACTAATTTTAATGAAACATGGCCAAATTATTTCCTAGACCCTTGTGAACAATTTTCATTCTTAGAATTTCTTTATTCAGGCCCTCGTTTTTGAGATATCAGAAGTGCTCTAAACGATTATATTTTTCTATCAAAATTATAGTCATCTCTTCAGGATTACATATGATATTTTGAAAACTGCTGGACCGATTTTAATAAAACTTGGTAAAATTATTACCTAGACCCTTCTGAACAAATTTCATTCTTAATTTTTTTTTCCTCAGAAGTTTTCTAAAAGATTATATTTTTCTAACTAAATTATAGTCATCTCTTCAGGATGACATGTAATATTTTAAAAACTGCTAAAACGATTTTAATGAAACTTGGTCAAATTATTACCTAGACCCTTCTGAACAATTTTCATTCTTAGAATTTTTTTACTCAGTCCGTCGTTTTTGAGATATCAGAAGTTTTCTAAAAGATTATATTTTTCTAACGAAATTATAGTCATCTCTTCAGGATGACATATGATATCTCAAAAACTGCGACAAAGATTTTAATAAAACTTGGTCAAATTATTACTTAGACCCTTCTGAACAATTTTTATTCTTAGAATTTTTTTATTCAAGCCGTCGTTTTTGAGATATCAGAAGTTTTCTAAAAGATTACATTTTTTTAACGAAATTATTGTCATCTCTTCTGGATGACATATGATATTTTGGAAAACTACTAGACCGATTTTAATAAAATTAGCTCAAATTATTCTATGGACCCTTCTGAACAATTTTCATTCCTAAATTTTTTTAAATTCAAGCCGTTGTTTTTGAGTTATAAGACGTGTTTTAAAAGTATACATTTTTCTAAAGAAACTATAGTCATCTCTTCAAGATGACATATGATATCTGGAAAACTGATAAACCAATTTCATTGAAACTTAACCAAGTTATTCCTTGGACCCTTCGAAAAAATTTTTGTTACAAGAATTTTTATTCAAGTTGTCTTTTTTGAAATATTAGACGTTTTCTAAGAGCATACATTTTTCTAGTGAAGGTACAGTCATCTCTTCAGGATGATATATGATATCTCGAAAACTGCTAAACCGATTTCAATGAAACTTGAGCAAATTATTTCCTAGACCCTTCTGAACAATTTTCATTCCTAGATTTTTTTTATTTAAGTCGTCGTTTTTGAGAAATCTGACGTTTTCTAAAAGTACGCATTTTTTTGCGAAGCTGTAGGCATCTTTTCAGGATCACATATATCTCGAAAACTGCTAAACCGATTTTAATGAAACTTGGCCAAATTATTCTTTAGATCATTCTAAACAATTTTCATTGTTAATTTTTTTTCATATTAGCCATTGTTTTCAAGATATCAGGCGTTTTCTAAAAGAATACATTTTTCTAAGAAAGCTATAACCTCATCAAGATGACATATTATGTTATCCCAAAAGTTTTAACTTATGGTGGACTTATTTTATCAAAACTTCTTCCAAACTTTGTGCCAGAAAAAAACCGTGGATCAGAGCCGTAGTTTCCGAGATATTAATATTTTTTTACTCTTTCAGTTCAGTCAACTAACAGGTGCCTTCACGGGTTCTACGGGTGCTCACATTATGTCACAGGCCGAACTGAATTCTGGCTATCAAGCATGGGCTAAAAAAGGACAGCTGACTAACGCTGCACCCGTTTCGGGAGGCATGGGGATGCATCTCCTACAAAAAATGGGTAAGAAATAATTTTATAGCGATTTGTTTAATACAGGGCGTTTATTTTATTATGTATATACAATTTATTTACAAAAGTAAAAGAGAAAACTGGGAAAATTTTTGAAAACCTCTCGTTGATATTTTTTTGTATTTTTTTTAGGTTGGAGACCTGGAGAAGGTTTGGGTAAAGAAAAATCAGGCGCATTAGAACCCCTTCTACTCGAAGTAAAGACTGACAAAAGAGGCTTGGTCTCAATAGAAGAACAGAAAGGGAAAAAGAAGAAAGGTGGCGTCGTTGGTGTCAAAGCCCCTGTAAGTACGCAAAATTTTTCAAGAATAAAAATGTCGAAAAAGTTTTTCTAAAGTTGTCGAGTATCAAACACATACTTATATATACAGGATGTCCCAAAAATATACCGACAAACTGTAAGGGGTGTTCTATCTATCTAGCCTTCTTCGATCCATCTTTGGACATAGGCCTTCCCCAAAAACTTCTACTCTTCTCTGTCTGTCGTGTTCATCCATCCAGCTCCTGCATGTCTCTTCAAATCGTCTGCGCATCTCATTTGTCTTCCCCTACTTCTTTCATTTTTCCAAGGTCTTCAGGTTACAATACACTTGTTCCATAGATCGTCTTTCTGTCTGATATTATGACCGGCAAATTTCCATTTTAATTTTGCTACTTTTCCTCTTACATCCCTTACTTTTGTTTTATTTCTTATCCATTCATTCCTTTTTCTATCTGTTAGCTTGACATGTAACATTTGTCTTTCCATTGATCTTTGGGGTTTTGTTACCTTATCCATGTTTGATTTTGTGTCCAGGGCTGGAATCCATAGATATGTAGCTTAATTGACCGAATGCTGCCCAGGCCAATCTTACTCGTCTCTTGATTTCAGCCATTGATATCCTCATCTGTGTTTGTTATGACTTTAAGGGGTGTTAGGGACCATCAAAACAAACATTTTTATTTTCACAAATGAGCCATTTAGGCTCTAGAGCGAAAAAACTGTTTTTATTACTTTTATTTTGTTTATTAATTGAATCGCTCTTTTCTAATTTTATCGGTTTTTTGTTTGAAATTTCTTACGCTAAAAATAAGCGCTCCAGATGTGTCTGCAGGCATAAATGATCGCACTGTACATCTATATAAATCTATTCTATTTAGCCTTCTTCAATCCATCTTTGGGAAAAAGAAGAAAGGTAGCGTCGTTGGTGTCAAAGCCCCTGTAAGTACGCAAAATTTGTAAACAATAAAAATGTTAAAAAAGTTTTTCCAAAGTTGTCGGGTATCAAACACATACTTATATACAGGATGTCCCAAAAATATACCGACAAACTGTAAGGGGTGTTCTATCTATCTAGCCTTCTTCGATCCATCTTTGGACCTAGCCCCCCCCCCCCCCCCCAATATCTTCCACTCTTCTCTGTCTGTCGCCGTGTTTATCCATCTAGTTCCCGCGTGTTTCTTCAAATCGTTTGGGGTCTTCCCCTACTTCTTTTATTTTCCCAAGTTCTCCAGGTTACAATACACTTGTTCCATAAATCGTCTTTCTGTCTGATATTATGATCGACAAATTTCCATTTTAATTTTGCTCTCCTCTTACATCCCTTACTTTTGTTTCATTTCTTATCGATTCATTCTTTTTTCTATCTGTTAGCTTTACATGTAACATTTGTCTTTCCATTGTTTATTCTGATCTTGATATCCTCAGCTGTGTTTTTTTATGACTTTAAGGGGTGTTAGGGGCCATCAAAACAAACATTTTTATTTTCACAAATGAGCCATTTGGGTTCGAGGAAAAAAACTGTTTTTATTACTTTTATTTTGTGCATTAATTGAATCGCTCTTATCTTATTTGATCGGTTTTTTGTTTGAAATTTCTTACGCTAAAAATAAGCGCTCCAGATGTGTCTGCAGGTATAAATGATCGCACTGTACATCTATATAAATCTATTCTATTTAGCCTTCTTCAATCCATCTTTGGAAAAAAGAAGAAAGGTAGCGTCGTTGGTGTCAAAGCCCCTGTAAGTACGTAAAATTTGTAAACAATAAAAATGTTAAAAAAATAATTCCAAAGTTGTCGGGTATCAAACACATACTGATATACAGGATGTCCCAAAAATATACCGACAAACTGTAAGGGGTGTTCTATCTATCTATCTAGCCTTCTTCGATCCATCTTTGGACCTAGCCCCCCCCCCCCCCCAATATCTTCCACTCTTCTCTGTCTGTCGCCGTGTTTATCCATCTAGTTCCCGCATGTCTCTTCAAATCGTCCCGCTCATCTCATTTGGGGTCTTCCCCTACTTCTTTTATTTTCCCAAGTTCTCCAGGTTACAATACAATTGTTCCATCGATCATCTTTCTGTCTGATATTATGACCGGCAAATTTCCATTTTAATTTTGCTACTTTTCCTCTTACATCCCTTACTTTTGTTTTATTTCTTATTCATTCATTCTTTTTTCTATCTGTTAGCTTTACATGTAACATTTGTCTTTCCATTGTTTGTTCTGATCTTGATATCCTCAGCTGTGTTTTTTTATGACTTTAAGGGGTGTTAGGGGCCATCAAAACAAACATTTTTATTTTCACAAATGAGCCATTTGGGTTCGAGGAAAAAAACTGTTTTTATTACTTTTATTTTGTGCAATAATTGAATCGCTCTTATCTTATTTTATCGGTTTTTTGTTTGAAATTTCTTACGCTAAAAATAAGCGCTCCAGATGTGTCTGCAGGTATAAATGATCGCACTGTACATCTATATAAATCTATTCTATTTAGCCTTCTTCAATCCATCTTTGGAAAAAAGAAGAAAGGTAGCGTCGTTGGTGTCAAAGCCCCTGTAAGTACGCAAAATTTGTAAACAATAAAAATGTTAAAAAAGTTTTTCCAAAGTTGTCGGGTATCAAACACATACTTATATACAGGATGTCCCAAAAATATACCGACAAACTGTAAGGGGTGTTCTATCTATCTAGCCTTCTTCGATCCATCTTTGGACCTAGCCCCCCCCCCCCTCCCCCAATATCTTCCACTCTTCTCTGTCTGTCGCCATGTTCATCCATCTAGTTCCCGCGTGTTTCTTCAAATCGTCCGCTCATCTCATTTGGGGTCTTCCCCCACTTCTTTTATTTTCCCAAGGTCTCCTGTTTACAATACATTTGTTCCATCCATTGTCTTTCTGTCTGATATTATGATCGGCAAATTTCCATTTTAATTTTGCTACTTTTCCTCTTACATCCCTTACTTTTGTTTTATTTCTTATTCATTCATTCTTTTTTCTATCTGTTAGCTTTACATGTAACATTTGTCTTTCCATTGTTTATTCGGATCTTGATATCCTCAGCTGTGTTTTTTTATGACTTTAAGGGGTGTTAGGGGGCATCAAAACAAACATTTTTATTTTCACAAATGAGCCATTTGGGTTCGAGAAAAAAAACTGTTTTTATTACTTTTATTTTGTGCATTAATTGAATCGCTCTTATCTTATTTTATCGGTTTTTTGTTTGAAATTTCTTACGGTAAAAATAAGCGCTCCAGATGTGTCTGCAGGCATAAATGATCGCACTGTACATCTATATAGATCTATTCTATTTTGCCTTCTTCAATCCATCTTTGGGAAAAAGAAGAAAGGTAGCGTCGTTGGTGTCAAAGCCCCTGTAAGTACGCAAAATTTGTAAACAATAAAAATGTTAAAAAAGTTTTTCCAAAGTTGTCGAGTATCAAACACATACTTATATGCAGGATGTCCCAAAAATATACCGACAAACTGTCAGGGGTGTTCTATCTATCTATCTATCTAGCCAGCCTGCTTCGATCCATCTTTGGACCTAGGCCCCCCCCAATATCTTCCACTCTTCTCTGTCTGTCGCCATGTTTATCCATCTAGTTCCCGCGTGTTTCTTCAAATCGTCCGCTCATCTCATTTGGGGGTCTTCCCCTACTTCTTTTATTTTCCCAAGTTCTCCAGGTTACAATACAATTGTTCCATCGATCGTCTTTCTATCTGATATTATGACCGGCAAATTTCCATTTTAATTTTGCTACTTTTCCTCTTACATCCCTTACTTTTGTTTTATTTCTTATTCATTCATTCTTTTTTCTATCTGTTAGCTTTACATGTAACATTTGTCTTTCCATTGTTTATTCTGATCTTGATATCCTCAGCTGTGTTTTTTTATGACTTTAAGGGGTGTTAGGGGCCATCAAAACAAACATTTTTATTTTCACAAATGAGCCATTTGGGTTCGAGGAAAAAAACTGTTTTTATTACTTTTATTTTGTGCATTAATTGAATCGCTCTTATCTTATTTTATCGGTTTTTTGTTTGGAATTTCTTACGCTAAAAATAAGCGCTCCAGATGTGTCTGCAGGTATAAATGATCGCACTGTACATCTATATAAATCTATTCTATTTAGCCTTCTTTAATCCATCTTTGGGAAAAAGAAGAAAGGTAGCGTCGTTGGTGTCAAAGCCCCTGTAAGTACGCAAAATTTGTAAACAATAAAAATGTTAAAAAAGTTTTTCCAAAGTTGTCGGGTATCAAACACATACTTATATACAGGATGTCCCAAAAATATACCGACAAACTGTAAGGGGTGTTCTATCTATCTAGCCTTCTTCGATCCATCTTTGGACCTAGCCCCCCCCCCCCCTCCCCCAATATCTTCCACTCTTCTCTGTCTGTCACCGTGTTTATCCATCTAGTTCCTGCGTGTTTCTTCAAATCGTCCGCTCATTTCATTTGCGGTCTTCCCCTACTTCTTTTATTATTTTCCCAAATTCTCCAGGTTACAATACAATTGTTCCATTGATCGTCTTTCTGCCTGATATTATGCCTGGAAAATTTCCATTTTAATTTTGCTACTTCTTCTCTTACATCCCTTACTTTTGTTTTATTTCTTATCCATTCATTCCTTTTTCTATCTGTTAGCTTTACATGTAACATTTGTCTTTCCATTGACCTTTGGGCTTTTGTTACCTTATCCATGTTTAATTTGGGATCCATAGGTAAGTACAGGAAGGATACATTGGTTATACACTTTCGTTTTGAGGTACTGAGGGTATTTTTTATTTCTTAATATGTAGCTTAATTTACCGAATGCTGCCCAGACCAATCTTACTCGTCTATCTATATAAATACGTGGTATCAAATTAAGGGTTTTATTTACCTAGATTACAAAAACCCTTGGTTTTTAGGTGGTTAAAACATTGGCAGGCAAACATCCTGTATCTCTGCTGGGTGAATATGCTCAAAAACGAAAATTGGGGGCGCCACAATACGTTTTGGAGTTCGAATGTGGACCTGATCATAAGAAGAATTTCCTCTTTAAAGTGGTGAGTTTTTCTTGAAAACTGCTAAACCGATTTTAATAAATTTTTGTTAAAATATAACTTAGAGTCTTGTGAACAAATTTTGTTATTAGAAAAATCTTTGTCAAAGCTTTAGTTTTTAAGTTCTTGGACGATGTTTTGATTAAAAGACAATTTTTGTTTATTATGCAAAATATTTTGAGGATGACATATATTTTATCAAGACTGGTTAAACCGATTTTGACAAAATTTGCTGAAAAGATAGCTTGGGGACATATGTATTTTAATACTAGCGAAATTTTTAGTAAAATCTGTTTTTTTATATTTTTTTTTCTACGGAAAAGAAGTGCTCATAAATAATGAAAGGTGCATTATTTGCAATTTATTTCAAAATTATATTGGCAATCGCACATTGCGATCAGAAATTTTAACACACGAAAAAGGTGATCTCATGTTTTCAGACGTTGATACTCTAATTTGAGTTTTTATACATTTGACAGTGGGAAAGAAGAATTATAGAGGTCGGTTGAATGTCTTGGTCGAGTTAATACCCTAAGAATTTCTCGTTCTTGTATTAAGAAACCACACACATGCATAGGTAGAAGTTTTCCGAAAATTTATTTATGATCTTTGGTGGCTTAATGAAAGAGCGTTTGCATACAAAGCAAGAGATCCGGGTTCGAGTCCCGGCCGAAGAGAAACTTTTTTTTTATAATTCGTCTTTCTTTAATTTCACTTGTTACCAACTTTCTTATTTTCAATGTAACCCCCCTGTATATTATTTATTTTTTGGATTCCTCAGAAAATTCTAAACATAATTCATGTACAGGGTGTCTCATTATATTTTTTCCCACCCTTTTAGACCATTAATAATTGATGTAGGAATATAAATGAAATTGTGTTCGAATTCGTAAAATTTTTACTTTTAAATTGCATCTTGACTTTATTCCTGATGCTTACCGTATTTGACAGGCGCTCAAATTTATAGTTTTTGTAAATTGGATGCTCCTTATATTATTTAATTAATAGATTAGGCTTGGAATATACTTTCCAAAAATACCCCCTGTGTCGCATTTTTGATAAATAGTTTGTGAAATATTAGCGATAAATTTTTAAATGATAAAAAAATAACATTACCACTTTTGTGTTAATTTCAGTGTCCTTATTGCGAACTATTTTAGTCCCCATGTATAAACAGTGACAATGACAACTATTTTTTTAATGACGATAGTCAGGCGGGATTTTTAAAATTAAAACTCTCCTGTCCTCGTTTTAGGAGGTTAAAATCGGTGTTAAACCAAACTGAAACAAAACCTAACCGTGGTCAATTGATGGGAAACGTATCCTAACCGGGGCGTGTCTGGACAGGTTAGGATACGTTGTCGAATAATTTATCAGGGTTAGGTTAACACCGATTTCGACAGGAAAACAGGATAGGGAAGCTAATTTAAACTATATATCATAATTTTTGAGATAACTTTTCCACAGTTATCAGTTGTTTACCATAACAAAAAGCATAGACCAACAAAAAAAAGGTGTAAAATGTTGTCCCAAAAATAATGACATGAACTGTAAAAGAATATAATATGTTTTTAAAAAACAATTTAAAAAAAACTCATCGACATATGCATAGATTTAGTTAAATTCAATAATAATATATACAAGACGCTAGCGCTACCAAGTCTACTTCCAATCCCTGGCTTCGAATGTACAGGGTGATTTTCACTTGAATGATTCTAACCACATGAAAATAGAAAGTTTCAAAAACCTAACCTAACGAAACCTAATCAGATCTAACCGAACCGAACCAAAGCAAACTAAACCAATATTTTTTTTCAAAAAAAAAACTTTCCTGACTTCCTACCTGGGATGCTAGAGGATGTGAATCCGAACCGGACCGTACCGAACCCAACCTATCCAAACCTAACCCTACCCAACTAAACCTAATTAGCAGTACGTGTTGTAGTTTAGTTTGGTTAGGTTAGGTTTAGTTCAGTTTAGTTAGGTTCGGTTTGGTTCGGTTCGGATTCACATCCTCTAGGATCCCGGGCAGGAAGTCAGGAAAGTTTTTTTTTTGAAAAAAATTATTGGTTCAGTTTCCTTCGGTTCGGTTAGATTTGATTAGGTTTTGTTAGGTTAGGTTTTTGAAACTTTCTATTTTCATGTGGTTAGAATCATTCAAGTGAAAATCACCCTGTATGCATCTATTCTAAGACATGAGGTAAATAATATTGGTAGATCTGCGCTTGCGAAGCCAGGGATTGAAAGTGGACTTGGTAGCGCTAGCGTCTTCTATAATATATACCCTATATCATTATTGTTGAGACAACTTTTTACAACTTTTTTTCGTTGGCCTATGCTATTTGTTATGGCAAACAGCTGATAACTGTCAAAAAGTTATCTCAAAAATTATGATATGGAGTTTATATTATAATCTATAATCTTTGTTCAATAGGTATGTACTGCACAAATCACTACACTTTTTAATCATTTACAACTAGTATATATTCGTATTTTACGCCGAAAGCTGTAAACATAATGTTTGTTAAATGCTTGACTGGTGGCACCATCTCTTAATATAATATAATAATAATCTTAAACGGCAACGTTCAACATCAAAGAGTCAGCTGACTATTTCGACCAATAGCAAACGGAATGCAAGTTGTGAACTAGCCGCTCATGAAAAACGGCTTACATGTATCTGTCCTTATTTTTAATTATCTATCGATTGACATCAACCTTTGACCACATCTGGTTTTTTTTTATTTAATTAAAAAATTGTTTTTTTTAGATTTTGAATGGAATTGAATATAAACACAACATCGCTAGCATAAATAAAAAGGAAGCAAAGTCCCATGCAGCAACACACGCCTTAAAGGAACTAGGCCTACTCACCTAAGAGTCCTAGGACTTCTGTTTTTGTCAAGGTATAAACAAGAACCCTAAAAAGTTTTTAAACACTTTTTTTGGTTCTTGTAAATAATTAAATAAAAAAGCAGCTGCTTTAAAAAAAATTTGTTAATGAAGATAATTATTTTTTGTTTTTGAAGATAGCTTTTTGAAGCAGTTGAGAGTAGTATTAATCTAGGAATTTTTCTTCAGTTTTAACTTTCAAAGGTAATTTTGCTTGTATATAATTTAAATAGGGAATATAAGTTAAATACATTTATCAAACAAATTAACCCCCTATTCAAATTATTCAGCAGCAAGGTTAAATCTGAAATTCCTACATTTATATACTACTCTTAGGACTTTTTAAACATAGACCTAATTTTTTTAAGTCTATGCTTAATTTTTTTAAAAACACTAGGGGTCCGATATACAGAGTCAAACTGAATGAAAACATTGTGGTTCACTCATGTTTGACTTCAAAAAAACTAAGACCCTCTGAGGCTGTATACAGGACCCCTATTCCGAGCTAGATGCCCTGTTTGTTAAACAGGGTGTCTCAGGAGTTATATAGGATGTATTTTAAATGATGCACAAAATTTTAAAGAAGAAAAAAATCTAAAGAAAGTTCACGAGGTAAAAAGTCTTAACAAAAAAGAAACTTTTTTGTTAAGAAAAAAATCCTATTATATTTGGCATCAAACCTCTTTGTTTTTTAGTATGTCAAACTTAACAAAAACTTTTTCGATTTTTTGTCACTTCTTTCAAAATTACAACAACCGAACTTTGGTGAAATTATGCCTTACAATACGGATAATTGAAAATTAAAATTATTTTATAACTCAAAATTTTTATCAAAAATATTTTTTCAAGAAATAATTTTCAAATTAAATTAAATGTAGTGTTAATATCTGGGCGCACGGCAGTGCCCCGCCAAGTTCGCGTTAATTGCTGTACTATCTTTTCTTGAAACATTTTAGCCCATATTTGACCTATCTAAAACTCTACTTCGGAATTTTCATAGAGTTAACAACCTCTCCAAGTTTCATGGACTTCCATAAAGTAGTAAAGTAAAAAACGTCGAAATTATCACTCACTCACTCATGTATAGATCATCAAAATTCTACTGTACAGCGTGTCCCAAATTGGGCACTTTTGGGGGGTTTAAGGTTTAAGGACCACGCATTGCGAGGGTCAAATTTCAAGAGAAGATTTATAGTGAAAACCGCATTTTGAAATATCGTCTCGTCTTTGAGCTACGGGGGCTTTTTGAAAAGTCTGCATTTTGGAGGGGGGTCTATAACTTCGTTATTATTGGAAATATTGATTTAGAGTAAATTGCAATTTTATAGACTTTGTCACGAGGAATTCAACCGCTAAATTAAATTTTAACTGTCACTTTTAGTTTTTGAGATATGACATAAAGTTGCATTTTTTCTTATGGAAGGGCCTATATTTTAATTAATTTTCGAATTCGTGATTGAATTCTTTTCAAAATGATGTATCATATGTCATAGTTTGATTAAGCGGTTTCGGAGATAATTAAAGTTTTTTAGTTTTCTCTAGTGTGCGTTGAATGACGTCATGCGCCATTGACGTGAAAGCCTTGCGGTCAAATCCTACTTCAATGCTCCTATAGTTTTGTTGTCTTATACTATGCAAATCAAGTTGGCCTTGCGTCTTGGCGCTTTGTCATTGTTTTCAATTGTTTAAACAATTTGACATTACGCTTTGATATGAAATTATTTTGCACAAAAGCGTTTTAATTTTATTTTGAAATATGTATCATTTTTTGTTACTTTTTATAACTAGGCTTTGAGGGCCGTCAGCTCAATTATAATTTTTCCAAACCAGCCTTACTATATTTGTGACTGTGTAAAATAATAAAAATACTGGAGTGCCTTTATCTGCCTCAGCAGGAAATCATAGCGCACTAGAAATAAGTGAAAAAGCTGAATATCTCCTAAACCGCTAAATCAAACTATGACATATGATACATCATTTTGAAAAAAATTCAATGACGAATTCGAAAATTAATTAAAATATAGGCCATTCCATAAGAAAAAATGCAACTTTATGTCATATCTCAAAAACTAAAAGTGGCAGTTAAAATATAATTTAGCGGGTGAATTCCTCGTGACAAAGTCTATAAAACTGCAATTTACTCTAAATCAAAATTTCCACTAATAACGAAGTTATAGACCCCCTTCAAAAATGCAGACTTTTAAAAAGCCCCCGTAGCTCAAAGGCGAGACGATATTTCAAAATGTGGTTTTCACTATAAGTCTTCTCTTGAAATTTGAGCCTCGCAATGCGTGGTCAGTTTTTCTCTGTCTCCCCTAGAAGGACCTAAAACCCCCTAAAAGTGCCCAATTTGGGACACCCTGTACTTCCAGACATGCTACAAAGCTGATAGAAATTCTGGAAAAAATCAAAAAACCCTAAAATTCTAATTTACTCTCTTCTTCTATACATGTTCTCTCCTATGAATATAAACGCTAGAGAGCCGAGCTTTGGAAGACTGAAAGGAACTATGATAAAACTATAGGAAAAAATTAAAGAACCTCAAAATTTTTAATAATGCATTGCAAAAGTTTTGAATATTTTACTACTTTAAAACTTAAATATTATCCAAATCCTTTAAAAAAAAAGTGGCATCATAACAAAAACATTTCATGTAAGAAAAAAGCCAAGTACGTGAAATTGATATTCCTTAAAAAAAACTGAGATAAAAGCATAGAGTAAAATATATTACTCTTTGATAAAAGTAAAGCCAAGTTCTCCAAAACAAATTTCAAAATGAAAGATTCTTTCTAGTTTGGAAAATTTTTCTAAACTTGGCTATGAAATGACCTCAAATGACTCTTAGGCACTAAATTGAACATAAAGAAGTTTGGGTGTAATAACAAAGTTTAAAAATAACATTCCCAAACTAGTAAGAACCTTTCATTTTGAAACTTGTATTGGAGAACTTGGCTTTATTTTTATCTCAATTCTTTCTAAGGAATATTATTTTCAAGTACATTTTACATGAAATGTTTTTGTTATGATAAAATCTTCACTACCACCTCTTAAAATTTGATGCATCATTTAAAATACAACCTTTAGTTTCCCCCCCGTAACTTATAGTCCACAGTACACCGGTCTATTTTTTTAAGTGCTGAGTAACAGAGTGTACAGCGTGTCTCATTTTCGATGGGATTAAATGGGAAACTCGGTTATTATTAAAGATATTGATTTTCTGATTGGACCTTACCCTGCTCTTTTTTTGAGCCCTTAAAAATGGCGTAATCAGATTTTTGCTATACCCCGTAGTTTCGCTAATACAGGGAGTTTTTGAAAAAATTGTATTTTTAATAAACCCTTGTATCTCGCTTATTTTGCGAGATACTTTTATTCTGTAAAAACATTTTTATGGCAACTTTTTTAGAAGAAAATAATGACGTTGTCAATTTTTGAGATATGGTATTTATCATAAAAAAATTAAATACGGACCTGGATTTTTTTTATTACTTTTTTGATTGGTTTAATGTTAGTATTATCATAAAATAATAAAAGTTTAAAAAATTTTTGTTTTAAGGTAAAAAAAAATATTTAATATTTAAAAAAAAATAGTCCGAACCTGGATATTTCCAACATAAATATAAACTAAAAATTGCTAGTTAAACAATTTTTAGTTTAACTGTTTTGATACTTAGCATATTAAAATGGTTTTACGTTAATTTACAGATTTATTTGAAACAAAGTCTACGAAAAATACAAAAATAAACAAATTATAAAAACTAACTAATCTTTCTGATTACCATTATGTGTAAGACATTGTTGGCATTTTTGAGTAATTTTTCTTAACGCATTTTGCATAAAAATATTTCTGCCATTTAAATATTGGGATTTTGTTGCTTGAATGAAGCAGTCAAACATATCACATTTTTCAAAATCTGGATATGGTCGATTTCTAGCCAGTTTAAAATAATTGTAAGCCATTTACAAAAATGACAAGTAAAATGACAATGTCAATTCCACGCTTTTGTTTTGTAAATTTCACCACCTGCTGTTTGGTTATCAAATAATTAGTATGATATTATTTTTGTAACTTTTTAACGTTTTTTACTTTATTTATAAATCTTTTAATTATCATTTCAAAACAGATAAACTAAAAATCGTTCAACTAGTGTGTCTTGCAATTTTTAATTTATAATTACGTTGGAAATTTCCAGGTTCGGACTATAATTTTTTTTTCAAATATTAAATAGCTTTTTTTAACCTTAAATCAAAAAATATTAAAGTTTTATCATTTTAAGGTAATAATAGCATGGAACTAATCAAAGTAGTAATAAAAAAAATCCAGGTCCGTATTTAATTTTTTTATGATAAATACCATTTCTCAAAAACTAAACAATATTTTTAAAAATTGACAACATCATTATTTTGCTCTAAAAAAGTTGTCATAGAAAGGTTTTTACAGAATAAAAATATCTTGCAAAATAAGCGAGATACAAGGAATTAATTAAAATGCAATTTTTCAAAAACTCCCTGTATTAGCGAAACCACGGGGTATAGCAAAAATCTGATTACACCATTTTTAAGGGCTCCAAAAAAGAGCACGGTAAGGTGCAATCAGAAAATCGATATCTTTAATAATAACCGAGTTTCCCATTTAATCCCATCGAGAATGGGACACGCTGTACAGACGCTAAATATTAATTTAGTGGATCTAAAAATGAAGCTATTGATAAAAATTCAGCCTGTTACTTATAACTTAAAAAAATAGACCGGTGTACTGTAGACTATTAACGATTTTATTTCATCTTTTTACAGTCTGGATAAAGTTTCTTGTGAAAATTGTCCAGATTTCTAGACTTAGTGGGTGCCTAATTGACACAATCTTTTTGTGTCATTCAGGCACCCTAATGTCTGCCGTACACCTTCAGTTTATATTAAGGTCACTCATCGTAACGCAAGCTTTATAGGTAGCGAAGCCTGACAATTATACAAGACGCTAGCCCTACCAAGTCCACTTCCAATCCCTGACTTCGCATGCGTAGATCTACCAATATTATTTACCTCATGTATTAGAATAGATGTACAGGGTGATTTTCACTTGAATGATTTTAACCACATGAAAATAGAAAGTTTCAAAAACCTAACCTAACGAAACCTAATCAGATCTAACCGAACCGAACCAAAGCAAACTAAACCAATATTTAAAAAAAAAACAAAAAAACTTTTCTGACTTCCAACCCGGGATCCTCGAGGATGTGAATCCGAACCGCACCGTACCGAACCGAACCTATCCAAACCTAACCCTACCCAACTAAACCTAATTAGCAGTACGTGTTGTAGTTTAGTTTGGTTAGGTTACGTTTGGTTCAGTTTAGTTAGGTTCGGTTTGGTTCGGTTCGGATTCACATCCTCTAGGATCCCGGGCAGGAAGTCAGGAAAGTTTTTTTTTTGAAAAAAATTATTGGTTCAGTTTCCCTTGGTTCGGTTCGGTTAGATTTGATTAGGTTTTGTTAGGTTAGGTTTTTGAAACTTTCTATTTTCATGTGGTTAGAATCATTTAAGTGAAAATCACCCTGTACATCTATTCTAATACATGAGGTAAATAATATTGGTAGTTCTGCGCATGCGAAGTCAGGGATTGAAAGTGGACTTGGTAGCGCTAGCGTCTTGTGACAATTATTGTCTGTTTTTTGGTTACCATTTTTGACATGTTTTCCTCAGTTTTGAATTGGCGGCTCGTTCTTATTTAAAAAATGATTTTTTAACCACAGATTAGGTTAAATAAGATTAGTAATATTTAACACAGTCTAAAGATCAATTTAATAATAATAGAGTTTCAGGATTTCAACTTTTTATTTCTAAATACATAAATATATACAGGGTGTCCCAACTATAAGGTGACATTCTGTTTTTAGGTATTTTTCGTGCGAATTTGGAGACACGCGAGGGAGACACTTTTTAGCTGTCTTGAAATTTTTGTAGCACGCACCATCTTCGAGGGGTATACTTTATTCCTATATTTTGAATAGAAAAAGTGGATTTAGTGATACCTTGTTTTGAAGCTCTCTTGAATATCTTTACAACCGTGTAAAAATTTCGAAAATCGATTAGTTTATGAGATATCTGCTTTAAAATTTTCAAATTTAACATGGATTGATAATATAAAAATTAAATCCGAAAAATATAAAATTCTGATTTAATTTTTATTTTATCAGTCCATGATAAATTTGAAAGTTTGAAGGCAATTATTTCAAAAACTAATGGGTAGATTTTTGAAATTTTTGCACGGTTGTAAACACATTCAAAAGGCCTTCAAAACAAGGTATCACTAGACTCACTTTCCCTATTCAAAATATAGGAGTAAAGTATACCCCTCGTGCTACAAAAATTTCAAGATAGCTAAAAAGTGTCCCCCCCTACGCTTCGTCGCAAACAAAATCGACGTGTCCGAGCGAAATACCCAAAAACATGTCTCATATCATTTAGTTGGGACACCCCGTATATTTTAGGTATCTTCAAACTGTCAAAAACGACATCTTTAAAATAAAACCGAGCTGCCAATGCGAAACCAACGAAAACATGTCAAAAATAATAACCAAAAAAAAATAGAAACGCGTTTTGGTCCGCGTTGCTCATATGTCGTCTTTCCTTTGCGAAAGTTCTTGAAAAATAGACCGGTGTACAGCGTGTCCCATTTTCGATGGGATTAAATGGGAAACTCGGTTATTATTAAAGATATCGATTTTCTGATTGCACCTTACCGTGCTCTTTTTTGGAGCCCTTAAAAATGGTGTAATCAGATTTTTGCTATACCCCGTGGTTTCGCTAATACAGGGAGTTTTTGAAAAAATTGCATTTTAATTAATTTCTTGTATCTCGCTTATTTTGCAAGATATTTTTATTCTGTAAAAACCTTTCTATGGCAACTTTTTTAGTGCAAAATAATGGCGTTGTCAATTTTTAAAAATATTGTTTAGTTTTTGAGATATGGTATTTATCATAAAAAAATTAAATACGGACCTGGATTTTTTATTACTACTTTGATTAGTTCCATGCTATTATTACCTTAAAATGATAAAACTTTAATATTTTTTTGATTTAAGGTTAAAAAAAGCTATTTAATATTTGAAAAAAAAATTATAGTCCGAACCTGGAAATTTCCAACGTAATTATAAATTAAAAATTGCAAGACACACTAGTTGAACGATTTTTAGTTTATCTGTTTTGAAATGAGAATTAAAAGATTTATAAATAAAGTAAAAAACGTTAAAAAGTTACAAAAATAATATCATACTAATTATTTGATAACCGAACAACAGGTCGTGAAATTTACAAAACAAAAGAGTGGAATTGACATTGTCATTTTACTTGTCATTTTTGTAAATAGCTTACAATTATTTTAAACTGGCTAGAAATCGACCATATCCAGATTTTGAAAAATGTGATATGTTTGCTTCATTCAAGCAAATGGCAGAAATATTTTTATGCAAAAAGCGTTAAGAAAAATTACTCAAAAATGCCAACAATGTCTTACACATAATGGTAATCAGAAAAATTAGTTATTTTTTATAATTTGTTTTTTTTTTGTATTTTTCGTAGACTTTGTTTCAAATAAATCTGTAAATTAATGTAAAACCATTTTAATATGCTAAGTATCAAAACAGTTAAACTAAAAATTGTTTAACTAGCAATTTTTAGTTTATATTTATGTTGGAAATATCCAGGTTCGGACTAATTTTTTTAAAAATATTAAATATTTTTTTTTACCTTAAAACAAAAAATTTTTAAATTTTTATTATTTTATGATAATACTAGCATGAAACCAATCAAAAAAGTAATTAAAAAAATCCAGGTCCGTATTTAATTTTTTTATGATAAATACCATATCTCAAAAACTAAACAATATTTGAAAAAATTGACAACGTCATTATTTTCTTCTAAAAAAGTTGCCATAACAATGTTTTTACAGAATAAAAGTATCTCGCAAAATAAGCGAGATACAAGGGATTATTAAAAATACAATTTTTTCAAAAACTCCCTGTATTAGCGAAACTACGGGGTATAGCAAAAATCTGATTACGCCATTTTTAAGGGCTCAAAAAAAGAGCACGGTAAGGTGCAATCAGAAAATCAATATCTTTAATAATAACCGAGTTTCCCATTTAATCCCATCGAAAATGGGACACGCTGTATACTAATATAGCAGAGAAGATGTACAGCAGGTAATAAAGTAGGACACCGTATTTTGATTATAAAATACGGTGTCCTACTTTGAATGTCGGGGGGGTAGGTTTTTAAACTACCTCCTATACTCACTGTCCGTTTTTGAAAAACACACTTTTCGAAAATACTATTTTTGAAGACATTTGGAATGACATTTTTTTCCAAAACCTCAATTCCAACATTATTTTTAAATGACTTTTTTTCGAAAAAAAAATTATGAATGACATTTTTTTCGAAAACATTTTGTTGAAATGAAATTGTTTTTCGAAAACATTTTTAATACATTTGATCAAATTGATTTTTTTGATGTTATCTAACCCTGGACCTTTTCTTTGAAAAAATATCTTGGTTTGGTTCGGTTCAGATTCACACCCTCTAGGATCCCAAGAAATAAGTCAAGAAAGTTTTTTTTTAATATGTTCGCTTCGAGAAAACGTCATTCGGAAAAACTGCCATTCAAAATTGAGGTTTTCAAAAAAACATCATTTGAAATACTTAATTGTTTTCAAAAAAGATGTTTTTGAAAAAAGTGTCATTCGAAAAAGTTCATTAAAAAAATACTCTGCCAATATATGGGCCCCTAAGCTCACACTAGGTGCTATAGTTATAGTGTACGTGCGAGCTAATAAAACTAAAACCTGAAATATATCTTATTCAACTCCAGACTAAATTACCTTTTGTTTGATACTACACAAGCCATGTTTTGACTTAAACTCAAATTTTTGAAATCTACCCCCACCCTTCAAAAAACAAAAACTAAAATGTATTTTGTTTAACTCCGGACTCAATTACCTTTCGTTTGATATCACACACGCCATATTTTCACGTAAACTCTAATTTTTGAAATCTACCCCCACCCTTTTTGAAGAAAAAAAAAACTAAAATGTATTTTGTTTAACTCCATACTCAATTACCTTTCGTTTGATATCACACACGCCATATTTTCACATAAACTCTAATTTTTGAAATCTTCCCCCACCCTTTTATTTGGCTTGTGTTCGGTGGATTTTGTTCATTTTTAAATGGGACCATCTCGACCCAAGACCCAGCCTAGGTACCAAATTTCATTAAAATCGGCCAAGCGGTTTTTGAGTTATGCGTGTTGGTCGTTACAGACAGACATACAGACAGACAGACAGACGGCGCGACAAAAAAGTTTCCAAATCATCTGAAACGCAAAGATATATAAAAAATTTTGAAATCAGAGCAACTTTTTTTTTTCTCGAAAAAATTAGGATCACCATAGCTCACACTACTGTAGTATACTATATGTGTGAGCTAAAAATTCATTTAGGTTTTCGATCAAAATGTGTCCGAAAAAAAGTGTTTTCGAAAAGTGTGTTTTCGAAAAACGGACAGTGACTCCTCCTATACTGAGACCATTGAGAAGTCCCAAAATAAGTTAATTGGCCATATACCACGTGTCCCACATAAAAGTGACGACATAAGGCTTTATGGGGATTTCGGAAAAGGTAATACATACAGAGTGAGATAAATTCGATGTTTTTTTGGGGTTTTAGGTATTTCTAAAACATTAAGTAGACATGTATATATATATATATATATATATATATATATATATATATATATAAATATATACAAGTAATAATTGTTTTTTTAAATAAAATGCAGTACTTTTCAGTAGCTAGACCTTCTACTTTTTGTTAAAAACTGTTTCCAAAATCTCCATTTAGTTACGTTTATCTGGGACACCCTGTATAAAACTCTGATTCAGAAATCACTCCCTGGTTCCAAAATAAGTTTTCTGATCTAGAAACTTGTTTTGAAGTCTACTGATGTATACTTTTTATTTTTTTAAGGTTTTTTCCAACACTTTCTAAAAAGTGTTTTTAAAAACCTAGTTAAACGGTTCTTGTTTATAAATTAGGATTAGGATCGCGCACTTATGTATAAAGATGTACTACTAAAGAGCATTAATAGAAATTTTTAGAGGCCCTTTCACACTATGTACACATGTATGTACGTGGTTACAATGTTTGTACAAAAAAATTGTAAGAAGTTCTTTTTATTTTGCACCAATATTTTTTAAAAGGCTCTTAAACTAAGGGTCTCCAAAAGTATATTTTTATAAAAGTTAACTTTTGGTTTTTGTTTCTTTAAAACTTTTTGAGAATACCAAGAAACTATTTTTTTGTGTATATTATTAGGCAATAAATAATCTAAAAAAGAACGATTTTTTTTATTACCAACAAACCCTTTTATTTTAAATATTGAGTATAAGCATAATTACATATTTTTTACCAGTAATTAATCTACAAAACTTCCTACAAACACTTAACTTGTTAAAGATAATTTCGAAGGATTAAAAACATTTTTTTTTTAATATCTACATCCAATAAAATAAAATTTTTAATAAACAAAATAAAATAAGGAACCATCACTTCAATAGTTTTAAAATAAAGAATAAAAAAGTACAGATAACTTAACAAAAAAAAAACCCTAATTTTTTCCGATTTTTAAAAAAATAATAAAAGGTACCTACATAAATTATTCCAGCAAAATGTTTGTACAGGGTGGGGCATTTTCGTTGGTTTTATAGGGTACAGGCTAAACGGTAAGAGATACAAAAAAACTGACATACGTGTCCCGTCCTCTTTTTTAGTGTCTTTTTTAATGACGTCATCAAATCAAGGCTAACTAGATTGGTTTAGCAGGTACAGGGTGATTCTCAAAAATTGCCGATTTTTATTATCTTTTATTACTCGTTTATTTATGGAGATAGAAAAATTCTTCAAATACAGAGAGAGTACCAAATATTGGCATCTATAACGCCACTCGTTCGGTCACAAGTCGAGTAGAAAAATGCATTGAGCAAAATGGGAGACAGTTTGAGCACCTTTTGTAACTAATTTTTATAATAACTATTCAGTTTTTATTACAAATTTATGTTGTTTTTTGTTGTTGTTGTTATAGTTTAGTAATATGTTAATATTCTCGTTAAGTAGGTTCTGAATATACCTATTATAAAATAAAAAAATATTAAATCAATTCATAGCCAACTACAAAAAAAAATATTTTTCCTTATTTTACCTATTTAGGACAAAGAAAAGTATTAAGTGTTACATACCATTGTAATCACAAGAAAAAAAGCAATTATCTGAGATACTTACGTACTGGGTGTTCCATTTAACAAAATGTTATTTTTGATAATATCTTGAAAACTAAAACATTTTTAATTTTTCTGGTTACGCCACTGGATTCTATGCACAAAATCATAAAACTTTTGTATTTGAAGTTTTTTTCTATCTCCATAAATAACCGAGTAATAAGAGATAATATAAATCGCCAATTTTTGAGAATCACCCTATATCCGCTAAACCAATATAGTTAGCGTAGATTTGATTGCGCCATTAAAAAAGACACTAAAAAAGAGGACGGGACACGCATGTCAGTTTTTTTGTATCTCTTACCGTTTAGCCTGGACCCTATAAAACCAACGAAAATGCCCACCCTGTACATTTATCATTACCCCACTTAGATACAGATTTTTATGTGCCACGTAATTAAAATTAAATAAGTTAAGTGGCACTTAAAATATATTTAGAAGCCACTTAACTAAGGTCAACTTGGATAAGTGGAAAATCCGGCAAAATGAGAAATAAAAAACGTTAATATAATATTTGAATTGTTACGTATTTTCAAAAATTAATGTTGAAAATACGAGAGATTAGATTAAATCAAGTATATTACGAAGGCTATAAGTGTTATGTGTGTTGGCCACGCCTAAATTTTGGTCAAAATCGATTTATTGTAAGGCGTTACTAGTAAATAATATAATTTATAAAATTTTCACTTATTATCAAGCTTTGTATAAATATCCACTTACAGAAATAGTGGTTAGACCTTTTTTTCGAGATATTTCGAAAATCTTTATCAAAAACAGTGATGTCGCGTTTAAAAAAGTGGGGAGCTACTATATCAGTTTTAAAACAAAACAAAAGTTCTTTTTATTTTGCACCAACCTTTTTTAGAAGAGTCCTAAACTAAGGGTCTTTAAAAGTATATTTTTAAAAAATTTGACTTTTGGTTTTTGTTTCTTTAAAACTTTTTGAGAATACTAAGAAACTATTTTTTTGTGTATATTATTAGTCAATAAATAATCTAAAAAAAAACGATTTTTTTATTACCAACAAACCATTTTATTTTAAATATTGAGTATAAGCATAAGTACATATTTTTTACCAGTAATTAATCTACAAAACTTACTACAAACACTTAACTTGTTAAAGATAATTTCCAAGGATTAAAAACATTTTTTTTTTTAATATCTACATCCAATAAAATAAAATTTTTAATAAACAAAATAAAATAAGGAACCATCACTTCAATAGTTTTAAAATATTTAAAGAATAAAAAAGTACAGATAACTTAACAAAAAAAAACCCTAATTTTTTCCGATTTTTAAAAAAATAATAAAAGATACCTACATAAATTATTCCAGCAAAAATGTTTGTACATTTATCATTACCCCACTTAGACACAGATTTTTAACTGCCACGTAATTAAAATTAAATAAGTTAAGTGACACTTAAAATATATTTTAGAAGTCACTTAACTAAGGTCAACTTGGATAAGTGGCACTTAAGGAAAATCCGGCAAAATGAGGGATAAAAAACGTTTATATAATATTTTAATTGTTACGTATTTTCAAAAATAAATGCTGAAAATGCGAGAGCTTAGATTAAATCAAGTATATTACGAAGGCTATAAGTGTTATGTGTGTTGGCCACGCCTAAATTTTGGTCAGAATCGATTTATTGTAAAGCGGTACTAGTATAAAGTAGAAAATTTTCACTTATTAACAAAGTTTGTATAAATATCCACTTACAGAAATAGTGGTTAGAGCTTTAATTTTCGAGATGTTTTAAATATATTTATCAAAAACAGTGATGTCGCGTTTAAAAAAGTGGGGAGCTACTATATCAGTTTTAAAACAAAACAAAAGTTCTTTTTATTTTGCACCAACCTTTTTTAAAAGACTCCTAAACTAAGGGTCTCTAAAAGTATATTTTTAAAAAATTTGACTTTTGGTTTTTGTTTCTTTAAAACTTTTTGAGAATACTAAGAAACTATTTTTTTGTGTATATTATTAGGCAATAAATAATCTAAAAAAAAAACGATTTTTTTATTACCAACAAACCCTTTTATTTTAAATATTGAGTATAAGCATAAGTACATATTTTTTACCAGTAATTAATCTACAAACCTTACTACAAACACTTAACTTGTTAAAGATAATTTTCAAGGATTAAAAACATTTTTTTTTTAAATATCTACATCCCATAAAATAAAATTTTTAATAAACAAAATAAAATAAGGAACCATAACTCCAATAGTTTTAAAATATTTAAAGAATAAAAAGTACAGATGACTTAACAAAAAAAACAACCCTAATTTTTCCGATTTTTTAAAAAATAATAAAAGATACCTAGATATAAATTATTCCAGCAAAAATGTTTGTACATTTATCATTACCCCACTTAGACACAGATTTTTAACTGCCACGTAATTAAGATTAAATTAAGTTAAGTGACACTTAAAATATATTTTAGAAGTCACTTAACTAAGGTCAACTTGGATAAGTGGCACTTAAGGAAAATCCGGCAAAATGAGGGATAAAAAACGTTTATATAATATTTTAATTGTTACGTATTTTCAAAAATAAATGTTGAAAATACGAGAGCTTAGATTAAATCAAGTATATTAAAAAGGCTATAAGTGTTATGTGTTGGCCACGCCTAAATTTTGGTCAAAATCGATTTATTGTAAGGCGTTACAAGTAAAGTAGAAACTTTGTAAAATTTTCACTTATTATCAAGCTTTGTACAAATATCCACTTACAGAAATAGTGGTTAGACCTTTTTTTCGAGATATTTCGAAAATATTTATCAAAAACAGTGATGTCGCGTTTAAGACAGTGGGGTGCTATTATACCTACTTTTTAAGAACAAAAAAAGTAGCTTAATATCTTCAGAACTAAAAAATATATTGTCATAGTATTTGTTGATATTTCTGTAAAATCTACTTTAAAAAAAATAAAAATCGAGTTTTTTCTTACATTCTATACATGGAAAGCCATAAAATAAAGGTGTTATAGTACAACAAATCGTTAGAATTCGCGAAATCGATTAGTTTTTATTCATGCATTTAAAAAATCAATAATAAAAATCTATTGTTTTTGTGTGGGGGCTAAGGCTCCCCCTGTTCGCGCGATACGAGACACCACTGGATCAAAAGTGTTTAGTAAACCACCAAAAAACATACGTTTTTCTCTCTCCCACCTAGACTGTGTCTTTTCCTACTAAAATCTAAGCAAGAGACGTATTTTTTGAGGTGACTTACATGTGTCATATGTCAAGGGTCATACGTCAATCGTTGGTAATGCAATACGACCTCATTTGTGGGCAAGTGCAGGTTGAATTCTAGGGCTACCAGACCGCAAATTTATTATTGTTTTTGAGATAGATATTTTGAAAGTTTAAATAAAAATCAGTAGCTTCGCGTACTTTAAAACAATATAAATATTTTTTGAAACAAAGAAAAAAAATATTACCATAGTATTTGATGTTGTCGTAAAACCTATATTTTTGAAAAAAAAATAAAAATCTATTTTTTTATTACCACTGTACATGGAAAGCCGTAAAACAAAGGTTTTATAGTACAAAAAATGGTTACAATTCGCTAAATTGATTAGTTTTTATTCATGCATTTAAAAAATCAATAATAAAAATCTATTGTTTTTGTGTGGGGGTTAAGGCTCCCCCTGTCCGCGCGATACGTGACACCACTGGATCAAAAGTGTTTAGTAAACCACCAAAAAACATACGTTTTTCTCTCTCCCACCAAGACTGTGTCTTTTTCTACTAAAATCTAAGCAAGAGACGTATTTCTTAAGGTGACTTACATGTGTCATATGTCAAGGGTCATACGTCAATCGTTGGTAATGTAATACGACCTCATTTGTGGACAAGTGCAGGTTGAATTCTAGAGCTACCAGACCGCAAATTTATTATTGTTTTTGAGATAGATATTTCGAAAGTTTAAATAAAAATCAGTAGCTTTGCGTACTTTAAAACAATATACATATTTTTTGAAACAAAGAAACAAATATTTCCAAAACTAAAAAAAATATTATCATAGTTTTTGATGTTGTCGTAAAACCTATATTTTTGAAAAAAAAATAAAAATCTAGTTTTTTATTAAAACTGTACATGGAAAGCCGTAAAACAAAGGTTTTATAGTATAAAAAATAGTTACAATTCGCCAAATTGATTAGTTTTTATTCATGCATTTAAAAAATCAATAATAAAAATCTATTGTTTTTGTGTGGGGGCTAAGGCTCCCCCTGTCCGCGCGATACGTGACACCACTGGATCAAAAGTGTTTAGTAAACCACCAAAAAACATACGTTTTTCTCTCTCCCACCAAGACTGTGTCTTTTTCTACTAAAATCTAAGCAAGAGACGTATTTCTTAAGGTGACTTACATGTGTCATATGTCAAGGGTCATACGTCAATCGTTGGTAATGTTACGACCTCATTTGTGGGCAAGTGCAGGTTGAATTAAGGGCTACCAGACCGCAAATTTAATATTGTTTTTGAGATATATATTTCGAAAGTTTAAATAAAAATCAGTAGCTTCGCGTACTTTAAAACAATATAAATATTTTTTGAAACAAAGAAACAAATATTTCCGAAACTAAAAAAAATATTATCATAGTTTTTGATGTTGTCGTAAAACCTATATTTTTGAAAAAAAATTAAAAATCTAGTTTTTTATTAAAACTGTACATGGAAAGCCGTAAAACAAAGGTTTTATAGTATAAAAAATAGTTACAATTCGCCAAATTGATTAGTTTTTATTCATGCATTTAAAAAATCAATAATAAAAATCTATTGTTTTTGTGTGGGGGCTAAGGCTCCCCCTGTCTGCTCGATACGCGACACCACTGGATCAAAAGTGTTTAGTAAACCACCAAAAAACATACGCTTTTCTCTCTCCCACCAAGACTGTGTCTTTTTCTACTAAAATCTAAGCAAGAGACGTATTTCTTAAGGTGACTTACATGTGTCATATGTCAAGGGTCATATGTCAATCGTTGGTAGTGCAATACCACCTCATTTGTGGGCAAGTGTAGGTTGAATTCTAGGGCTACCAGACCGCAAATTTATTATTGTTTTTGAGATAGATATTTCGAAAGTTTAAATAAAAATCTGTACCTTCGCGTACTTTAAAACAATATACATATTTTTTGAAACAAAGAAACAAATATTTCCAAAACTAAAAAAAATATTACCATAGTCTTTGATGTTGTCGTAAAACCTATATTTTTAAAAAAACTTTAAAAATCGATTTTTTTCTCACACTCTGTACATGGAAAGCCGTAAAACAAACGTGTTATAGTACAAAAAATCGTTACAATTCGCCAAATTGATTAGTTTTTATTCATGCATTTAAAAAATCAATAATAAAAATCTATTGTTTTTGTGTGGGGGCTATGGCTCCCCCTGTCCGCTCGATACGCGACACCACTGGATCAAAAGTGTTTAGTAAACCACCAAAAAACATACGTTTTTCTCTCTCCCACCTAGACTGTGCCTTTTCCTACTAAAATCTAAGCAAGAGACGTATTTTTTGAGGTGACTTACATGTGTCATATGTCAAGGGTCATACGTCAATCGTTGGTAATGTAATACGACCTCATTTGTGGGCAAGTGTAGGTTGAATTCTAGGGCTACCAGACCGCAAATTTATTATTGTTTTTGAGATAGATATTTCGAAAGTTTAAATAAAAATCAGTAGCTTCGAGTACTTTAAAACAAAATACATATTTTTTGAAACAAAGAAACAAATATTTCCAAAACTAAAAAAATATTGCCATAGTCTTTGATGTTGTCGTAAAACCTATATTTTTTTTAAAAAATTAAAAATGTATTTTTTTATTACCACTGTACATGGAAAGCCGTAAAACAAAGGTTTTATAGTACAAAAAATCGTTACAATTCGCCAAATTGATTAGTTTTTATTCATGCATTTAAAAAATCAATAATAAAAATCTATTGTTTTTGTGTGGGGGCTAAGGCTCCCCCTGTCCGCTCGATACGCGACACCACTGGATCAAAAGTGTTTAGTAAACCACCAAAAAACATACGTTTTTCTCTCTCCCACCAAGACTGTGTCTTTTTCTACTAAAATCTAAGCAAGAGACGTATTTTTTGAGGTGACTTACATGTGTCATATGTCAAGGGTCATACGTCAATCGTTGGTAATGTAATACGACCTCATTTGTGGGCAAGTGTAGGTTGAATTCTAGGGCTACCAGACCGCAAATTTATTATTGTTTTTGAGATAGATATTTCGAAAGTTTAAATAAAAATCAGTAGCTTCGAGTACTTTAAAACAAAATACATATTTTTTGAAACAAAGAAACAAATATTTCCAAAACTAAAAAAATATTGCCATAGTCTTTGATGTTGTCGTAAAACCTATATTTTTTTTAAAAAATTAAAAATGTATTTTTTTATTACCACTGTACATGGAAAGCCGTAAAACAAAGGTTTTATAGTACAAAAAATCGTTACAATTCGCCAAATTGATTAGTTTTTATTCATGCATTTAAAAAATCAATAATAAAAATCTATTGTTTTTGTGTGGGGGCTAAGGCTCCCCCTGTCCGCTCGATACGCGACACCACTGGATCAAAAGTGTTTAGTAAACCACCAAAAAACATACGTTTTTCTCTCTCCCACCAAGACTGTGTCTTTTTCTACTAAAATCTAAGCAAGAGACGTATTTTTTGAGGTGACTTACATGTGTCATATGTCAAGGGTCATACGTCAATCGTTGGTAATGTAATACGACCTCATTTGTGGGCAAGTGTAGGTTGAATTCTAGGGCTACCAGACCGCAAATTTATTATTGTTTTTGAGATAGATATTTCGAAAGTTTAAATAAAAATCAGTAGCTTCGAGTACTTTAAAACAAAATACATATTTTTTGAAACAAAGAAACAAATATTTCCAAAACTAAAAAAATATTGCCATAGTCTTTGATGTTGTCGTAAAACCTATATTTTTTTTAAAAAATTAAAAATGTATTTTTTTATTACCACTGTACATGGAAAGCCGTAAAACAAAGGTTTTATAGTACAAAAAATCGTTACAATTCGCCAAATTGATTAGTTTTTATTCATGCATTTAAAAAATCAATAATAAAAATCTATTGTTTTTGTGTGGGAGCTAAGGCTCCCCCTGTCCGCTCGATACGCGACACCACTGGATCAAAAGTGTTTAGTAAACCACCAAAAAACATACGTTTTTCTCTCTCCCACCAAGACTGTGTCTTTTTCTACTAAAATCTAAGCAAGAGACGTATTTTTTGAGGTGACTTACATGTGTCATATGTCAAGGGTCATACGTCAATCGTTGGTAATGTAATACGACCTCATTTGTGGGCAAGTGTAGGTTGAATTCTAGGGCTACCAGAACCGCAAATTCTGAATCTATCAAATCTTTTCTAATAACTCTCAAAGTCGACTCAGTTTTATCGATGAGAAGTTTTAAAGTGTCACCTTTGACGTCATTCAGTTTGGCTGACAGGATTAGACATGCGCCTGCGCACAGTTTTCGATTTTGTTTATTGATAAGTCCCTTCAAAATGAGCTTCTCGAAGTAGACGTAAGCCTGCGCCACCTACACACAGAAAAAAGAAAGAGATAGAGTTATACCACGGCACGGTGGATAGAATAGACCGGTGTTCGGATCTTATATAACATATGTCGAATTTTCACGTCACTGGTGGTCCAGCTGATTTTTGTAAACAAAAATTAGATATGATATATTACAACTAATATTTTTTGAAAACTAAGGCAATTTCGTACTGTTTTTTAGTACATCCTTATAAAATATAACAATATAATTATTCAGTGGCGCACCCAGGAATGTGTCTTGGGGGGGGGGGGCCGACAGCTACGAAGCTTGCCCTCAAAAAACTTGCGACCAAAAAAAAAAAAAAAAGGTCATGTCTTTTCGCAACTACGCCACTGCTTGGGCTTGGGGGGGGGGGCCGAAGCCTCCTGATGTCAAATTTTAAGGTATTTTTCATGTTTTATCATCAAATATGTAGAAAATATATTAAAAAATCTAAGGCTTTTGTTTACAAAAATCAGCTGGACCACCAGTGACGTGAAAAATACTTAGTAGTTATAGTTATAGCTAATATAACTAAAAACTAAAATATATTTTATTCAACTCCAGACTAAATTACCTTTCGTTTGATACCACGCAAGCCGTGTTTTGACTTAAACTCTAAATTTTTTTAATTTACCCCCACCCTTAAAAAAAACAAAAACTGAAATGTATTTTGTTTAACTCCGGACTCAATTACCTTTCATTTAATATCACACACGCCATATTTTCACTTAAACTCTAATTTTTTTAATCTACCCCCAACCTTTTTTTTAAAACTAAAATGTATTTTGTTTACGCCATATTAGTACAATGAATAGAGGAGTTTTACCCTACAAAAGGTCCGGTAGTTCTGAATTTTGGATATGTTATTAAGGTCGAAGGGTAGTTAAAAATCTGAGTTTTCGTCACCCCCACCCCTGTGCTTCCTTCGCCATCTTGAAAAAACCATCAAAAATTGGCACTTTTTGTAGTTTTTTGCCTGTAAATTCGCTCCAGTACACTAAATCGCAAAAAGAGTTATATGAAATTTTTTAGAGGATATAATTATCTACAATTGGGTGGCACTATGGTTGTTCTGCGAGCAGTAGTAACGGAGCTAGGTAATTTCCAAAAATGACTAAAATCACGTGCTTGGGCAAATTTTCAGATTTTTTCTACTTTAGACGGCATCAGCTCCGAAATACTTTGTTCTAGGGTAAAAGTTCTAAGAACATATCTTGTAGAGAATTTTATCAGCTACAAAATACATTCTTTAAATGTATATTTAAATATTGTAATGGAGTGGGAGTAACGTTTAACTTAAAGTAAGTAAGTTAGAAAATAATAATTTTTTTAAATTTAGTGCTTTAAACGGCACGTTTTTTATTTATTTTTATTTTTTTGTGTAAATTTAGTGACGTACAAAAAGGTAAGAGAGCTTAGGGGTCAAACACCTCCTTAAACTAACCACCTCTTCAAAAACCCCCCGAGACCCCTCAAAATCTAACATATTTAGGTTTTCTCAAATTTTCTCAAAAAATACGCTTCTAAGAGAAAAATGTGTAATATACTTTATTGTAGACAATGAAATTTCCTTTTGAAAAAGGTACAACTCGATGGGGGTCAACTATTTATAAACTCTTCAGCGGCGTCCGTTAATTGAAGTAATTTAAAAAAGTAAAAAAATATCCATGTTTTTTCCATGATTTATTCGATTTTTTTTTAAACCAAGGTTTATAGAACAAAATGTGTTACACATTATTGTAGCAAATAAAATTTCCTTTAAAATGCTGTACAAGAAAGTCGGATTGGTTTCATGGTTATAAATTCAGAGGCGCCCGTAAATTTAACCAATTTTAAAAAATCACAAATTAAAATATTTTTGTTACAAGTTTTATCTAATTTTTTCAAAAACTAAGCCTAATTTAAAAAAATGCTATGATGCACTTTATTGACAGTAAAATTCTCTTTTCAACGGTGTATAACTCGATGGGGTTTGACTTACAACGAACCCGCCAGCGACGTCCGAAAATGGGGGCCATATAATTAATTTTTTTAAAAATTATGTTTTGCACAGGTTTTATTTGATTTTCTGAAAACCATGCCCTTTATCAAAAAAATTGTTTTTTACTTCATTGTAGATAATAAAATTTCCTTTTAAACGTTGTGTAACATGGTAAAAAATATTTCATATTTACCGCTCCAGTAGTTCGGATCCCGGCCGAAGACAGAAAACTTTTTTTTTATTTTTCCTTCTTTAATTTCACTTGTTGTTTAGAGGTAATTCTTGTTGTAACATATGTTCTAAACGTCCTAATATAAAATATGTCATAATTTATCTTCATACTTACGGTTAAAAGGTCACAATTGCACTCAGAAGTGGCGATTTTTTTCATTTCCCTTTTGATACTGCGCAGTTTCGTTAAAGTCAGCTGTATATGCGGAAATCTTGCTCTAAATTTGTCATTGATGTCTTTTTTTAAGTCCGACGGTTTGACGTAGTTGATTACTGACGTCATATAAGAGGCAAACTAAAAGAAAAAGTAGTAGTAGTATAGTCTAAATTATACGCATTTGTAATGACGTCACCAAGTGAGAAAAAAACGTATGGCGTAAATATTTTTGCCAATCAATGTTTTTTGATTGACAGTGACGGATACTTCACATAACCAATTACCTCCCTATTTAAATCATAGACACTACTTTTTTTTAAAAGTTTATTGTCACCGCTGTTTATAATATACTAAACAAAGATAAACAAAAATGACGTTAACGTTAAAATGGGTATAATTTGAACTATAGTCAAGTCTGTGTATCAATGATCTATATGGTTTTACTGCCCAGGGCTTAATGTTATCGAAAGCTTTTTCGAAGTCTATAAACGCAATATATATAGTTCAAATGTTGTACTATAACAAAAACATTTCATGTAAAAAAAGCCAAGTATGCGAAAGTGGTATTCCGTAAAAAGAATTGAGATAAAAGTAAAGCCAAGTTCTCCAATACAAATTTCAAAATGAAAGGTTCTTATTAGTTTGGAAATGTTTTTTTTAAATTTGCTATTCCAATTTACATAACTTTACATTTATAGGGGAGGAAAGTAAATTAAAATGTTAGTGTTTTTAAATTTTTTCCTATAGTTTTATCATAGTTCCCATCAGTCTTCCAAAGCTTAGCTCTCTAGCGTTTCTGGAAGTGGAGAATGTTACTTTTACATAACTTTACATTTATCGGGGAGGGAAGTTAATTAAAATTTGAGATTTTTTAATTTTCTTTTATAGTTTTATTATATTTCCTATTGGCCTTCCAAAGCTAAACTCTCTAGCGTTTTTGGAAGTGGGCAATGTTACTTTTACATAACTTTACATTTATAGGGGAGGAAAGCAAATTAAAATTTTGAGGTTTTTAAATTTTTTCCTATACTTTTGTCATATTTCCTATCAGTCTTCCAAAGCTCAGCTCTCTAGCGTTTCTGGAAGTGGAGAATGTTACTTTTACATAACTTTACATTTATCGGGGAGGGAAGTTAATTAAAATTTGAGGTTTTTTAATTTTCTTTTATAGTTTTATTATATTTCCTATTGGCCTTCCAAAGCTAAACTCTCTAGCGTTTCTGGAAGTGGGCAATGTTACTTTTACATAACTTTACATTTATAGGGGAGGAAAGTAAATTAAAATGTTAGTGTTTTTAAATTTTTTCCTATAGTTTTATCATAGTTCCTATCAGTCTTCCAAAGCTCAGCTCTCTAGCGTTTCTGGAAGTGGAGAATGTTACTTTTACATAACTTTCCATTTATCGGGGAGGGAAGTTAATTAAAATTTGAGGTTTTTTAATTTTCTTTTATAGTTTTATTATATTTCCTATTGGCCTTCCAAAGCTAAACTCTCTAGCGTTTCTGGAAGTGGGCAATGTAACTTTTACATAACTTTACATTTATAGGGGAAGAAAGTAAATTAAAATGTTAGTGTTTTTAAATTTTTTTCTATAGTTTTATCATAGTTCCTATCAGTCTTCCAAAGCTCAGCTCTCTAGCGTTTCTGGAAGTGGAGAATGTTACTTTTACATAACTTTACATTTATCGGGGAGGGAAGTTAATTAAAATTTGAGGTTTTTTAATTTTCTTTTATAGTTTTATTATATTTCCTATTGGCCTTCCAAAGCTAAACTCTCTAGCATTTCTGGAAGTGGGCAATGTTACTTTTACATAACTTTACATTTATAGGGGAGGAAAGTAAATTAAAATGTTAGTGTTTTTAAATTTTTTCCTATAGTTTTATCATAGTTCCTATCAGTCTTCCAAAGCTCAGCTCTCTAGCGTTTCTGGAAGTGGAGAATGTTACTTTTACATAACTTTACATTTATCGGGGAGGAAAGTTAATTAAAATTTGAGGTTTTTTAATTTTCTTTTATAGTTTTATTATATTTCCTCTTGGCCTTCCAAAGCTAAACTCTCTAGCGTTTCTGGAAGTGGGCAATGTTACTTTTACATAACTTTACATTTATAGGGGAGGAAAGTAAATTAAAATGTTAGTGTTTTTAAATTTTTTCCTATAGTTTTATCATAGTTCCTATCAGTCTTCCAAAGCTCAGCTCTCTAGCGTTTCTGGAAGTGGAGAATGTTACTTTTACATAACTTAACATTTATCGGGGAGGGAAGTTAATTAAAATTTGAGGTTTTTTCATTTTCTTTTATAGTTTTATTATATTTCCTATTGGTCTTCCAAAGCTAAACTCTCTAGCGTTTCTGGAAGTGGGCAATGTTACTTTTACATAACTTTACATTTATAGGGGAGGAAAGTAAATTAAAATGTTAGTGTTTTTAAATTTTTTCCTATAGTTTTATCATAGTTCCTATCAGTCTTCCAAAGCTCAGCTCTCTAGCGTTTCTGGAAGTGGAGAATGTTACTTTTACATAACTTTACATTTATCGGGGAGGAAAGTTAATTAAAATTTGAGTTTTTTTTAATTTTCTTTTATAGTTTTATTATATTTCCTATTGGCCTTCCAAAGCTAAACTCTCTAGCGTTTCTGGAAGTGGGCAATGTTACTTTTACATAACTTTACATTTATAGGGGAGGAAAGTAAATTAAAATGTTAGTGTTTTTAAATTTTTTCCTATAGTTTTATCATAGTTCCTATCAGTCTTCCAAAGCTCAGCTCTCTAGCGTTTCTGGAAGTGGAGAATGTTACTTTTACATAACTTTACATTTATCGGGGAGGAAAGTTAATTAAAATTTGAGGTTTTTTTCATTTTCTTTTATAGTTTTATTATATTTCCTATTGGCCTTCCAAAGCTAAACTCTCTAGCGTTTCTGGAAGTGGGCAATGTTACTTTTACATAACTTTACATTTATAGGGGAGGAAAGCAAATTAAAATTTTGAGGTTTTTACATTTTTTCCTATACTTTTGTCATATTTCCTATCAGTCTTCCAAAGCTCAGCTCTCTAGCGTTTCTGGAAGTGGAGAATGTTACTTTTACATAACTTTACATTTATCGGGGAGGGAAGTTAATTAAAATTTGAGGTTTTTTAATTTTCTTTTATAGTTTTATTATATTTCCTATTGGCCTTCCAAAGCTAAACTCTCTAGCGTTTCTGGAAGTGGGCAATGTTACTTTTACATAACTTTACATTTATAGGGGAGGAAAGTAAATTAAAATGTTAGTGTTTTTAAATTTTTTCCTATAGTTTTATCATAGTTCCTATCAGTCTTCCAAAGCTCAGCTCTCTAGCGTTTCTGGACGTGGAGAATATTACTTTTACATAACTTTACATTTATCGGGGAGGGAAGTTAATTAAAATTTGAGGTTTTTTAATTTTCTTTTATAGTTTTATTATATTTCCTATTGGCCTTCCAAAGCTAAACTCTCTAGCGTTTCTGGAAGTGGGCAATGTAACTATTACATAACTTTACATTTATAGGGGAGGAAAGTAAATTAAAATGTTAGTGTTTTTAAATTTTTTCCTATAGTTTTATCATAGTTCCTATCAGTCTTCCAAAGCTCAGCTCTCTAGCGTTTCTGGACGTGGAGAATGTTACTTTTACATAACTTTACATTTATCGGGGAGGGAAGTTAATTAAAATTTGAGGTTTTTTAATTTTCTTTTATAGTTTTATTATATTTCCTATTGGCCTTCCAAAGCTAAACTCTCTAGCGTTTCTGGAAGTGGGCAATGTTACTTTTACATAACTTTACATTTATAGGGGAGGAAAGTAAATTAAAATGTTAGTGTTTTTAAATTTTTTTCTATAGTTTTATCATAGTTCCTATCAGTCTTCCAAAGCTCAGCTCTCTAGCGTTTCTGGAAGTGGAGAATGTTACTTTTACATAACTTTCCATTTATCGGGGAGGGAAGTTAATTAAAATTTGAGGTTTTTTAATTTTCTTTTATAGTTTTATTATATTTCCTATTGGCCTTCCAAAGCTAAACTCTCTAGCGTTTCTGGAAGTGGGCAATGTAACTTTTACATAACTTTACATTTATAGGGGAAGAAAGTAAATTAAAATGTTAGTGTTTTTAAATTTTTTTCTATAGTTTTATCATAGTTCCTATCAGTCTTCCAAAGCTCAGCTCTCTAGCGTTTCTGGAAGTGGAGAATGTTACTTTTACATAACTTTCCATTTATCGGGGAGGGAAGTTAATTAAAATTTGAGGTTTTTTAATTTTCTTTTATAGTTTTATTATATTTCCTATTGGCCTTCCAAAGGTAAACTCTCTAGCGTTTCTGGAAGTGGGCAATGTAACTTTTACATAACTTTACATTTATAGGGGAAGAAAGTAAATTAAAATGTTAGTGTTTTTAAATTTTTTTCTATAGTTTTATCATAGTTCCTATCAGTCTTCCAAAGCTCAGCTCTCTAGCGTTTCTGGAAGTGGAGAATGTTACTTTTACATAACTTTACATTTATCGGGGAGGGAAGTTAATTAAAATTTGAGGTTTTTTAATTTTCTTTTATAGTTTTATTATATTTCCTATTGGCCTTTCAAAGCTAAACTCTCTAGCGTTTCTGGAAGTGGGCAATGTTACTTTTACATAACTTTACATTTATAGGGAAGGGAAGCAAATTAAAATTTTGAGATTTTTAAATTTTTTCCTATACTTTTGTCATAGTTCCTATCAGTCTTCCAAAGCTCAGCTCTCTAGCGTTTCTGGACGTGGAGAATGTTACTTTTACATAACTTTACATTTATCGGGGAGGGAAGTTAATTAAAATTTGAGGTTTTTTAATTTTCTTTTATAGTTTTATTATATTTTCTATTGGCCTTCCAAAGCTAAACTCTCTAGCGTTTCTGGAAGTGGGCAATGTTACTTTTACATAACTTTACATTTATAGGGGAGGAAAGTAAATTAAAATATTAGTGTTTTTAAATTTTTTCCTATAGTTTTATCATAGTTCCTATCAGTCTTCCAAAGCTCAGCTCTCTAGCGTTTCTGAAAGTGGAGAATGTTACTTTTACATAACTTTACATTTATCGGGGAGGGAAGTTAATTAAAATTTGAGGTTTTTTAATTTTCTTTTATAGTTTTATTATATTTCCTATTGGCCTTCCAAAGCTAAACTCTCTAGCGTTTCTGGAAGTGGGCAATGTAACTATTACATAACTTTACATTTATAGGGGAGGAAAGTAAATTAAAATGTTAGTGTTTTTAAATTTTTTCCTATAGTTTTATCATAGTTCCTATCAGTCTTCCAAAGCTCAGCTCTCTAGCGTTTCTGGAAGTGGAGAATGTTACTTTTACATAACTTTACATTTATCGGGGAGGGAAGTTAATTAAAATTTGAGGTTTTTTAATTTTCTTTTATAGTTTTATTATATTTTCTATTGGCCTTCCAAAGCTAAACTCTCTAGCGTTTCTGGAAGTGGGCAATGTTACTTTTACATAACTTTACATTTATAGGGGAGGAAAGTAAATTAAAATATTAGTGTTTTTAAATTTTTTCCTATAGTTTTATCATAGTTCCTATCAGTCTTCCAAAGCTCAGCTCTCTAGCGTTTCTGAAAGTGGAGAATGTTACTTTTACATAACTTTACATTTATCGGGGAGGGAAGTTAATTAAAATTTGAGGTTTTTTAATTTTCTTTTATAGTTTTATTATATTTCCTATTGGCCTTCCAAAGCTAAACTCTCTAGCGTTTCTGGAAGTGGGCAATGTAACTATTACATAACTTTACATTTATAGGGGAGGAAAGTAAATTAAAATGTTAGTGTTTTTAAATTTTTTCCTATAGTTTTATCATAGTTCCTATCAGTCTTCCAAAGCTCAGCTCTCTAGCGTTTCTGGAAGTGGAGAATGTTACTTTTACATAACTTTACATTTATCGGGGAGGGAAGTTAATTAAAATTTGAGGTTTTTTAATTTTCTTTTATAGTTTTATTATATTTCCTATTGGCCTTTCAAAGCTAAACTCTCTAGCGTTTCTGGAAGTGGGCAATGTTACTTTTACATAACTTTACATTTATAGGGAAGGGAAGCAAATTAAAATTTTGAGATTTTTAAATTTTTTCCTATACTTTTGTCATATTTCCTATCAGTCTTCCAAAGCTCAGCTCTCTAGCGTTTCTGGAAGTGGAGAATGTTACTTTTACATAACTTTACATGTATGGGGGAGGGGAGTGAATTAGAATCTTGAGGTTTTTTGATTTTTTCCAAGGGTTTGGTCATAATTGGAAGTACAGTAGAATTTTGATGATCTATACATCAGTGAGTAGAAGAGTGGCAAATTCGACGTTTTTTTGAAATTTCTTTGAAACTACTTTATGGAAGTCCATGAAACTTGGAGGGATTGTTAACTCTAAAAAGATCTACGACTGTGCAAAGGTTGAGTTTCGTAGCTCATTCCAAAGTAGAGTTTTAGATAGGTCAAATATGGGCTGAAATGTTTCAAGAATATATCCAAAAATATTAAATGGAACTGTAGTCCCAACTGAGTGGAAAACGTCATATATATCCACAATACACAAAAAAGGAAGGAAAGATATATGTGACAATTATAGAGGTATATCTGTGACTAGTACGCTAAGCAGAATATACGGTAAAATAATAAGAAATAAAGTAGAGAGCGAATATAAAGACATGGAGGCAGAAGAACAAGCTGGTTTCAGGGCGGGTAGATCGACTTCAGATCATCTCTTTTGTATAACCCAAGTTATTGAAAAGAAAATGGCATACGGTCAAGAGCTGCATCTGCTTTACGTGGATTTGCAGAAGGCATATGATAGTATACCACTAAATCTACTTTGGAAAGCGTTGAAAAACACAAACATAAGCGTACAACTAATTAAGGCCATCCAAGAGATACCGCAATAGTAAGGCAAAAGTTAAAATAAAAGCAAAACTAACCAAAGGCTTTCAAGTAAATAAAGGTCTTAAACAAGGTTGCTGTATCTCGCCTACGCTCTTCAAGATATACTTGGAACAAGTCCTTAAAGTATGGAAGAGAAAATGCCAAAACATGGGAATTCCGTTGGACGAAACCACCTTGTATACTTTATGTTTCGCCGATGATCAGATAGTAGTGGCTCAGGATTATGACGACCTCGAATATATGACACGAAAACTAATAGAAGAGTACAATAAGTGGGGACTAGAGGTTAATCTCAATAAGACAGAGGATATGTGTATCGGTGGAATGAAACAGGATCTAATCTTAAATACCGGGCAGCGAATTCACTCCTGTGATGAGTATAAATACTTAGGTCTAAAAATTACAGCTGACGGAACACTAGACAAAGCTATAAAAGATCGAAACGTACAAGGAAGAAAAGCAATAACTTTATTAAATGGAATAATTTGGGACCAAAGTATATCAAAACATAACAAAAAGCTTATATATAACACCATTATAAAAAGTATTATTACATACGGCTCAGAAGTATGGCCAATCAAAGATAGAACAGAAAAAATGCTTTCCGCTACGGAGATGGACTATTGGAGAAGAGCAGCAGGGAAATCAAAAAGAGAAAGAGTTACAAATCAAAGAATAAGAGAAATTATGACAGTAGGTGAACGTACTTTAGTGGATGATATAAGAACAAAACAACTGGTGTGGTACGGACATGTACATACAAAGAATGAATGATGAAAGACTACCTAAACAAATACTACAATGGAAACCAACTGGCCGAAGAAAACGAGGACGGCCAAGGAGAAGCTGGAGAGAAGGAATAGACAGTGAAATAAGAATAAGAGGCCTAGATGATGAATTATGGGCAAACAGAAACGAGTGGAGATTGGGTATCGGAAGACGTAGAACGTTGTGAAACCGATAAATATATATATATGTTTCAAGAAAAGATGGTACAGCAGTTTCCGCGCGAACTTGGCGGGGCACTGCCTGTTGGAAGATCAAAATCTGTGTTAAACCTAACCATGGTCAATTGATCGCAAACATATCCCAACCGATGTCTGAACGACCAACATTTTACAAAAAAAAAATGATCCTACAAAAAAAAGGTTTTAAAAATGCTAAGTAGTTTTTCAAAAAACTAATTTAAAAAAAATATATATTTTTTTTTTAAATTAATTTTAAAAATATTACTTTTTTAAAAAATAGTTTTTCCAAAAATTAATTAAAAAAAAAAAACATAACATTTAAATAATACTTTTTCAAGAAGCCATTTTACCAAAAACAAATTTACCTAAAAAACCTAAAAACTAAAGGTTTTTTTAAAAATATTTTTACAAAAATATATTTACCACGAAATAAACAAAATTGCAATTGTTTCAGTGGCGAATATCAAAACAAAAAAAAACACTGTATATCTCGACAACTACCGAGTTTTAACCCATAACTTACAGTTAAAACAGTTCGGTGCTTTCCAGCAGTTAATTCGGGATCGTCTAGCAAATACGGGTGGTACCCCAACATGGTTCCTTCGGTGGTTCTATTTTCCGGCGGGGAGTGGGAGGGGCCTGGCTGATAGGCGAAGAACCATTGGTACTCTGGTTGCATAGAAACCACATGCCTTGTTTTTCTGAAAACCAGAAAAAAATACTCTGCCAATATATGGGCCCCCTAAGCTCACACTAGGTACTATAGTTATAGTGTACGTGTGAGCTAATATAACTAAAAACTGAAATATATTTTATTTAACTCCAGACTAAATTACCTTTTGTTTGATACCACACAAGCCATGTTTTGACTTAAACTCAAAAACAAAAACCCTTAAAAAAAACAAAAAACTAAAATGTATTTTGTTAAACTCCGGACTCAATTACCTTTCGTTTGATATCACACACGCCATATTTTCACTTAAACTCTAATTTTTAAAATATACCCCCACCCTTTTTTAAAAATAAATTAAAATGTATTTTGTTTAACTGCAGACTCAATTACCTTTCGTTTGATATCACACACGCCATATTTTCACATAAACTCTAATTTTTGAAATCTACCCCCACCCTTTAATTTGGTTTGTGTTCGGTGGATTTTGTTCATTTTTAAATGGGACCATCTCGACCCAAGACCCAGCCTAGGTACCAAATTTCATTAAAATCGGCCAAGCGGTTTTTGAGTTATGCGCGTTGGTCGTTACAGACAGACAGACATACAGACAGACAGACGGCGCAACAAAAAAGTTTCAAAATCATCTGAAACGCAAAGATATATAAAAATTTTTTAAATCGGAGCAACTTTTTTTTTCTCGAAAAAATTAGGATCACCATAGCTCACACTACTATAGTATAGTACATGTGTGAGCTAATATTATTGAAACAGTATCAGTATAACAGTGCTGTTCTAAGTAAGACCCACCTATCTGCAAAAAAATCAAAAATGAGTTAGGACCGAAAATGGCTTTAAATAGGTAATAATTTGTAACTTTTTTTTGTTTTATTACTTATGGATCGTTCATACTCGTCTTTTGTCTAGTCTTTTGTCTTGGTTTAGTCATATGTACTTATGGGAGTGTTCATACAATGCTTTTGCTTTTGTTTTTGATTAGTCTTTGTCTTAAGAGTTGCCAACTTTCAATCCTTAGGACAACGACTAAGACGAGTGACAGACGTCAGCTGATATTTGTTGTTTTTTTTTACAGGCCGTCCGAAAAGCGCAAGCGCGCGGTCGAAATTTTGAATTTACCGCCATTAATCATGTTTTTAACAGAAAATCTCAACATAACCTCAAAATTTTATTTGTTTTTTTTTTTCTTTTTCGCTTTTGTTCTTTCGTGTCTGTGTTTCGTGCACAGATTAGGTTAAATAAGATTGTTTTGTGTAGAAAATGACTTTTGAAGAGGGCCTTTTTATTGAAATTGAATTTTTTTTTCAGTGGGTTCGGTTCGGTAAGACTAATCAAAAACAAAAGACGAGTATGAACAGCCGATTTTGTTTAAAATGGATCGTTCATACTCGTCTTTTGTCTAGTCTTTTGTCTTGGTTTAGTCATATGTCTTGTCATAAGAAAGTTAAAACCACTGTTTCTTATGGGAGTGTTTATACAATGCTTTTGCTTTTGATTAGTCTTTGTCTTAAGATTTGCCAACTTTCAATCCTTAGGACAACGACTAAGACGAGTGACAGACATCAGCTGATATTTGTTGTTTTTTTTTACAGGCCGTCCGAAAAGCGCAAGCGCGCGGCCGAAATTTTGAATTTACCGCCATTAATCATGTTTTTAACAGAAAATCTCAACATAACCTCAAAATTTTATTTGTTTTTTTTTTCTTTTTCGCTTTTGTTCTTTCGTGTCAGTGTTTCGTGCACAGATTAGGTTAAATAAGATTGTTTTGTGTAGAAAATGACTTTTGAAAAGGGGCCTTTTTATTGAAATTGAATTTTTTTTTCAGTGGGTTCGGTTCGGTTCTAAGACTAATCAAAAACAAAAGACGAGTATGAACAGCCGATTTTGTTTAAGACAGCTAAGACTAATCAAAGGACAAATACTAAATGGATCGTTCATACTCGTCTTTTGTCTAGTCTTTTGTCTTGGTTTAGTCATATGTCTTGTCATAAGAAAGTTAAAACCACTGTTTCTTATGGGAGTGTTTATACAATGCTTTTGCTTTTGATTAGTCTTTGTCTTAAGATTTGCCAACTTTCAATCCTTAGGACAACGACTAAGACGAGTGACAGACGTCAGCTGATATTTGTTGTTTTTTTTTACAGGCCGTCCGAAAAGCGCAAGCGCGCGGTCGAAATTTTGAATTTACCGCCATTAATCATGTTTTTAACAGAAAATCTCAACATAACCTCAAAATTTTATTTGTTTTTTTTTTCTTTTTCGCTTTTGTTCTTTCGTGTCTGTGTTTCGTGCACAGATTAGGTTAAATAAGATTGTTTTGTGTAGAAAATGACTTTTGAAGAGGGCCTTTTTATTGAAATTGAATTTTTTTTTCAGTGGGTTCGGTTCGGTAAGACTAATCAAAAACAAAAGACGAGTATGAACAGCCGATTTTGTTTAAAATGGATCGTTCATACTCGTCTTTTGTCTAGTCTTTTGTCTTGGTTTAGTCATATGTCTTGTCATAAGAAAGTTAAAACCACTGTTTCTTATGGGAGTGTTTATACAATGCTTTTGCTTTTGATTAGTCTTTGTCTTAAGATTTGCCAACTTTCAATCCTTAGGACAACGACTAAGACGAGTGACAGACATCAGCTGATATTTGTTGTTTTTTTTTACAGGCCGTCCGAAAAGCGCAAGCGCGCGGTCGACATTTTGAATTTACCGCCATTAATCATGTTTTTAACAGAAAATCTCAACATAACCTCAAAATTTTATTTGTTTTTTTTTTCTTTTTCGCTTTTGTTCTTTCGTGTCAGTGTTTCGTGCACAGATTAGGTTAAATAAGATTGTTTTGTGTAGAAAATGACTTTTGAAAAGGGGCCTTTTTATTGAAATTGATTTTTTTTTTCAGTGGGTTATGACTAAGACTAATCAAAAACAAAAGACGAGTATGAACAGCCGAGTTTGTTTAAGACAGCTTAGACTAATCAAAGGACAAAGACTAATCAAAAACAAAAGACTAAGAACAATACTTTAGATATTGCTATTTGAAACCCATAAACATTTACCAACAAAAAAAATATATTAGTATGTAACTCTTGGCAAGCATTTAAACTTTAAACTCGCTTTTCTCGAAATAAGTGAAAACGTAGATAGGTGGGTCTTACTAAGGACGGTAGAACAGTGCTGTGCCTTTAAAAAAGTCGCAAACCTTTTAATTACCTACATACAGGGTGTTCCATAACTTAAGGGCCATAGTGCAGCAGGTGATAAAGGAGGTTATTTCCGAGAAAAAAGTTTATATATCATGGGGGTCAACACACATTTGTTTTTAAGGATTTTTAAAGTTAGAGAAGTGGGGAGAAAAAAAGTTTTACAAAAAAAACGAAATTTGTCACAGCCAGATGAATACTCAGCTGATTGTGATTCAAAAATGTGGTATTTATTTTTTTGATAAAATTACAAGTTAAGGAGATTTAGGCTGTCAAAAAAACCTCTAAATATGTATAAAAAATAATAATTAAAAAAAAAAAATTTTTGCTTACTTAATTGTTTAAAAAATATCAATAATATTTTATTATTATAACTCGCCAGACAATTGTTTTTATTAACAAAAAATATTTTTAAAAAACATTGCGTTTAATATGGCATTTATAAAAGTTTATACCAAAAAAATAGTAAAAAAAAAAAAAATTGACCAACTTATTTTTGTTTATTGCTCTTATTCTAGTACACGACTTTACCCAATTTCATAACTTTAATGCGTTTATTTAAAAAGTTATTATTAAAAAAGTTAAAAAAATTGCCAACTTTGACGCTCTGCCAAATTCATATGGGCCAGAATGATCGCCAACGTTCGCTAAGCAAACTATTACCTGTTAGATTCGGCATATTCTTCCCCTCCGTTTCCTTTTTCTGGGTTCGGTTGAAGCAGGTAACCATAAGACACTTCTTGTCCCTCTGGACCCCTAAAATAAAAAATCAGCTTTATTTTTTTTTTAAATAATTGCTTTTATAAAACCTCTATGAGGCAACGAGTCTTTCTTTTAAAAAAATTTTGCTAGTTTTTCGCCAGAATAGCTAGTTTTTTATACCCCGAGCTAGTTTTTATATAGCTTCAGACTAGTTTAGCTTAATACTATAGTTTAGCTAGTTTTTAGATAGCTAATGTCAGTTTAGTGTTAGTTGTTAGTTAGGTTAAGTTAATAGGGATTAATGGGAATACAACTTAACAACCGATTTACCATATACACACTACAGTTTGCTGACGACCAAGTAATTGTAGCTAATGATAATAAAGACATGGAGTATATGACGAGAAAGTTAACAGAAGAATACCGAAAGTGAAGATTAACAGTGAACGTGGACAAGACACAGTACTTATGTATTGGAAACTAATCAAATGAGTTAGAACTAGACAATGGACAAACAATATTTCCATGCAATGAGATGTATACTTGTGTGCCACATTTGATGTGTAATGAGACAGGCACAGACTGTAAAGAACTGGAAAAAAGAATAGTAAAAGTAAAAAAGATTATTGGATAGCAGATAAGCAGAGAGATAAAAAATAATGTAAAATTTAACATATATGTCTTGTCGCGTAACACAAAAATACAAAACAAAAATAGAAAGTGTCGAAATGGATGCAATAAGAAGATTAATGAGAATATCTAGAACAGATCATATAAGAAATGAGATCATAAAAGAAAGAATGGGAATCGAGGGAAGCATAACGGATAACTAATATGGTACGGCCATGTACAACGGATGAACGACGAAAGATTACCAAAGCAGGTCCTAGAATGGCCAGTTTATTCTTAGTTATCGGTCACCTAAGAATAGTTTAGATAGTTTTTAGTTGTTGGCTAGGTTGTAGATAGGTCAGATAGTTTTTATTACAGCCATTTTAGTTTTTAGTCAGCTTGGTTAAACTCAGCTAGTTTTGTAGTTAGATCAAGTCAGTTTAGCTAATTTAAATCAGCTAGGTTTAGCAAGAATGTTAGTTAGCTTAAGATGTTTTAAATAGTTTTTAGTCAACTGGGTTTAGTTTAGCTAGTTTTTTTAGCTAAGTTTGGTTTAGTTAGCTAAGGTTGTGTGAGCTAGTTTTTATTAAGTTCAGGTAATCTTTCTTTAGTCGTTTCAGCTTTTAATCAGCTAGGTATAATTAAGCTAATATTTTAGTTAACTGTAGGCTAGTTTTTTAACAGGTGGGTTTAATTTACCTTGGTTTTTAAATACCTAGAATTGATTTAGCTAGTTTTTATTAGCAAGAATGTTAGTTAGCTTAAGTTGGTTTACTCAGTTTTTAGTCAGCTTGGTTAAACTTAGCTAGTGTTTTAGTTAGATCAAGTCAGTTTAGCTAGTTTAAATCAGCTAGGTTTAGCCAGAATGTTAGTTAGCTTAAGTTGGTTTAAATAGTTTTTAGTCAGCTGGGCTTAGTTTAGCTAGTTTTTTTAGCTAAGTTTGGTTTAGTTAGCTAAGGTTGTGTTATCTAATTTTTATTAAGTTCAGGTAATCTTTTTTTAGTCGTTTCAGCTTTTAATCAGCTAGGTATAATTAAGCTAATATTTTAGTTAACTGTAGGCTAGCTTTTTAACAGGTGGGTTTAATTTACCTTGGTTTTTAAATACCTAGAATTGATTTAGCTAGTTTTTATTAGCAAGAACGTTAGTTAGCTTAAGTTGGTTTACTCAGTTTTTAGTCAGCTTGGTTAAACTTAGCTAGTGTTTTAGTTAGATCAAGTCAGTTTAGCTAGTTTAAATCCGCTAGGTTTAGCAAGAATGTTAGTTAGCTTAAGTTGGTTTAAATAGTTTTTAGTCAGCTGGGCTTAGTTTAGCTAGTTTTTTTAGCTAAGTTTGGTTTAGTTAGCTAGTGTTTTAGTTAGATCAAGTCAGTTTAGCTAGTTTAAATCAGCTAGGTTTAGCAAGAATGTTAGTTAGCTTAAGTTGGTTTAAATAGTTTTTAGTCAGCTGGGCTTAGTTTAGCTAGTTTTTTAGCTAAGTTTGGTTTAGTTAGCTAAGGTTGTGTTTAACTAGTTTTTATTAAGTTCAGGTAATCTTTCTTTAGTCGTTTCAGCTTTTAATCAGCTAGGTATAATTAAGCTAATATTTTAGTTAACTGTAGGCTAGTTTTTTAACAGGTGGGTTTAATTTACCTTGGTTTTTAAATACCTAGAATTGATTTAGCTAGTTTTTATTAGCAAGAATGTTAGTTAGCTTAAGTTGGTTTAACCAATTTTTAGTCAGCTGGGCTTAGTTTAGCTAGATTTTTTTAGCTAAGGTTGGTTTAGCTCATTGACTTCTATACCCTTTCAGGGCGTTATAGAACTCAATGGTTTAGCTAGTTTTTATTTAGTTCAGTTAATCTTTCTTAAGTCGTTCCAGGTTTTAGTGAGTTAGGTATAATTAAGCTAATATTTTAGTTAACTATAGGGTAGTTTTATACAGTTTTTAGGCAGTTGGGTTTAGTTTAGCTAGGTTTTTAAATACCTAGAATTGATTTAGCTAGTTTTTATTAGCAAGAATGTTAGTTAGCTTAAGTTGGTTTAACCAGTTTTTAGTCAGCTGGGCTTAGTTTAGCTAGATTTTTTTAGCTAAGGTTGGTTTAGCTCATTGACTTCTATACCCTTTCAGGACGTTAGAGAACTCAATGGTTTAGCTAGTTTTTATTTAGTTCAGTTAAACTTTCTTAAGTCGTTTCAGGTTTTAGTGAGTTAGGTATAATTAAGCTAATATTTTAGTTAACTATAGGGTAGTTTTATACAGTTTTTAGGCAGCTGGGTTTAGTTTAGCTAGGTTTTTAAATACCTAGAATTGATTTAGCTAGTTTTTATTAGCAAGAATGTTAGTTAGCTTAAGTTGGTTTAACCAGTTTTTAGTCAGCTGGGCTTAGTTTAGCTAGATTTTTTTAGCTAAGGTTGGTTTAGCTCATTGACTTCTATACCCTTTCAGGACGTTAGAGAACTCAATGGTTTAGCTAGTTTTTATTTAGTTCAGTTAAACTTTCTTAAGTCGTTTCAGGTTTTAGTGAGTTAGGTATAATTAAGCTAATATTTTAGTTAACTATAGGGTAGTTTTATACAGTTTTTAGGCAGCTGGGTTTAGTTTAGCTAGGTTTTTAAATACCTAGAATTGATTTAGCTAGTTTTTATTAGCAAGAATGTTAGTTAGCTTAAGTTGGTTTAACCAGTTTTTAGTCAGCTGGGCTTAGTTTAGCTAGATTTTTTTAGCTAAGGTTGGTTTAGCTCATTGACTTCTATACCCTTTCAGGACGTTAGAGAACTCAATGGTTTAGCTAGTTTTTATTTAGTTCAGTTAAACTTTCTTAAGTCGTTTCAGGTTTTAGTGAGTTAGGTATAATTAAGCTAATATTTTAGTTAACTATAGGGTAGTTTTATACAGTTTTTAGGCAGTTGGGTTTAGTTTAGCTAGGTTTTTAAATACCTAGAATTGATTTAGCTAGTTTTTATTAGCAAGAATGTTAGTTAGCTTAAGTTGGTTTAACCAGTTTTTAGTCAGCTGGTCTTAGTTTAGCTAGATTTTTTTAGCTAAGGTTGGTTTAGCTCATTGACTTCTATACCCTTTCAGGACGTTAGAGAACTCAATGGTTTAGCTAGTTTTTATTTAGTTCAGTTAAACTTTCTTAAGTCGTTTCAGGTTTTAGTGAGTTAGGTATAATTAAGCTAATATTTTAGTTAACTATAGGGTAGTTTTATACAGTTTTTAGGCAGTTGGGTTTAGTTTAGCTAGGTTTTTAAATACCTAGAATTGATTTAGCTAGTTTTTATTAGCAAGAATGTTAGTTAGCTTAAGTTGGTTTAAATAGTTTTTAGTCAGCTGGGCTTAGTTTAGCTAGTTTTTTTAGCTAAGTTTGGTTTAGTTAGCTAAGGTTGTGTTAGCAAGTTTTTATTAAGTTCAGGTAATCTTTCTTTAGTCGTTTCAGCTTTTAATCAGCTAGGTATAATTAAGCTAATATTTTAGTTAACTGTAGGCTAGCTTTTTAAGAGGTGGGTTTAGTTTACCTTGGTTTTTAAATACCTAGTTAGCTAGTTTTTATTAGCAAGAACGTTAGTTAGCTTAAGTTGGTTTACTCAGTTTTTAGTCAGCTTGGTTAAACTTAGCTAGTGTTTTAGTTAGATCAAGTCAGTTTAGCTAGTTTAAATCAGCTAGGTTTAGCAAGAATGTTAGTTAGCTTAAGTTGGTTTAAATAGTTTTTAGTCAGCTTAGTTTAGCTAGTTTTTTAGCTAAGTTTGGTTTAGTTAGCTAAGGTTGTGTTTAACTAGTTTTTATTAAGTTCAGGTAATCTTTCTTTAGTCGTTTCAGCTTTTAATCAGCTAGGTATAATTAAGCTAATATTTTAGTTAACTGTAGGCTAGCTTTTTAACAGGTAGGTTTAGTTTACCTTGGTTTTTAAATACCTAGAATTGATTTAGCTAGTTTTTATTAGCAAGAACGTTAATTAGCTTAAGTTGGTTTACTCAGTTTTTAGTCAGCTTGGTTAAACTTGATTATAGTTTTTAGTCAGCTGGGCTTAGTTTAGCTAGTTTTTTTAGCTAAGTTTGGTTTAGTTAGCTAAGGTTGTGAGCTAGTTTTTATTAAGTTCAGGTAATCTTTCTTTAGTTGTTTCAGCTTTTAATCAGCTAGGTATAATTAAGCTAATATTTTAGTTAACTGTAGGCTAGTTTTTTAACAGGTGGGTTTAATTTACCTTGGTTTTTAAATACCTAGAATTGATTTAGCTAGTTTTTATTAGCAAGAATGTTAGTTAGCTTAAGTTGGTTTACTCAGTTTTTAGTCAGCTGGTCTTAGTATAGCCAGTTTTTTTAGCTAAGGTTGGTTTAGCTAGTTTTTATTTAGTTCAGGTAATCTTTCTTAAGTCGTTTCAGCTTTTAATCAGCTAAGTTTAATTAAGCTAATATTTTAGTTAACTATAGGGTAGTTTTATCTAGTTTTTAGATAAATGGGTTTAGTTTACCAAAGTTTTTAAATACCTAGAATTAATATAGCTAGTTTTTTAAAATCCTTTCAGCTTTTAATTAGCGAGGTATAATTTAGCTAAAATTCTAGTAAGCTGGGTTAATTTTAGATAGTTTTTAGTTAGCCGCATAAAATTTAGCTAGATCTATAGATAGCTATAACCGGTTTAGCTAGTTTTAAGTTAGTAAGTTTAGTTCATCTAAGGTCTGTTTGTAAATAGGTTGAATTTAGATAGGTTTTAGCTAGGTTTTTAGCTAATTTTTCATTAGTCCGTTTATATTAAGCTAGGTTTTCAATAACCTAGCTCAAATTTTTCTAGGGTAAGGTAAGCTAGTTTTTGATCAACACAGGTAATTTTAGCTAGTTTTTAAACAATTTATCGACCAAAAAAAAAACAGTTTTTTTACCTTTCTATTCCCAACAAGTCAAAGGGGTGCGTTACTTCTTGGGCACTGGACAAAGGACGGCTTCCGGAAGTGGTTCTCTTGCGTCGTTCCAAGTGTCTCAAATCGGTTCTGCTCGTTTTCGCCTTTTCGTATGGTATGAATGAGCATACCGCAAATGGTATGTGCTTGGCCGTTACCATGACAATGCGCTCACGACCGAATTTCGTGTTTTTTGTCGGTTTAAATAACTAAAAAATATTTTTTTTTAAACAGACCGGAAACCAAGCCCTTTTCGTAGATAAAGTGACACTTTTAAGTTCCTTTTGGAAAATTTTCCGGTCTTAACAGGGGCTGGTAAAGATCCTACAAACCGGAATATAATTTTACTGGTCCCTCTTACTAAAATCTGACTTTACAGGTCTCCCCAGGTTTACAAGTCTCGCCCGTGGGTCACCCTCTGAATTTCCTAGGTCGACCTGTAAATGTTATGTTTCCGGTCTAGTAACGTAAACAGCTATTAGATAGTTTAAGTTGTGCTACGTATTTTTACGTAAGCATGAGATTTGACAGTTACGCAAGCGCACTTCGTCACACTGTCGTCAAGGTCACGTTAGGAGCGTACGTATTTACGTTAGCTTACGGCAGTCTGCGGGCACCTTAACGTTACCAAAAAATAGAATTGGTTGATTGACCGATCGAAAAATGAGGCCTAGACGATAATTTCCGCTTCCAGTACAAACGATTCTTTGCAAATATATTCCTACTGTAGTTGAAAAGACAAATAACAAAATTGTAACATCAAAAAAACACAGTGCCGAATTCCATATTCTCTGCTATTAGTAGACTTGTTATGGCAACGTAAAAACATTTAACTTAAACTCAAATTTGGAACAAAACGTAGAGCGCTTAACGTGCGGTTTTACGTAAAAATACGTAGCACAACTTAAACTATTTATTACCTCGATATCTAGAAATTCTACAAAATTATGTTAAACAAATTTTAGAAAATTTGGCACTTCAAGATGTAGCAAACATGTGTTCCAGCAAGATGGAGCACCTCCACATAATGCAAGAATCATAACCGACTATTTGAATCAGCAACATGGAAATAACTGGATCGGAAATCGAGGTCCAGACAAGACGCTAGCGCTACCAAGTCCACTTTCAATCCCTGACTTCGCATGCGCAGATCTACCAATATTATTTACCTCATGTATTAGAATAGATGAATACAGGGTGATTTTCACTTGAATGATTCTAACCACATGAAAATAGAAAGTTTCAAAAACCTAACCTTACAAAACCTAATCAAATCTAACCGAACCGAACCAAAGGAAACTGAACCAATAATTTTTTTCAAAAAAAAAACTTTCCTGACTTCCTGCCCGGGATTCTAGAGGATGTGAATCCGAACCGAACCAAACCGAACCTAACTAAACTGAACCAAACCTAACCTAACCAAACTAAACTACAACACGTACTGCTAATTAAGTTTAGTTGGGTAGGGTTAGGTTTGGATAGGTTCGGTTCGGTACGGTCCGGTTCGGATTCACATCCTCTAGGATCCCGGCTAGGAAGTCAGGAAAGTTTTTTTTTTGAAAAAAAATATTGGTTTAGTTTGCTTTGGTTCGGTTCGGTTAGATCTGATTAGGTTTCGTTAGGTTAGGTTTTTGAAACTTTCTATTTTCATGTGGTTAGAATCATTCAAGTGAAAATCACCCTGTACATCTATTCTAATACATGAGGTAAATAATATTGGTAGATCTACGCATGCGAAGTCAGGGATTGGAAGTGGACTTGGTAGCGCTAGCGTCTTGTCGAGGTCCAGTTGCCTGAACCTTACGCCTCTTGATTTTTGTATTTAAGGATACTCAAAGGATAAAGTTTATTCTACTACTCATAATACAATAGAAGAACTTGAGGCAGCCGTTGTTCAAGCCATAGAAGAAATTCCTGAACAAATGGTTAAAGATGCATGCATGTCTCTAATTCATCGATGCAGGATTTGCATGAATAACAACGATGGAATTTTCAAACAATGCTTATTTAATTCAATGCTTTATTATCAGTTTTTAGTTTTATTTTAAATTAAATAATAAATGCAAACTTTTGTTTCAGAAATAAAAGATAGATTTTAAGAAATTGTATTATTTCTTAGCTAGAGAAAAATTAAAAAATAACGGCCTTAAAGATTTGTATATAAATCAAATAAATAAAAAAGTTTTGAAGGTTAGTTACATAGGTATGACAACAAACACAACTACGGCATTTGTTTAACAGCCAACTAAGTGAAAACTATTTTTCTAATAAATTCACATTATACATGGTTGAAAAGCTCCTTTTATACTCTATTTATTGAAGTATAAATCGAATATGGCGGTCATAAGAAATAACAAAGTTGGCTATGGTTTCAAAAAAACTAGAAGGCCTAGAAATACTCTGCCAATCTATGGGCACCTAAGCTCACACTAGGTACTATAGTTATAGTGTGAGCTAATATAATCAAAAACTGAAATATATTTTATTCAACTCCAGACTCAATTACCTTTCGTTTGATACCACACAAGCCATGTTTTGATTTAAACTCAAATTTTTTTAATCTACCCCCCACCCTTTAAAAAAAAATTAAAATGTATTTTGTTTAACTCCAGACTCAATTGCCTTTCGTTTGATATCACACACGCCATATTTTCACTTAAACTCTAATTTTTGACATCTACCCCCACCCTTTTTTTAAAAATAAACTAAAATTCATTTTTTTTAACTCCAGACTTAATTACCTTTCGTTTGATATCACACACGCCATATTTTCACATAAACTCTAATTTTTGGAATCTACCCCCACCCTTTTATTTGGCTTGCGTTCGGTGGATTTGTTCATTTTTAAATGGGACCATCACGGCCCAAGCTCCAACTTAGGTACCAAATTTCATTAAAATCGGACAAGCGGTTTTTGAGTTATGCGGGTTGGTCGTTACAGACAGACATACAGACAGACAGACAGACAGACAGACAGCAAAACAAAAAAGTTTCAAAATCATCTGAAACGCAAAGATATATAAAAATTTTTGAAATCGGAGCAACTTTTCTTTTTTCGAAAAAATTAGGATCACCATAGCTCACACTACTTATAGTAGTAGTGAGCTAAAAGTTGTTAACGTCATTCAATTGGCCGTAGTTGCTTATACAAAACTACCAAATTTCGTTAAATTTGTTTGCAAGATGGCGGCGATATTTCAATTTTTCAAAAAACACAATTTTTAGTTTTTGCTCGATATTTTAAAAACTCCTATAGATGTTTTTAATTTTGATAAAAAAAAATCTGATTGGGCTTAGAATAGCACAACTTTTTTCTCATTTAAACAAACTCGTATTTTTTAACGTTTCCGGAATCCCCATGTAATTGCTTTTATTTGGGACACCCTGTATAAGCACTTGCACAAGTAGTAGTGGGGGGGGTGACCCGTAGGTCCAGCAAGGCTTTATATTAAGTGACTTACTTTTATTTGTCTGGACGACTGTTCCGGTATGGATGGTGGTATGGGGCTTGTCTTTTTGAGCCCCAAAGAAGAGGGGCCCAAGCTTTCGTTGCTGCTAGTGTTATAATGAAACCTAAAAAGAGATACCACTATTTTTAGCCTTACCAAGCAAATAAAAGGCACCGGATTAAAATATTTTAAAAGGCGACACTTAAAACAGCGACATTCAAAAGAGCGACAAATCAAAAAGGCGACATATTAAAATAGCGATATTCAAAAGAACGACTTCTAATAAAAACAGATCAGATCCGTTATTTAAAATTAAAATGTTTTTTTACCTATCTGGTTCACTGTGTAACGAGGTCTGATGAGGCAACCTCTTTTTTAATTTCGAGGGTTTCCTCTCAGATTGTGTAAACTGCGAACTGTGTAGTCTTCTTTCAATGCATTTTGGAGTATATTCCTTGTGAACCATGACTTCTGTCAACTCTGAAATGTGTAAAAATTTATTATATATATATATATATATATATATATATATTATTTGTTTAGGTAGTCTTTCATCATTCATTCTTTGTATATGTCCGTACCACACTAGTTGTTTTGTTCTTATATCATCCACTAAAATACGTTCACCTGTTAGCTCCCGCTAAATTTCGCGATTGTTTATATCTTTTTAAAACCACACAATTGTATGAAGAACAGAGCGCATTTCGCGTATTTGGACATGCTCACCAACAACCAGGGAGATCCTTGTCGACCGCCTCGAGAAAATGGCGTGTTAATTTCGTTCTCCAACTATTTCAAATTTCGACACCTCAAAATGCTCGATTTTGGTGTACTGAAGCATAGAACTAGAAACTTCAGCCCTTCAGCTACGTGGTGACATCATTAGATCCAATCAGGGGCCCCTTAGAACGTGGAGAAAGTGGCTGCAAACTGGTGAGTGCATTTGTATCTGATTACCGTTGTGTGGTTCCAACAATTAACCTATGGACCTTATTAATTATTTCGTAATTCATATCAATATATTTATGTTTGCTCGCGCTTTCATTAATTAAATTATACAGTCCATTGCATTTATCGTTTTTCTTACTGCGGGAATAACATTCACCCACTGTCATAATTTCTCTTATTCTTTGATTTGTAACTCTTTCTCTTTTTGATTTCCCTGCTGCTCTTCTCCAATAGTCCATCTCTGTAGCGGAAAGCATTTTTTCTGTTCTATCCTTGATTGGCCATACTTCTGAGCCGTATGTAATAATACTTTTTACAATGGTGTTATATATAAGCTTTTTGTTATGTTTTGATATACTTTGGTCCCAAATTATTCCATTTAATAAAGTTATTGCTTTTCTTCCTTGTACGTTTCGATCTTTTATAGCTTTGTCTAGTGTTCCGTCAGCTGTAATTTTTAGACCTAAGGATTTATACTCATCACAGGACTGAATTCGCTGCCCGGTATTTAAGATTAGATCCTGTTTCATTCCACTGATACACATATACTCTGTCTTATTGAGATTAACCTCTAGTCCCCACTTATTGTACTCTTCTATTAGTTTTCGTGTCATATATTCGAGGTCGTCATAATCCTGAGCCACTACTATCTGATCATTGGCGAAACATAAAGTATATTCTGCTTAGCGTACTAGTCACAGATATACCTCTATAATTGTCACATATATCTTTCCTTCCATTTTTGTGTATTGTGGATATATATGACGTTTTCCACTCAGTTGGTACTACAGTTCCATTTAAATATTTTTGGAAAAGATTCCGTAATCTCCAAAACAGTTCTTCAGTGCCATATTTAATAAGTTCGGCTGGGATATTTCCGGGTCCGGCAGATTTACCGCTTTTTAAGGTTGTGCACACGTTTTTGACCTTAGAGATTGTGAAGGGTACTGGAGATCCCATCGTTCTAATTATATTGTCTCTTTCTTCTTCCTTGAATTCTGCTCTATCTTCAGTTAAAAGTTTTTTAAAATGTTCATCCCATTCTTTGTCTGGTATTGGTGAAATGATTTCTTTGCATGTTTCTTTTTTAATCGATCTTATAGTTTTCCAGCTTTCGGTACTTCTCCTACCTCCTAAGTAAGAATCTATTTTCTGGCACTTTTGCGTCCACGAAAGATTTTTCTTATCACTGATCATTCTTCTCGCCTTTGATTGCGCGATTTTAATTATTAGCTTGCCATATATAGCGAAGCAACATTAACATTAACATCAATCAAAATCCACGAAGAAACCAAGCCAATCCTCATAAGAAGAGGTGTCAGCCGGGATGATGACTAGAGAAGGGTGAATAGACTATAAACAAATAAACTAAAAACTACAGCAAATAGCTGCTTGTTGGTAAAATGCTAAAATAAAATTGTTTAGGTAAGTTTTCCCCCCCCCCCCCAATTTATAACGTCACCAGCCACCACTGGTAAAACCCACCAGGAGTTGTCATACCACTTAAACAAGATGATCTTACCATGTACATCATCTTGTTGTTCTTCAATCAAATCATTTAAATTATTATCTTCACAACCGGATCCATCTTTTCTTTCGCCATTTTGATCTTGCCTATGCTTCAGCACAGGAGACCCGTCCACTAGTCCATCAGAGTCATAAAAGGGTCCCTTTCCAATGGATTCTATGTCAGGCAAGCGGCCCTTGGGGTCCTTATTGTAGCTCCCATCAAGGGAAATGTTTGATAGGAAGGTTACTGCAGCTATACGACGTCTTGACCTATTAAAATTATCCAAAAATTAATAAAAAGTAGGATTAAATATAGACCATAGCACATACCTTTTAAAAAGGAAACAAGGGAATAAATTAGTAACAGCAATTTTGTCCCTTTCAAAAGGTATATATACTGGGTGGGACAAAAAAAATCGGACAATGTTTTTTTCATTATAACTTTTGAACTATATAATCGATTTTAATGGGACAAACTGCACTTGGCAGAGAATTAATCAGAGTTTTGACTAAATATATTTTTTTGTCCGCCATCTCAAAATCCAAGATGGCAGACGAAATTAAAATGTACCCTTCAAAGATACTCGTTTATTCTTGTGTTGGGAACATGTTTTACTTATTTTTTTAAATTAGTTTAAAAGCTGCATTCTTGCCATATACAACAAGGTATGAACAAGCAAAATCGGATTAGTGGTTCTAAAAAAAAATATTTTTGTTTTGACCATTGTTTTGCATATTATATGATTGCCTTGCCAATCATGTTTGGATTTATATCCTTATCAATTCATTACTACTAAACCGATTTTGATGAAACAAGAAATATCTAGGAGAGAATTGATTGCTTTTTAAAGATCAGGATCAAAATTTATCGCCATCTTAAAATTTAAGATGGCAGACAGAATCATACCTGATTCTTCAAAATGGCATGTTTTAAAAAATATATTTTTTTAGAACTACTGAACCGATTTTGCTGATTCGTACATTGTGCGTGGCAAGAATGCAGCTTTTTCACTAATTTACAAAAATAATTCCAAAATGAAACATGTTCGCAACACAAGAATAAACGAGCATCTTTGAAGGGTACAATTTAATTTCGTCCGCCATCTTGGATTTTGAAATGACAGACAAAAACGATAATATTTGGTCAAGACTCTGGTTAATTCTCTACCAAGTTCAGTTTGTTCCATTAAAATTGATGATATAGTTCAAAAGTTATCATGAAAAAAAAATTGTCAGGTTTTTTTGGCCCAACCGGTATATATATTATATAATATCTCAAAAACTCAACATTACATACTTACCTAATATTCCTCATTGACATGCCTTGTATTATGACCAGTTTCTCAAAAACATGCACCTTCCGAAAGGAGATTGAAACAAGAAAAATACAAAGACAAAAAAAGGGTTGAAAAACAAGGGAAAAAACACTTTATCACAAACGACACATAGTTCTTTCTATATACTGTTCAGATAACTGTTTCTTTTTCACACAATAAACAACGGCACAGTTGTAGAATTGGCCTGGGATTCCTCCGCACATCGTATACGGGGAAAAAAATAAAATTTTGAAAATGTTGACCAGTTGTGGTGTTTTTGTAGTGACTCTTTGAGCGAAAAAAGCTTCTTCCTTAACTGGAACCTAGTAGAAAGTACCTGAAAAATAAATAGTCTTAAATCAACAAACTATAGGGGCACTTCCAAATTTTACTTCAAAAAGATAATAAAATCATAACAAAAACATTTTATGTAAAAACCGAACCGAACCGAAGCTAAGTACACGAAAGTGATATTCCTTAAGAAGAATTGAGATAAAAGTAAAGCCAAATCCCAACAAACAATTAAAGTTGTAACGACGAAACCCCAACTAGAAAGAATTTCTTAAAAGTAACCGCAACGTACTCCCGCTACGTCTCAGTATACCATACAGCAACGTTATAATTCCCTAAGTGGGGAACCAATTTCTGGTTATAACTACTTGGCCAAGTGTTTAAAGTCACTGTAGTAACAACTACACTACTACGTCGTAGCCAGGTATCTACTACGTCGTAGAGGCTGTTTTTTTTCCGTAATGGCATAAAAGTTGCGATGTAGTTGCAAATAATATAATCGTTTCTTTTTGGTAGAATTGTTACACAATATGGTGGACACAACAGTAAACAGACTCGCTTAGTTTTTTTGTTTGGTTATGGTTATAATATGAACTATGTTATCCAAAAGTGTGAGAATTTACGAGCAGAGGATCAAAATTCGAGTGCGACGCAAAGTTTTTTGTATAACATGTATTATATATATTGCAAAAAACCGGTGCGCCCGTAAAATTGAGCCGTTTTCTGGTAGCTGATGGAATTTTTGTGTTGTGATTTTGGAGGTTATGTTTTCATAATCGACAGTTAACTCCAAGAAATGGTGCTTAAGAAGAGCATTTTTGGTAAGCTTCAACTAATTTGTTTATAAAATAGTATGGCTCTTTAATATGAGCTCATAAAACGACAACAAAAATATTAAATTTTCTTTCTTACATAAAAACATGGCGTCCCAAACTATATTCCCTGATAGTCGAAAAGGTTACTTGAAAGTAGTTGCGGCTTTAAAGTTGATCCAAAAAGTTATTTTGTCTACATTGTTACATCAGATGTTACTATGATGACACAAACTTTTGTGGTAAAAATTAAAGTTATAATGTAGTTGTCGGATACACTTGTTTGGGAGTCCAATGAAGCTTAACTTTCTAGTGGTAATTAAGTAGGATATTAAAGTCAGGGCGACTACGAAATAACGACTAAAAAGAAAGTAAAACTTTAGCAACGTCCTATTGTGGTAGAGAAGACTATCAGAATCGACTATCAAGAAACAATCCTATGAAGTAGTTTAGAGGGTCGTTTTTACGAAACATCTACTATTTCCTGATACTAAATAGTAGTTAGAACTAGAAAGTAACAAATTTTGGTTGGGATCACCACATTTCTACTATAAGAAAGTAGCAAAGCCTTTAGAACATGTAGCCGCTACTATAAATGTTAGTTGGGGTCTGGCCCTATTGTTTTGATTTCGACGATTTCTTAGTTACGAGAATATCGGAAGTTTTTAATTCTAATAGCATGTGACAAACTGCAGAACCAAAACGTTGTTTCTCTTCCCTAAAGAGAATTAAACCTTTCCTTAGAAGCACAATGGGTGAGAATAGAATAACTGCCCTTCCAATGTTATCTATTGAGAAAAAAATTATTCAAGAAATTCCAAAGTTCAATGAAATTGTTATTGAAGAATTTATCATAAGAAAAACATTTTATGTAAAAAAAAGCCAAGTACGCGAAAATGGCATTCCGTAAAAAGAATTGAGATAAAAGTAAAGCCAAGTTCTCCAATACAAATTTTGTCCATTGTATCCCCAACTTGTGTGCTTTGACCTATCTAAAACTGTATTTTGGAATGAGCTACGAAACTCAAACTTTGCACAGTCGTAGATCTTTACAGAGTTAACAATCCCTCCAAGTTTTATGGACTTTCATAAAGTAGTAAAGTAGTTACGAAATTTCAAAAAACGTCGAAATTGCCACTCACTCACTCATGTATAGGTCATCAAAATTCTACTGTACTACAAAGCTGAAATTTGGCACACTCATAGAAATTGTGACCAAACCTTTGGAAAAAGTAAAAAAACCTCTTCAATTTACCCCCTACCCCCCCGATACACGTAAAGTTTTTGCCCACTTCCAGAAGCTCTAGAGACCTGAGTTTTAGCAGACTGATAGAAAATATGATAAAACTGTAGGAAAAAATTTAAAAACCCTAAAATTTTAACTTGCTTCCCTCCCCTATAGATGTAAAGTTATGTAAAAGTAACATTGCCCCCTTCCAGAAATGCAAGAGAGCTGAGCTTTGGAAGGCTGATAGGAACTATAGAAGAAAATTAAAAAACCCCAAATTTTAATTAAATTCACTCCCCTTTAAATGTTAAGTTATGTAAAAGTAACATTGTCCACTTCCAGGAACACTAGAGAGCTGAGCTTTAGAAGGCTGATTACAAAAGTTTTAAACAATATTCTGCATATTTTACTACTTTAAAACTTAAATATCCAAATCCTTCAAAAAAGAAGTGAAATCACAACAAAAACATTTCATGTAAAAAGAAACCAATAAGTATGTGAAAGTGGTTCAGTAAAAAGAATTGAGATAAAAGTAAAGTGAAGTTCTCCAATACAAATTTCAAAATGAAAGGTTCCTACTAGTTTCAAAATGTTTTTCTAAACTTAGCTATTATGGCTGCAAATGACTCTTAGGCACAGTGCTAAATTGAACATAAAGAAGTTTGGCTGGAATAGCAAAGTTTAAAAAAACATTTCCACACTAGTAAGAACCTATTATTTTTTCATTTTGAAATTTGTTGTAGAACTTGGCTTTACTGTTATCTCAAATCTTTTTACAGAATACCACTTTTGTGTACTTGGCTTTTTTTTTATTTGAATTTAAATTGAATTTTTGAATTGAATTTTTTTGAATTTGAATTGAATTTATTTTATTTAAATACAGTCTTTTACATTTTACAAAAACTTCTATTCCTATTATTAATACTAATGTTTATCAAAATAACAAAGCAAGGAAATGAACCCTGAGTGCCTCATTAATTTATTATTGCATGAAATTAAGTATTTAAGAAAAACTGTAAACTAATAAAACAAAATCTTTAAGTTAAAACTAAAAGTATCTAAAAATAATTATCTTTAACAGTCAGATATTGTAAGACATTATTACAATAGGAACCGATAAATAAATAGTATTGACCTAAATAATTAAACTATTTCTTCAACAACATGAAATGTTTTTGTTATGATACTATTATAACAAGTCAAGAAAGTTGAAAAAAAAACAACAAAAAAGCATAAGGCTATATGTGCAAGAAAATACATTATCTTAATAGTAATCATAGTAAATAGTAAGTTAACCATAGTAAATGTAAATACATATTATTGACATAAAGAAATTATTCTAAAGGAGTCTTCAAAGGGCAGTGGAAGATTAGTTTATTTTATTTATGTTTAGTTAACCAAATGTCTAATGAATGTAAATGTATCCCCATATCATGTCCATTGTCATCTATAGTTTTGCAAGGTTCCCAAAAAAAATCTAGTTTAACTCTGTGTAACAAAATTATGTTACCAAAGGATCCAAAAATACATAACAAAAATCTTGTTAAGGTAGAGTACTTGCAAAAAAATATTAGCAAAAAACCAAAAACTGTCCATTTTATCCCCGGGCTCCCCTATCCTCAAAACCTAGACCCAAACTATATTGTAAAGTATGGTATACCTAAAATACAATATAGAAAGCACTTACCTATGTCAATCTGTACACTAACACAAAGACGAGACTGCGCCCCGCTATCGGCCCCCGTGGCTTATCATTTATCGGCGTAAACAAACTAACTTGATATTTATTTAGGACAAATTTTGTTGTTCATTTGTTAATTTCCATTTAAAATGAAAAGTAAAACAAACGAAACCTTTATATCGCCATGATAAGAAGGCCGACTGATAAGGCTTCCTCGGTACACAAAGAACAAATCGATTTTTACTTTACATCAATTTTTTTATTCTAAAAATAAAAACAATCGCCATGAAAGGAAAAAAAACCTTTTGACAATCAGCTGATGAATTACGTAAACAAAACGCTTGTCACGTGTCACTAAGGCCACCAAATCGCGATGACTTCTGTACGCTAGCGCCAGCGCCAACTAGCGATCAGTCCGCGTACTCAAGAACTTTTTAAGGTTAGGTTACATAATTTTTGTAAAATTTTGTTTTCATCGCGATTTTGAAGCCCTAAAAAGACGCTTCTAAGGATGGCGACGGGCCCCAAAGTAGCCGAGAGCCCCTGGAGCTACTCAACCGAGAAGTAATCGAAGAGCCGTACTTAAGCCAGATTTTCAACCCCGTTATTGGTGGTAAGTTTAAGGGGGTTTTATGGTACTCATGTAACATAGATGCTAGGGTTAAAGATAGACGAGAGTTTATCCTTTAAAACGGCATGCGAGACTTGAAATTTGCTTGGGTAGGTTTAAGGATATTCATTTTTATTTAATGAAATAGTTTGAGGTGCAAAAAAAAAATAGGTCTTTATAACTTTTAAGCCTTACAAATATAAAAAAAAAACAAATCAGCACACACAAGATTTATTTCTTTGTGCTATGAAAATATCAAATGTATTTTAAACCTAATTAGTAACTAGTTTTGTTAAAAGTTGTAAACTGATTTTATTTAATAAATACTTGAAAAAATGCTTGATTTATATTTTTTTCAGGTATTATTGGATTTATTGCAGCAGTTGGGGGAAACTGGGCGACCAGACGACCCATGTTCAGTGGAATACAAAAGCATATTATAGCAACTGGAGGCGGAGCATACATTGGTCAGGTATAGATTATGAAAAAAAAAAAGTTTTTTTTTATTTCTAAAAAAAATTTTATAACTTGTTTTTAGTGGCTGGATCAGAGAAGGCGAGCTTACTATGCTGACAAGGATGCCATGTTCAGACACTACATCTCTTTGCATCCAGAAGACTTCCCACCCTATAAACGTATGCAGTACAAAGATATTTTAGAGCCCTGGATTCCCATTCGTTAAAGGTTTTATTAACATTTAAAAAGCTTTTTTTGTAGAAAATTGTTATAATATTAATTAAATTAAAATAAAAGCATACAAAAAAACATGATTTTCCAGAGAAATAAAATCAAACCACCCTAAACTCATAAAATAATCACAAATTGATCTTAAAAATCTGTTTTTTTAACTGCTACTGTAGGCATAAGTGTTATTTTCTCCAGTATCCCCATAAGCAAGTTTATTCTGGTCTGCAGCTATACCACTAACTGCTGCCATTGATGTAATACTTGATTTAGAAAATAAACGCTCAGCTTCCTTGAATTTTCTGTTGCGTTTGTCTGCCTTTGCATTGGTTTTGTTGCTTGAAAGGTAGCGATCCCAACCACGAATGATATTACCTAAAATAAAGACTCATTTTTAGAACAAAGTACTTAATTTGTTTAAGTATAAATTAAACTTTACCATATAATTGTGTGTCTTCTAAGTAAGATCCTTCAAATGCATAAATTTGTCTTTCAAGGTTAGCCAAAGTTTCTCCGATTTCAGCCTTACGCTTCACCAGGTCGGCAAGCTCTTGCCTAGCATCTATAGAGTTAGGTTTAGTAGACATTTTCTAAAATAAACAAGGCACTAATAAGAATTAACTATTGGATAAAAATAAGCAAGATAATTAAAAGGTATTCACCAAATTTCAGATAAAAAAACCACTCAGTGTTCCAGAAACTACAAAATATAAAACTGCTTTACTTTCTATTGTTTTTGTCATCAGCTGATTTTGATATTTCGCCATCTAGTGGGTGGTTTTTTAACTAAACGCAGGTCACTGATTCGAGAGAAGCATCATAACTTACCGAATTGTCCACTGCAAAGAAATTCAATTAGTTGAATGTTTTTGGTCCACTGCAACCCTGTAGTCAAATTTTGATTTGTTTACTTTTTGAAAATTTTATGTTTCCTTTTTTATATTAATCGGGTTTAATTTTTTATTATTTAAGACGGTTTTATACAAGATGAAACTCTCATTTAAGGTAAGTTTATCGTTGGCGTTGAGTCTTTATGAGAAATTGTTATTTTTAATATTTTTATTAATGCCGCTTTTTAAGCCCGGTTTATATTCGTAATAGGAAATCTCATGACTTGAAAAGTACTCAGAACTTTGCTAGGACTTTACTTCAACATTTATACCAATTTTTCTTAGAATCGGTTCACTAGATTTTAAGAAACACATAAAAATAGAAAACCCATTATTTCACATAGTTTGTTTTAGGTCAATTTATAGAGACTATGTTTTGTCATGCTTTTTACTTTAATATATTCAAATTCCAATGTCTTTTGTATATTTGTGTTTTAGAGAAAATTAAAATCACTATGTTATGTTACAAGCGGTGCAACAGTAGCCTTTTTTGGAATATGCATATGGAAAGAAGATGAAAAATTCTACAAAAATATGTTCATGCCTTTAGTACACTATTTAGATCCAGAGAAAGCTCATAATTTAGCAGTTTTTGCCAGTGAACACCGGTTAATACCAAAATCTAGTTATATAGACCCAGATATTTTGGTATGTTACTTATTATTATGCATTTTTGGGACTAAAGAGGGTACTTAAGTCCCTAATTTTAGAGACTAAAGTGACTTTTAATCACTAGGGATAAAACTATCAAGGCACACCCAGATTTTTTTTAAATGCATTTTTAGTCTAACCCTAACAAAGGTAATAGCATAGTTATAGGATGCAGGAGGGTGGTCGAGACCTTAGGGGGGTGTAAGAGGTGGTATTGACCCTCAAAAGTAGTTCCGCGGAGCTCATTTAGTACTTTTCAAGACAAGTATCATAATTATGAGTAGTAATGCCTTTTAAACTAAAAACGAAAATTTTCAGAAAATATTGAAGTAATGTTATTTTAAATACTTGCAGATGACATGCCACAGGCAAAAAATTTTTAAATACAAAAGGAACATTTTTAAACAAAAATCGATACAAGAAAAGTTGATAGTTTTAAGGTAAAATTGATTAAATAATACTTTTAACTAACCCTGTTTTTAACCAAAATCGAATGCCAACATAAAACTTGTGTATCATATTGGATTAAAATCGTTTGAGGTGTTCTTGAGTTATCGTTTATTGAGACAGACAATTTATTTTATTATCCGATCTAGGTGTTTTAAGAACTAAATAACTCACATTTAATAAAATTTTAAAAATAAAATGTTTATGTTTTTAATAGTCCACTTCTTGTATGGTGACAAGTCAAGTAATAATTCTCACCCTAAAAAAATGTTTCAGATTGTCCGCCCCTTGACGAGTGCGATCGCGTGCGCCTGTAGTAAGTTATCAAGGTTACCTTTGACAACGCTGCAAAGCTTTCTGCGGGACTCGGGCGTATCGCTGTCTCTTTTTAATAAATGCTAGACTCTATCTGTTTTTTATCCTCTTATGGAAATTTATACCCCTAGATTTGAACTTGTTTACGCGGTATAACAGGGAGAATTGAGGGGCATAAGGGCAAGAAATAAAGAAGAAAAATAAGATAACAAAAAGATTTTATCTCAGGCTGGATTTGAACCAGCCTGATAAGTAAATAAATTAATTTTTTCTAAAATTATTTTTCTATACTAAAGTACATAAAATAGTTTATAATAATGATGTTTATAAAGAGTTTTTTAATCCCTCAGTGAATCAAATAAGCTTTTTGCATTGGGATTAAAAGTACCACTTTAGTCCCTAGGTTTATAAAGTGCTATTTTCATGTTTTATAGTTGTAGAGTGGAAAGGCTAAGTGATCTAAGTGCCAAAAAGCATTTTTGTGGGAAACTATAAAACTGTACAATTTATGCAAGCGGACTTACAGATAACGTCATTTTAAATATGCCATATAGAGCATAAGGTGGGGAAATGACACTTAGATCTTATAGCCCCGTATTGGCCGTGACACCTACATCATTTTGGGTGGAAAATCCAAAATTTGTATATTTTGGCACTTAGATCATTTAGCCCGGCCACTCTACAGTTATAAATCAAGTTTTTTTTTCAATTTTTAGCACATAAAAGTGTTTGGCAGAGACTTTCCAAATCCTATAGGCATCGCAGCAGGCTTCGACAAAGACGCCAGAGCCATTCTGGGGCTGAAGGACATAGGTTTTGGTTTTGTTGAAGTTGGTTCAGTCACACCTTTACCCCAATCTGGAAACGAAAGGCCCAGGGTTTTTCGTTTAAAAGAGGATCTTGCTATTATCAATAGGTATGTACAGGGTGATTCCAATTGGCCACTTTTGAGTGGAAAGCGTACTTTTAGGATAGATAGAGGAAAACTAACCCCCTCTTTGCAAGCCTAAAATTTCAGGACAAGATTTTTGGTGAAATAAGAAAAAAGTTGCGCTATTCTAAGCCCATTCTAAGGATTTTTTAAAATATCGAGCAAAAACTAAGAATTGTGTTTTTGGAAAAATTGAAATATCGCCGCCATCTTGCCAACAAATTTAATGAAATTTGGTAGTTTTGTATAAGCAACTACGGCCAATTGAATGACGTTAACAATTTTTTTCTAGGCCTTCTAGTTTTTTTGAAACCATAGCCAACTTTGTTGTTTCTTATGACCGCCATATTGGATTTATACTTCAATAAATAGAGCAAAAAAGGAGGTTTTTAACCGTGTATACTAAGCTTATCCTTAGATGAAGGAAAATGTGAATTTATAAAAAAAATTGTTTTTCACTTAGTTGGCTCTGAAACAAATGGCGTAGTTGTGTTTGTTGTCATACCTACGTAAATACCTTTCAAAACTTTTCCATTTATTTGATTTATATGCAAATCTTTAAGCCCTTATTTTTTCATTTTTCTCTGGCTAAGAAATAATGCAATTTCTTAAAATCTATCTTTTATTTCTGAAACAAAAGTTTGCATTTATTATTTAATTTAAAATAAAACTAAAAACCGATAACGAAGCATTGAATTAAATAAGCAAATGTTCAAAAATTCCACCGTTGTTATTCATGCAAATCCTGCATCGATGAATTAGAGACATGCATGCATCTTTAACCATTTGTTCAGAAATTTCTTCTATGGCTTGAACAACGGCCGCCTCAAGTTCTTCTATTGTATTATGAGTAGTAGAATAAACTTTATCCTTTAAGTATCCTCAAATACAAAAAACAAGAGGCGTAAGGTCCGGCCAGGCAACTGGACCTCAATTCCCGATTCAGTTATTTCCATGTTGCTGATTCAAATAGTCGGTTATGATTCTTGCATTATATGGAGGTGCTCCATCTTGCTGGAACCACATATTTGCTACATCTTGAAGAGGCAAATTTTCTAAAATTTGGTCAACATAATTTTGTAGAATATATCGAGGTGCCGTCAAATGTGTCCGTTTATGACTCCTAGCCATACATTCAAACCCCACCTAACTTGATGGTGCACCTCACGATTTAAGAACGGATTTTCATCGGCCCAGTACACGTAGTTATGTCTGTTAAACACTCCGCAGTTTGTAAACCTGCTTTCATCAGACCATCCTTAAGCGGAAATTGACGGTTAAACAACGGGCAAAACAAGGTTCTTCTTTCTAAAAGCCTTTTTCCTCGCAGTAACTACAAGTTACCAGGTAACCTGGTTACTCGTTTTCTGTTTTTCTTCGCTGAGTAACACTAACTATGACGTCACGAGTAACCACACAGTGTAACCAGCCTAGCAGACGTGGTTGCTGAAATATTTTGAGGTTAAGATCGTTTTGTTTTGTTTTTTTTTCAAAATGTTTGATTTTAATCATTGACTTCTATACCCTACAGGGCGTTATACAACTCAATGATTTTAATATATATATATATATATATATATATATATATATATATATATTACCAACGAATTATGTTTGGTAACGGTAGAAAATGAAGCACATCCCTTGAAGTTGGTCCTATATCAATTCAACTGCAACTAGTCTTAAAATGTACTGCATTTGGTGTTCTGTGGTACTGCGGCCTTTCCACAATACCAAAGGAGCACCCTGTTTCCACCCCGATTCAAAAAACGCATCAGGCAACGCTGCATTTAAAACTGGTGTAAATCCATGTCCCGTGATACGTTTTTTGAATCGGGGTGGGCATGCATTGGTGGAAACAATTAATTATTTTCTGCATTTCGGAAGCTCCTGGTAAAAACAAACAATTGGAAATGTCATCCACAGCTGACTGTCTGACGTCATACAGCGGTTACTCCGAGTAACCGTGACGTCATTTCGAGTAACTTAAATGAGTGACTTGTAACCTCGAGGAAAAAGGCTTTTTGTCACCATCTCGGAGTGCTTAACTAATATGTGTTGAATATGGATTATACTTAAATTTTTTAGGAATTCTTTGTGCAGTTGATTTGGGTACTTCAACATTATTTTCCAGTTCAGGAAGGGAGATGCGAGGATTGTCAACGACACTTTGTTAAACCGAAGCTTTAATATTTTCATCAGGTTGTCGATTACGATTTTGTTTTTAAAGGAACCATATTCAATTAAATTATTTAAAGTATTCTAAAGATTGACAAACCTGGTTGTCGTCTAGTACATATCTCGAGCTCTTCCAGCATTCTTACACAAAATATAACATTCATACATACCAATGAATACACGACTCTTGTATTCATTGATACATACCAATGAATACAGTATTCATTGTACAGCGTGTCCCATTTTCGATGGGATTAAATGGGAAACTCGTTTATTATTAAAGATATTGATTTTCTGATTGCACCTTACCGTGCTCTTTTTTTGAGCCCTTAAAAATGGCTTAATCAGATTTTTTCTATACCCCGTAGTTTCGCTATTACCGGGAGTTTTTGAAAAAATTGTATTTTTAATAACCCCTTGTATCTCGCTTATTTTGCGAGATATTTTTATTCTGTAAAAACCTTTTCATGGCAACTTTTTTAGAAGAAAATAATGACGTTGTCAACTTTTTAAAATATTGTTTAGTTTTTGAGATATGGTATTTATCATAAAAAAATTAAATACGGACCTGGACTTTTTTTTATTACTATTTTGATTGGTTTCATGCTAGTATTATCATAAAATAATAAAAATTTTAAAATTTTTTGTTTTAACGTAAAAAAAAAATTAATATTTAAAAAAAAATTAGTCCGAACCTGGATAATTTTAACATAAATATAAATTAAAAATTGCTAGATAAACAATTTTTAATTTAACTGTTTTGATACTTAGCATATTAAAATGGTTTTACGTTAATTTACAGATTTATTTAAAACAAAGTCTACGAAAAATACAAAAAGAAACAAATTATAAAAAATAACTAATTTTTCTGATTACCTTTATGTGTAAGACATTGTTGGCATTTTTGGGTAATTTTTCTTAACGCATTTTGCATAAAAATATTTCTGCCATTTAAATATTGGGATTTTGTTGCTTGAATGAAGCAGTCAAACATATCACATTTTTCAAAATCTGGATATGGTCGATTTCTAGCCAGTTTAAAATAATTGTAAGCTATTCACAAAAATGACAAGTAAAATGACAATGTCAATTCCACGCTTTTGTTTTGTAAATTTCACGACCTGCTGTCCTACCATCAAATAATTAGTATGATATTATTTTTGTAACTTTTTAACGTTTTTTACTTTATTTATAAATCTTTTAATTATCATTTCAAAACAGATAAACTAAAAATCGTTCAACTAGTGTGTCTTGCAATTTTTAATTTATAATTACGTTGGAAATTTCCAGGTTCGGACTATAATTTTTTTTTCAAATATAAAATAGTTTTTTTTAACCTTAAATCAAAAAAATATTAAAGTTTTATCATTTTAAGGTAATAATAGCATGGAACCAATGAAAGTAGTAATAAAAAAAATCCAGGTCCGTATTTAATTTTTTTATGATAAATACCATATCTCAAAAACTAAACAATATTTTAAAAAATTGACAACATCATTATTTTGCTCTAAAAAAGTTGCCATAGAAAGGTTTTTACAGAATAAAAATATCTTGCAAAATAAGAGAGATACAAGGAATTAATTAAAATGCAATTTTTTCAAAAACTCCCTGTATTAGCGAAACCACGGGGTATAGCAAAAATCTGATTGCACCATTTTAAAGGGCTCCAAAAAAGAGCACGGTAAGGTGCAATCAGAAAATCGATATCTTTAATAATAACCGAGTTTCCCATTTAATCCCATCGAAAATGGGACACGCTGTACATACCTACTTTCTCCCGATTTGGAAACCTTTCCTTGTTAAATTTGATTGATAATGTGACTTAAAGAAAATCTTAAGTAATTTACAAACATTAAAACTCCAACAGTTAAATCAAATAAATGATAAAGTTTTGACAGATAGTTACGTAGGTATGACAACAAACGCAACTACGGCCTTTGTTTCACAGCCAACCATTGGGGGAGTCCTATGTCCAAAAATGGATTGGGAAGGCTAAATGGAGATAGAAATGGAGATCTGTGATCTATTCGGCTGTTAATTAAAGATACTTTTACTACCCAGTGCTCAATGCTATCGAAAGCTTTTTCAAAGTCTACATCCTCACACCCTGTCTAAAAAATAAAAACAAAAAAATAGTTTTATGTTACTTTCTAATTTTAGGTATGGCTTCAACAGTGAAGGTCACACACAAGTCCTTCAGCGTGTAAAAAACGTCAAACACAACCCCGAAAAACCCATAGTAGGCGTCAATTTGGGTAAAAACAAGACAGCACAAGATAGCGTTACAGAATATGTACAAGGTGTTAAAAAATTTGGACCTGTGTGTGATTACTTGGTCATCAATGTCAGTAGTCCAAACACGCCAAACTTAAGAGCCTTACAAAACAAAGAGAACTTAAAAGATTTGTTAATACCCATTGTAGAAGCCAGGAATAATTTAAGTTGTGAAAATAAGCCTCCTTTATTGTTGAAACTGGCTCCGGACCTAACTCAACAGGTTTGTAAAAAGAAGTTTGATTAAAGTAATGCCTTCCCAACTAAAAGAAGCAATAAAATTCCATTAGAAACGTAAAGTTTAGTACCCGTGAATAATTTGTTCCTCGGGTCAATGCATATTGCATTTTTTCCACCTTCACAACTTTTTATATCGAGTCAGCGAGGTGTGAGGCAAAAATACCACATTTTAAGTTGTACATTAAAGATTCCCTTGAGGACGAAACAGTTAACTGTCAACCCTTAATAGTTGTCCATTAGATCTTGGACTCCCGTGGGTGTACAGGGTGTCTCATTATATTTTTTCCCACCCTTTTAGACCATTAATAATTGATGTAGGAATATAAAAGAAATTGTGTTCGAATTCGTGAAATTTTTACTTTTAAATTGCATCGTGACTTTATTCCTGATGCTTACCGTATTTGACAGGCGCTCAAATTTATAGTTTTTGTAAATTGGATGCTCCTTATATTATTTAATTAATAGATTAGGCTTGAAATATACTTTCCAAAAATACCCCATATGTCGCAGTTTTGATAAATAGTTTCTGAAATATTAGCGATAAATTTTTAAATGATAAAAAAATAACATTACCACTTTTGTGTTAATTTCAGTGTCCTTATTTTGAATTATGTTAGTCCCCATCACAGTATACTAATTATTTATAGTAAGGAAAGCACCCCGGCCTTGTCATAATACTGTTATACATACCCCCTGTATACATTAGTTCGGAATACAAAGTTCGAGAGGCGCTTATTACAGACCGTCACTTAGGGTCACTGCATCACGAAGACGTAGTGTCTTCTATGGAGACGCCAGGCTTCCAGGATGCAGTGACCCTAACCGTCACCCCTGGTATAAAAATATTATGTACAGGGTGGGGCATTTTCATTGGTTTTATAGGGTACAGGCTAAACGGTAAGAGATACAAAAAACTGACATACATGTCCCGTCTTCTTTTTTAGTGTCTTTTTTAATGGCGCCCTCAAACCTACGCTAACTGTATTGGTTTAGCAGATATAGGGTGATTCTCAAAAATTGGCGATTTTTATTATCTCTTATTACTCGGTTATTTATGGAGATATAAAAAATCTTCAAATACAAAAGTTTTATGATTTTCTACATAAAATCCAGTGGCGTAACCAGAAAAATTAAAAATGTTTTAGTTTTCAAGATATTATCAAAAGTAACATTTTGTTAAATGGAACACCCAGTATGTAAGTATCTCAGATAATTGCAGTTTTTCTTGTGATTACAATGATATATAACACTGAATACTTTTCTTTGTCCTAAATAGGTAAAATACGGAAAAATATTTTTTTTATAGTTCGTTATGAATTGATTCAATATTTTTTTATTTTATAATAGGTATATTCAGAACCTACTTAACAAGAATATTAAGATATTACTAAACTATAAGAACAACAACATAAATTTGTAATAAGAACTAAATAGTTATTATAAAAATTAGTTACAAGAAGTGCTCAAACTGTCTCCCATTCTGCTCAATGCATTTTTCTACTCGACTTGTAACCGAACGAGTGGCGTTATAGCTGCCAATATTTGGTACTATCTCAATGCAAATAATAAAATTTTCCCTAAGTTCCTCTACATTGTTACTTCGTGTTTTATAAATTTCATTTTTGATAAATCCCCAAAAATAAAAGTCGAGGGGGGTCAGGCCGGGAGAACGCGGGGGCCATCGGCTTGGCCCATATGTACCAATCCAATTTTCATCAAAATTGGCAGTTAGCAAGTTCCTTATCATATGGCTATTATGTGCTGGAGCACCGTCTTGTTGAAAATAAATGTTATTTATTTCACCTAATGGCATGTTATCCAACTCTATTATTACATATTCTTCCAAAATTTGTCTGTATCCTTCTGCATTCAAGTTTTCATTAAAAAGCCTGTAGTTAAACACTCTATTTCGATACAGCGCTACCCATGCATGGAATCCAAACCGCCCTTGTTGTGCCCTGGCCACCATCTGATGAGGATTTATGTTTGACCAATATCGATTATTATGTCGATTAAACATTCCTTCGCTAGATATGCAAATTCCAATTGCAAAATTCGAAATGCCGTTGTTCATCTCCAGGATGTAAAGTATGAACCTATCTTATTTTATAAGGTTTATACTTATGCTTTTTCAATATTCTTAAAACTCTACGTTTACTTATACCAATATCATTCTCTATATTACGACTAGATACCGTAGGATCAGCAGCAACACAAGCCAACGTGTTTATTTCATCCGTTTCTCTATTTTCTTTATTGTAAATTTTATTTCTTGGTTTTCCAAATGACCCATACTTACTTAAATTGACGTCGTTTCGGATAACGGTCAAAATTTAGTGTAAGTGCTGCATCTCTATTTTTATTAGATTCAATATAGCACTCAAACATGTTTAACTTTTCATAGTTTTGATAAAGATTCATCCTAGACAAAAGTAAGAACAACAAAGCAAAAACAATACTTAATTGACGTTTGACTTTGTGACAAGTTAAAAAAGCAAAACAAAAGTTCATCCCATCCATAGCCAACAACAAAAAAAATATTTTTTCGTATTTTACCTATTTAGGACAAAGAAAAGTGTTATATATCGCTGTAATTGCAAGAAAAAATTCAATTTTTTGAGGTACTTACATACAGGGTGTACCGTTTAAAAAATGTTACTTTTGATAATATCTTGAAAACTAAAACATTTTTAATTTTTCTGGTTACGCCACTGGATTTTATGTAGAAAATCATAAAACTTTTGTATTTGAAGTTTTTTTCTATCTCCATAAATAACCGAGTAATAAGAGATAATAAAAATCGCCAATTTTTGAGAATCACCCTATATCTGCTAAACCAATACAGTTAGCGTAGATTTGAGGGCGCCATTAAAAAAGACACTAAAAAAGAAGACGGGACATGTATGTCAGTTTTTTGTATCTCTTACCGTTTAGCCTGTACCCTATAAAACCAAATAAAATATTTTAAATTTTTCTGGGTACGCCACTGAATTATACGTACAAAATCATAAAACTTTTGTATTTGAAGAATTTTTCTGTCTCCATAAATAAACGAGTAATAAAAGATAATAAAAATCGGCAATTTTTGAGAATCACCCTGTATCTGCTAAATTAATCTAGTTAGCCTCGATTTGATGACGCCATTAAAAAATACACTAAAAAAGAGGACTGGACACGTATGTCAGTTTTTTTGTATCTCTTACCGTTTAGCCTGTACCCTATAAAACCAACGAAAATGACGCTAAACATTTCGCCGCCATTTTGGATTTTGGCCATTTTTATTTTTTCTTCTAAACTGCTTATTTTTAAGAAAATCTGTAATAACATAAAATAAAGACCAACTAATAGCCTATAAAATGAGACATCACTGAGTTCTCTGGGTAGTACCCTTGCTGAAATACGAATCGTGAAGTGTGAGCAGTACACCCGTTTCCTAAGTATTTCCATAGTATAAGCAAAATAAACCGAAATTATTCAGTTTTGTTATTTTCCCAAATAGCGTCACAGAATATGTACAAGGTGTTTAAAAATTTGGACTTGTGTGTGATTATTTGGTCATTAGTATTAGTAGTCCAAACACGTCAAACTTAAGGGCATTACAGAACAAGGAGAACTTAAAAGATTTGTTAAAACCCCCCCAGGAATAATTTAAGTTGTGAAAATAAGCCTCCTTTATTGTTAAAACTGGCTCCGAACCTAACTCAACAGGTTTGTAAAAGGGAGTTTGATTAAAATAATGCCTTTCCCACTAAAAGAAGTAATAATAGGCCAGTCATTAAAGTGAAAAAAAGACCCCCAGCGTGCAAAAGGTTGTGTAGTTGCTATTTTGACATATTTTATGTTGTTCACATTGGAGTTCTAAAAAAAAATTTGAGTTTTCGACTTTGGGGGGGGGGGCTGCTCCCTCTGTCAACGTGGATTTAGTGTACCCGAAAAGGTTTTTTTTTTAAATTACTTGGTCCCTGTTCATTTAAGAAACAACAGTTTTAAACCAAAGTTAAAGACAATGAAATTTCCTACAAAAACGCTTTTGAACGTTTTTTTGTCAGACAAATGGTTTTCGAGTTAGGACGCTAAACATTTCGCCGCCATTTTGGATTTTGATGAATTTTTTTATTTAGTAGCCTTTAACTTTAAAACTGCTTATTTTTAAGAAAATGTGTAATCACATAAAATAAAGACCAACTAATAGCCTATAAAATGAGACATCACTGAGTTCTCTGGGTAGTACCCTTGCTGAAATACGAATCCTGAAGTTTGAGCAGTACACCCGTTTCCTAAATATTTCCATAGTATAAGCAAAATAAACCGAAATTATTCCGTTTTGTTATTTTCCCAAATAACAAGATAGCGTTACAGAATATGTACAAGGTGTTCAAAAATTTGGACCTGTGTGTGATTATTTGGTCATCAATATCAGTAGTCCAAACACACCAAACTTAAGAGCCTTACAAAATAAGGAGAACTTAAAAGATTTGTTGAAACCGATTGTAGAAGCCAGGAATAACTTAAGTTGTGAAAATAAGCCTCCTATATTGTTGAAACTGGCTCCGGACCTAACTCAACAGGTTTGTAAAAAGAAGTTTGATTAAAGTAATGCCTTCCCAACTAAAAGAAGCAATAAAATTCCATTAGAAACGTAAAGTTTAGTACCCGTGAATAATTTGTTCCTCGGGTCAATGCATATTGCATTTTTTCCACCTTCACAACTTTTTATATCGAGTCAGCGAGGTGTGAGGCAAAAATACCACATTTTAAGTTGTACATTAAAGATTCCCTTGAGGACGAAACAGTTAACTGTCAACCCTTAATAGTTGTCCATTAGATCTTGGACTCCCGTGGGTGTACAGGGTGTCTCATTATATTTTTTCCCACCCTTTTAGACCATTAATAATTGATGTAGGAATATAAAAGAAATTGTGTTCGAATTCGTGAAATTTTTACTTTTAAATTGCATCGTGACTTTATTCCTGATGCTTACCGTATTTGACAGGCGCTCAAATTTATAGTTTTTGTAAATTGGATGCTCCTTATATTATTTAATTAATAGATTAGGCTTGGAATATACTTTCCAAAAATACCCCATATGTTGCAATTTTGATAAATAGTTTCTGAAATATTAGCGATAAATTTTTAAATGATAAAAAATAACATTACCACTTTTGTGTTAATTTCAGTGTCCTTATTTCGAACCATGTTATGCCGTATTCCATTGGGGAAATGAGTGCAGCACTAGTGCACAACTGGCTCGGTGTTTGCATTCCATTGACATGCACTTTTTCAGTTTTCGTATTCCATTGAGGAACTTATGAATTCAGTTTTGCACTGAGTGCGGCTTTTTTGACACCGGCTCTGAGGGCTCGTGCCGCACCGAAAACTTTTTCCCGCCATTAATTTTAAACGCTTATTATTGTCGTGGGACGTAAAAATGAGTGAAAATAAAGTTGTTAGCGATTTTTTATTATTTTCTTCGCTGCTAAATAGTAGCAGCGATGAAGATGAAGAAGAACAGTTCTGTGCAATAAAAACAATGAGAACGGAAACCCCAAAAATAAAAAACTTTATTGAAAATGTGGTTTACCGATTTAACAACAAACAGGTAAGTAGATTTGTATGGATTTGGTTGACTGGGGCCCTGGGGCTAATTTTCCGACAGTTGGGGTTTTCTGGCAGCTATGATTATAAGTAAAAATAAATGTATTTTTTAGTTCAAGAAACACTTTCGGCTCGAAATGAGCACTGCAGAATTTCTCATAAATAAATTCAAGTAGCCTCAATTTTGTCCAAAAAAAGAACAAGGGGGACGAAACCTCATTAGCGCTGAGGCACATGTCTTGCCATTTTTATGGTATGTTAAAACACCCTTACGCTTAGCTGTTAGGTTAGGTTATGTTCTTGTTGAATGGAAATTTGTTCAAATATATTTTCTTCAAAAACTTTTTTAAACAATTTTCCTTATGAAAAAAATGACTTGAAAATGTTTTTGAACAAAAAAAATTTAATAAAATGTTTTCAAACAATTTTTTGTTTGAAGGAAATGTTTTTATATAATTTTCCTTTTCAAGAAAATGTTATTGAAGTATTAATATTACTTTCGAACAAATGGATTTTGAACAACATGTTTTTGACCAAATTCCGCAAGGCAGGAAAGTTAGGTTTAGTTGAAAGGAACTTGTGAAATATTATATATGTATACAAGGTGTTTCGAATACTTAGGTTCAAATTTTGGGAGCATAAAGTACACTTCTGGTTAGGGTTTTTTGAAAAACAAGCGCGAAATATAGATAACTACTCTATCTGTTGGTATACGAGCACAAGCCTGCATTCAACAAGGAGGTGGGCATTTTTAAAATATTCTTATTAACTTTTTTTAAATAAAATCATTATTTATTTATTTGACGAATTTTATTTATCTTAGGATAATATTTATCGGCGTGTAACTTTGAAACAAATAAAAATAGATATTGGCGTTGGCCTGATAAAACTACAGGTTGTGTGACATTTTTTTCAAAAATGAGATTTTTGCATAATCAATTTGCCCTATTCATATAGGATATACTATAAAAAATTATTTGCAAGAAAATGTTATATTAACGTTGCTTAAAGCAAGAATAAAAAAGAAGTTTTACAGCTCATAATGGCATACCACACTAAGGTCACTATATCACGATATTAGGAACTTCGTGATATAGTGACCTTATACCACACGAGTGCAATTTTTCATTTTCCGCGTGTTCCATTGAAACTGCACTCGGTGCAAATTTTTGACAGCACCGTTTCAGTGCCAGTGCACCACCAGTGCTGCACTCATTTTCCCAATGGAATACGGCATAACATAATTTGGAATAAGGATACTAAAATTAACACAAGAGCGGTACTGTTATAATTGTTAATATCTCAGAAACTATGGCTCTAAACTACGGCATATGGGGTATTTTTGGAAAATATGTTCCAAGCCTAATCTATTAATTAAATAATATAAGGAGCATCCAATTTACAAAAACTATAAATTTGAGAGCCTGTCAAATATGGTAAGCATCAGGAATAAAGTCAAGATGCAATTTAAAAGTAAAAATTTCGTGAATTCGAACACAATTTATTTTATATTTCTATATCAATTATTAATGGTCTAAAAGGGTGGGAAAAAATATAATGAGACACCCTGTACAGCTTTCGAGCTGCTCACCGAAAAATACAAGAGAAAATCTTTCTATGCCCGCTTCGCCACAAAAAATTGTTTTAAATTTCTTTTACATTTTTTTTAAAGGAAAAACAAGATATAGCTGATGTAATAAACCAACAGGAATGTAAGGTAGATGGTCTAATAGTTTGTAACACTACGATAAGTCGAGATACTTTAAAAAGCACTCATAAGGGAGAAGCTGGTGGTCTTAGTGGGCAACCCTTAAAAGATGTATCAACTGATATGATAGCTGAATTTTACAAGTTGACAAATGGCATGCCAATTATCGGTAAGACATGTAAAAACACAGACATATACACACAGTATTTACTAAAGAGTCTACAGTGCTAAGTGCTACAATCCTAGGTTTAAAAGTCTACATTTTGGTTGAAGGTTTAACTTAATATTTATATAAATTGTTCATAAATACCTTGGGATATGGGTAATCTTTTTTCGTTGTAACAAAGACATTATTTCACACAAAGGTTATAAATAAATAAAAATAATAAAATATTTTGGTTTAACAATGGTAGCCATCCCACAAAAAGCAGGGAAAACACTGCTATACAATATCGATCAATGAAAAGATCGAATGCAAATAAAAGAAAACAACTATAGTCCGTGACCTACGACAGCTCTTTGTCTTTTCAGGCCGGATCAACGCATTTTGCATTTTTACCCGATTAGCCATGAAACTTGTTTGATTTTTAAATTCACGGGTACGAAATTTCACGTTTGTTAGTATTATTTGGCTTAAAAATTCCGTTGATTGACGCTCACTGTCTTGATGACGGGTAAAAATGCAAAATGCGTTGATCCGGCCTGAAAAGACAAAGAGCTGTCGTAGGTCACGGACTATAGTTGTTTTCTTTTATTTGCATTCGATCTTTTCATTGATCGATATTGTATAGCAGTGTTTTCCCTGCTTTTGGTTTTTCGTTTCTCTCGTATCTCGGTAGATGGCGCCTCTTGCTATAGTTCGCTCACTAATTACATTTAATTAGAGACAAAACCGTCTGATTAACTTCGCAAGATTTGTCACTTGACCAGCAGTGTTCTGAGGAGTCCCATAAGGACGAAACGGTTAACTGTCAACACTTATTAGGTGTCCATTAGATCTTGGACCCTCGTGAGGTTAAGCTTTCAAGCTACCCACGGAAAAATATAAGGGAAACAAAAAAACTCTTTTTGCCCGATTAGCCATGAAACTTGTTTGATTTTTAAATTCACGGGTACGAAATTTTACCTTTGTTATTTATGTATTATTTAGCTTTGAATATTTTTGTATGTAAGTTTTTTTGTCAATCATGGATTATTTCTATTGTTTTTCGAACTTTAAACCACCTCAGGGGTGGTACTACAATTTGAGACTATTTTTAATGGGAATCCTACGACTGCACGGACTAAGTTTCCAAAAAATGACATTTGCTTACAAAATTTTTATGTGGTTTTTCTTTATTTCTAAAGTTAATTTGAATTTATATGAGATAAAACTCACTGAGAAATGCTTACTATCATATTGCACATTAGGGTGAACCAAATCTTTGCAGTTATTTGACAGTGTGACCTGTGAGTATTAAAAAAATACACTTAAACCGGTCGGTATCAAGTCTATAGACTTTGACCCCCCCAAGCCTGGTAGGGGGTGATTCCCCCCTTAAACGTGCTTTTTGATAGTTTTTTGCTAATAACTCGAAAACAGTCAATTTTTCCAAAAATCTTCTAGAGATCATTTTTCAAGCGGATACAATTTGCTTTTCACCGATGTATCTTAGTACCCTCTGACGGCAGGGGTGTACATTAAATCAGCGAACGAAAAACGGGGAACATTTTTTGTGGAATTTTTTACTTTAACACTTTTTTTCTCAAAAAAATATACAATTAAATACTTATTAAGCTAGGCATACTTACTTTTAAATAGCCGCCTTGAAATAAAAATAAATGTGTTTGTAGAAATCCTGAAATCAAACAAAAATGTTGAACATTCATTTTTGTAACTCAGTAAATAATAATGAGAGTGAGTAAAAAAATATTTTTGGTTAGTAATAACTTAAAAGTGACTTTTTCTAGTTAACCTTCTTTAAAGTGGTGGTGGGCATACCCCTCTCATCCCCCTCAAAAGTGTTCTCTTACAGTATTTTCCCAATTACTTGCAAACTTTTAAATGGGCAAAAAACAACTAAGTAACAATTCTTGAGGCTAAAGAATAGTCCTCTCTAACGATATAACGAAAAGCATTCATAAGGAAGAAGCTGGTGGTCTTAGTGGGCAACCCTTAAAAGATGTATCAACTGACATGATAGCTGAATTTTACAAGTTGACAAATGGCATGCCAATTATCGTTAAGACATGTAAAAACACAGACATATAATGGTTATCTTCCCCTAAACTCTTTAGTTCAGGCCCTACATCCGAGATTTAAGCGCTGCGTTTAATCATAGATGCAACACACTTGGTATGGATAGACATGAGACTCGCCCGAACATTCTACGAAAGGGAACCACTCCCCAACCCTGGCAGGGGGTGGTTCCCCCCTTAAACGTGCCTTTTGATAGTTTTTTGCTAATAACTCGAAAACAGTTAATTTTTCCAGAAATCTTCTAGAGATCATTTTTCAAGTGGATACAATTTGCTTTTCAACGATGTATCTTAGTACCCTCTGACGGCAGTGGTGTACATTAAATCAGCGAACGAAAAAAGGGGAAAATTTTTTAAATATTTTTTTTTGTGGAATTTTTTACCTTAAGACTATTTTTTTCTCAAAAAAATATACAGTTAAATACTTATTAAACTAGACATATTTTTTTTAAATAACCGCCTTGAAATAAAAATAAATGTGTTTGTAGAAATCCTTAAATCAAACAAAAATGTTGAGCATTCATTTTTGTAACTCAGTAAATAATAATGAGAGTGAGTAAAAATATTTTTGATTAGTAATAACTTAAAAGTGACTTTTTCTAGTTAACCTTCTTTAAAGTGGTGGTGGGCATACCCCTCTCATTCCCCTCAAAAGTGCTTTCTTACAGTATTTTTCCAATAACTTGCAAACTTAACTTGGCAAAAAACAACTAAGTAAGAATTATTGAGGCTGAAGAATAGTCCTCTCTAACGATATATAATACGGCCCCCTTACATCAGTGGCTCACATTTTATAGGCATTTAAATAAATGAGAGGTGTGGAAAAAACTATATTTTTTTTAATTTTCTTAAATTTTACTGTTCTACATGTCTGGTTAATAATAAGTAATAAAAAATGTCAAAAAAATTTTGAAAAAATTGCATATTTTTTTTTTTAGGAGTGGGAGGTGTGGCGACAGGACAAGATGCTTACGACAAAATCAAAGCGGGAGCGATTTTAGTTCAAATTTACAGTGCGATGACATACGAGGGCCCGACTGTGGTTAAAAAAATTAAAAGGGAGTTATCTGAACTTTTGATTAAAGATGGGTTTAAAAATTTACAAGATGCTGTGGGGGTAAATTCGAAAAGGTAAGGAAAATTACAATAATACCAAAATGTAAATATTGTAAATTATTAAAAACAAAAGAGTTTTATAAGGCTTAAACAACAAGGTTTATTTTTTAAATCCTAAAAACATATACAGGGTGTTTATATCGAATAAGATGCAAATAATGAAAAAAGTAATTCTTGGGTACATTTTAAGAAAAAACTATATAAACTTTCGACCATTATTTTCTAAGATATAAACATATGTTGTATAAGCCTTAACTTTTGAAATACATAGTGTTTAAGGTTTTTAAAAATCTCCTTTTTTATTAATATCTGTGACACTGCTTTAAATATTTTTGTGCAATTTGATGACACACTTTCTATTCATCGAAAGGGATTTTTTGGTGTACAACATATTTTTTTTTATTTCTTGTACCTCCGTTTTTACACCCTTTAGCTCAAAATTTAAGACCTTTAGGAAATATGTTCATATGAAGTTTTTTTTTCAAAATGAACCTCCTTCAATATAAGCATCTTATTCAACAACATTCTGTATATTTTATACAACAATACTAATAAGTCTTTTTTAAATTAGCAATGTACAGTTTAGGAAACATTGTCCAAGATCGTCCCGTGAGACTTTCGTCAAAAATATTACAGTTAACTTTTTCTAAGCTGGTTAAATAAATATCGATATTTGTAGCTGGTAAAAAAGCACATTTTCCTTCTTTTGGTACATTTTCTGATAAATTTCGACACTTTTTTAAATGCTGATGTGCCCTACTAGCCATTGAAAATATACACTCCTCCAATCTTTCACTGTTTTTATTTCTAATAACTTCTTCTTGAGATACTTTGTTTTTGAGTTATATTTCTTGGGGGATCAATGAAAGTTTATTGAGCGATTTTAGTTCAAATTGACAGTGTGATGACATACGAGGGGCGGTCTGTGGTTAAAAAAATTAAAAGGGAGTTATCTGAACTTTTGGTTAAAGATGGGTTTAAAAATTTACAAGATGCTGTGGGGGTAAATTCAAAAAGGTAAGGAAAATTGCAATAATACCAAAATGTAAATATTGTAAATTATTAAAAACAAAAGAGTTTTATAAGGCTTAAAAAACAAGGTATATTTTTTAAATCCTAAAAACATATACAGGGTGTTTATATCGAATAAGATGCAAATAATGAAAGAAGTAGTTCTTGGGTACATTTTAATAAAAAAACTATATAAACTTTCGATCATTATTTTCTAAGATATAAACATATGTTGTATAAGCCCTAACTTTTGAAATACAGGGTGTTAAAGTTTTTAAAAATCTCCTTTTTTATTAATATCTGTGACACTGCTTTAAATCTTTTTGTGCAATTTGATGACATACTTTCTATTTATCAAAGGGATTTTTTGGTGTATAACAAAATTTTTTTATTTTCCGTAGCTCCCTTTTTACACCTTGTAGCTCAAAACTTAAAACCTTTAGGAAATATGTTTATATGAAGTTTTTTTCTCAAAATAAACCCAAGAATAACCTCCTTTAATATAACCATCTTATTCAACAGCATTCTATATATTTTATACAACAATACTAATAAGTCTTTTTTAAATTAGCAATGTACAGTTTAGGAAACATTGTCCAAGATCGTCCCGTGAGACTTTCGTCAAAAATATTACAGTTAACTTTTTCTAACCTGGTTAAATAAATATCGATATTTGTAGCTGGTAAAAAAGCACATTTTCCTTCTTTTGGTACATTTTCTGCTAAATTTCGACACTTTTTTAAATGCTGATGTGCCCTACTAGCCATTGAAAATATACACTCTTCCAATCTTTCACTGTTTTTATTTCTAATAACTTCTTCTTGAGATACTTTGTTTTTGAGTTATATTTCTTGGAGGATCAATGAAAGTTTATTGAGCGATTTTAGTTCAAATTTACAGTGTGATGACATACGAGGGGCGGACTGTGGTTAAAAAAATTAAAAGGGAGTTATCTGAACTTTTGGTTAAAGATGGGTTTAAAAATTTACAAGATGCTGTGGGGGTAAATTCAAAAAGGTAAGGAAAATTGCAATAATACCAAAATGTAAATATTGTAAATTATTAAAAACAAAAGAGTTTTATAAGGCTTAAACAAGAAGGTTTATTTTTTAAACCCTAAAAACATATACAGGGTGTTTATATTGAATAAGATGCAAATAATGAAAAAAGTAATTCTTGGGTACATTTTAAGAAAAAAACTATATAAACCTTCGAACATTATTTTCTAAAATATAAACATATGTTGTACACGCCTTAACTTTTGAAAAACAGGGTGTTAAAGTTTTTAAAAATCTCCTTTTTTATTAATATCCCTCACACTACTTTAAATATTTTTGTGCAATTTGATGACACACTTTCTATTAATCAGGGAGGGATTTTTTGGTGTATAACATATTTTTTTTATTTCCTGTAGCTCCATTTTTACACCCTTTAGCTCAAAATTTAACACCTTTAGGAAATATGTTTATATGAAGTTTTTTTCTCAAAATAAACCCAAGAATAACCTCCTTTATTATAACCATCTTATTCAACAACACCCTGTATATTTTATAGAACAATACTAATACCTCTTTTTTAAATTAGCAATGTACAGTTTAGGAAACATTGTCCAAGATCGTCCCGTGAGACTTTCGTCAAAAATATTACAGTTAACTTTTTCTAACATGGTTAAATAAATATCGATATTTGTAGCTGGTAAAAAAGCAGATTTTCCTTCTTTTGGTACATTTTCTGATAAATTTCGACACTTTTTTAAATGCTGATGTGCCCTATTAGCCATTGAAAATATACACTCTTCCAATCTTTCACTGTTTTTATTTCTAATAACTTCTTCTTGAGATACTTTGTTTTTGAGTTATATTTCTTGGGGGATCGATGAAAGTTTATTCAGCGATTTTAGTTCAAATTTACAGTGTGATGACATACGAGGGGCGGACTGTGGTTAAAAAAATTAAAAGGGAGTTGTCTGAACTTTTGATTAAAGATGGGTTTAAAAATTTACAAGATGCTGTGGGGGTAAATTCGAAAAGGTAAGGAAAATTACAAAATACCAAAATGTAAATATTGTAAATTATTAAAAACAAAAGAGTTTTATAAGGCTTAAACAACAAGGTTTATTATTTAAATCCTAAAAACATATACAGGGTGTTTATATTGAATAAGATGCAAATAATGAAAAAAGTAATTCTTGGGTACATTTTAAGAAAAAACTATATAAACCTTCGAACATTATTTTCTAAGATATAAACATATGTTTTACACGCTTTATTTTTTGAAATACAGGGTGTTAAAAGTTTTTAAAAATCTCCTTTTTGATTAATATCCTTGACACTGCTTTAAATATTTTTGTGCAATTTGATGACATACTTTCTATTTATCAAAAGGGATTTTTTGGTGTATAACAAAAATTTTTTTATTTTCCGTAGCTCCCTTTTTACACCTTGTAGCTCAAAACTTAAAACCTTTAGGAAATATGTTTATATGAAGTTTTTTTTCTCAAAATAAACCCAAGAATAACCTCCTTTAATATAACCACCTTATTCAACAACACCCTGTATATTTTATACAACAATACTAATACGTCTTTTTTAAATTAGCAATGTACAGTTTAGGAAACATTGTCCAAGATCGTCCCGTAAGACTTTCGTCAAAAATATTACAGTTAACTTTTTCTAACCTGGTTAAATAAATATCGATATTTGTAGCTGGTAAAAAAGCACATTTTCCTTCTTTTGGTACATTTTCTGCTAAATTTCGACACTTTTTTAAATGCTGATGTGCCCTACTAGCCATTGAAAATATACACTCTTCCAATCTTTCACTGTTTTTGTTTTTAATAATTTCTTCTTGAGATACTTTGTTTTTGAGTAATATTTCTTGGGGGATCAATGAAAGTTTATTGAGCGATTTTAGTTCAAATTTACAGTGTGATGACATACGAGGGGCGGACTGTGGTTAAAAAAATTAAAAGGGAGTTATCTGAACTTTTGGTTAAAGATGGGTTTAAAAATTTACAAGATGCTGTGGGGGTAAATTCAAAAAGGTATGAAAAATTGCAATAATACCAAAATGTAAATATTGTAAATTATTTTAAAAAAAAGAGTTTTATAAGGCTTAAACAACAAGGTTTATTTTTTAAATCCTAAAAACATATACAGGGTGTTTATATTGAATAAAATGCAAATAATGAAAAAAGTAATTCTTGGGTACATTTTAAGAAAAAAACTATATAAACCTTCGAACATTATTTTCTAAAATATAAACATATGTTGTACACGCCTTAACTTTTGAAAAACAAGGTGTTAAAGTTTTTAAAAATCTCCTTTTTTATTAATATCCCTGACACTACTTTAAATATTTTTGTGCAATTTGATGACACTTTCTATTAATCAGGGAGGGATTTTTTGGTGTATAACATATTTTTTTTATTTCCTGTAGCTCCATTTTTACACCCTTTAGCTCAAAATTTAAGACCTTTAGGAAATATGTTCATATGAAGTTTTTTTCTCAAAATGAACTGAAGAATAACCTCCTTCAATATAAGCCTTATTCAACAACACCCTGTATATTTTATAGAACAATACTAATACCTCTTTTTTAAATTAGCAATGTACAGTTTAGGAAACATTGTCCAAGATCGTCCCGTGAGACTTTCGTCAAAAATATTACAGTTAACTTTTTCTAACCTGGTTAAATAAATATCGATATTTGTAGTTGGTAAAAAAGTACATTTTCCTTCTTTTGGTACATTTTCTGATAAATTTCGACACTTTTTTAAATGCTGATGTGCCCTACTAGCCATTGAAAATATACACTCTTCCAATCTTTCACTGTTTTTATTTCTAATAACTTCTTCTTGAGATACTTTGTTTTTGAGTTATATTTCTTGGAGGATCAATGAAAGTTTATTGAGCGATTTTAGTTCAAATTTACAGTGTGATGACATACGAGGGGCGGACTGTGGTTAAAAAAATTAAAAGGAAGTTATCTGAACTTTTGGTTAAAGATGGGTTTAAAAATTTAGAAGATGCTGTGGGGGTAAATTCAAAAGGGTAAGGAACATTGCAATAATACACAAATGTAAATATTGTAAATTATTAAAAACAAAAGAGTTTTATAAGGCTTAAAAAACAAGGTATATTTTTTAAATCCTAAAAACATATACAGGGTGTTTATATCGAATAAGATGCAAATAATGAAAGAAGTAGTTCTTGGGTACATTTTAATAAAAAAACTATATAAACTTTCGATCATTATTTTCTAAGATATAAACATATGTTGTATAAGCCCTAACTTTTGAAATACAGGGTGTTAAAGTTTTTAAAAATCTCCTTTTTTATTAATATCTGTGACACTACTTTAAATATTTTTGTGCAATTTGATGACACTTTCTATTAATCAGGGAGGGATTTTTTGGTGTATAACATATTTTTTTTATTTCCTGTAGCTCCATTTTTACACCTTGTAGCTCAAAACTTAAAACCTTTAGGAAATATGTTTATATGAAGTTTTTTTCTCAAAATAAACCCAAGAATAACCTCCTTTAATATAACCATCTTATTCAACAGCATTCTATATATTTTATACAACAATACTAATAAGTCTTTTTTAAATTAGCAATGTACAGTTTAGGAAACATTGTCCAAGATCGTCCCGTGAGACTTTCGTCAAAAATATTACAGTTAACTTTTTCTAACCTGGTTAAATAAATATCGATATTTGTAGTTGGTAAAAAAGTACATTTTCCTTCTTTTGGTACATTTTCTGATAAATTTCGACACTTTTTTAAATGCTGATGTGCCCTACTAGCCATTGAAAATATACACTCTTCCAATCTTTCACTGTTTTTATTTCTAATAACTTCTTCTTGAGATACTTTGTTTTTGAGTTATATTTCTTGGAGGATCAATGAAAGTTTATTGAGCGATTTTAGTTCAAATTTACAGTGTGATGACATACGAGGGGCGGACTGTGGTTAAAAAAATTAAAAGGAAGTTATCTGAACTTTTGGTTAAAGATGGGTTTAAAAATTTAGAAGATGCTGTGGGGGTAAATTCAAAAGGGTAAGGAACATTGCAATAATACACAAATGTAAATATTGTAAATTATTAAAAACAAAAGAGTTTTATAAGGCTTAAAAAACAAGGTATATTTTTTAAATCCTAAAAACATATACAGGGTGTTTATATCGAATAAGATGCAAATAATGAAAGAAGTAGTTCTTGGGTACATTTTAATAAAAAAACTATATAAACTTTCGATCATTATTTTCTAAGATATAAACATATGTTGTATAAGCCCTAACTTTTGAAATACAGGGTGTTAAAGTTTTTAAAAATCTCCTTTTTTATTAATATCTGTGACACTGCTTTAAATCTTTTTGTGCAATTTGATGACATACTTTCTATTTATCAAAGGGATTTTTTGGTGTATAACAAAATTTTTTTATTTTCCGTAGCTCCCTTTTTACACCTTGTAGCTCAAAACTTAAAACCTTTAGGAAATATGTTTATATGAAGTTTTTTTCTCAAAATAAACCCAAGAATAACCTCCTTTAATATAACCATCTTATTCAACAGCATTCTATATATTTTATACAACAATACTAATAAGTCTTTTTTAAATTAGCAATGTACAGTTTAGGAAACATTGTCCAAGATCGTCCCGTGAGACTTTCGTGAAAAATATTACAGTTAACTTTTTCTAACCTGGTTAAATAAATATCGATATTTGTAGCTGGTAAAAAAGCACATTTTCCTTCTTTTGGTACATTTTCTGATAAATTTCGACACTTTTTTAAATGCTGATGTGCCCTACTAGCCATTGAAAATATACACTCTTCCAATCTTTCACTGTTTTTATTTCTAATAACTTCTTCTTGAGATACTTTGTGTTTGAGTAATAATTCCTGGGGGATAGATATAAAGTTCAGTTGTCTTGCATAGGGTATACTCCTAAAAAATAAAATTTTTAGCTGTCACAATTCACCAATGAAATGTTTTTTAGCTGTCAATATTGACAGGTATAAAAAGTCATTGGAACAATCAATATGATTTTTATTTTCACTTAAAATGAAAAATTTTATTTTTTAACATTTTTCACGAACCATAACAATTTTCTAATATAAAAAGAAAAGATTGATCTTAATAAAACAGATTCAAAATTTGATAGTAGTATCTACTTAAGTATCATAAAACTTATTATTGGTCATTGCAGGGTATAAGTCTGCTCCCTCGCAGTAAATAAATCAATTCTTGTTACTTAAATCCTTATTGTCCCGCTGCTTAACCGAGCGGAGTTAAGCCATAGTGATGCGCAAAAACTACACCCTGAGTTAAGATTTGGAAAAACATCATTTAGCGAATTTTTGGGGTAGGGAATCCCATAAGACCAAAATGGCGAAATTTTGAAAATTCATATTTCAAAAACTATAAAGTATATCAACAAAATCACCGAGATGCAGTATGGGGCCATAAAGATGCGAAAAAACCACACACTGAGTTAAAATTGGAAAAAACGTCATTTAACGAATTTTAGGGTAGGGAATCCCATAAGACCAAAATGACTAAACTTTGAAAATTTATATTTCAAAACGTATACAGTTTATCAACAAAAGCACCGAGTTGCAGTATGGTGGGCCATAGAGATGCGAAAAAACCACACACTGAGTTAAAATTCGAAAAAACGTCATTTAACGAATTTTAGAGTAGGGAATCCCATAAGACCAAAATGGCCAAACTTTGAAAATTCATATTTCAAAAACTATACAGTTTATCAACAAAAGCACCGAGTTGCAGTATGGTGGGGCCATAGAGATGCGAAAAAACCACACACTGAGTTAAGATTCGAAAAAACGTCATTTAGCGAATTTTAGGGTAGGGAATCCCATAAGACCAAAATGGCCAAACTTTGAAAATTCATATTTCAAAAACTATACAGTTTATCATCAAAAGCACCGAGTTGCAGTATGGTGGGGTCATAGAGATGCGAAAAAACCGCACACTGAGTTCAGATTCGAAAAAACGTCATTTAGCAAATTTTAGGGTAGGGAATTCCATAAGACCCAAATGGCCAAACTTTGAAAATTCATATTTCAAAAACTATATAGTTTATCAACAAAAGCACTGAGTTGCAGTATGGTGGGGCCATAGAGATGCGAAAAAACCACACACTGAGTTAAAATTCGAAAAAACGTCATTTAGTGAATTTTAGGGTAGGGAATTCCATAAGACCAAAATGGCCAAACTTTGAAAATTCATATTTCAAAAACTATACAGTTTATCAACAAAAGCACCGAGTTGCAGTATGGTGGGACCATAGAGATGCGAAAAAACCATACACTGAGTTAAGATTCGAAAAAACGTCATTTAGCGAATTTTAGGGTAGGAAATTCCATAAGACCAAAATGGCCAAACTTTGAAAATTCATATTTCAAAAACTATACAGTTTATCATCAAAAGCACCGAGTTGCAGTATGGTGGGGCCATAGAGATGCGAAAAAACCGCACACTGAGTTCAGATTCGAAAAAACGTCATTTAGCGAATTTTAGGAGGGAATTCCATAAGACCAAAATGGCCAAACTTTGAAAATTCATATTTCAAAAACTATACAGTTTATCATCAAAAGCACCGAGTTGCAGTATGGTGGGGCCATAGAGATGCGAAAAAACCACACACTAAGTTAAAATTCGAAAAAACGTCATTTAGCAAATTTTAGGGTAGGGAATTCCATAAGACCAAAATGGCCAAACTATAAAGTTTATCATCAAAAGCACCGAGTTGCAGTATGGTGGGGCCATAGAGATGCGAAAAAACCACACACTGAGTTAAAATTCGAAAAAACGTCATTTAGCAAATTTTAGGGTAGGGAATTCCATAAGACCAAAATGGCCAAACTTTGAAAATTCATATTTCAAAAACTATACAGTTTATCATCAAAAGCACCGAGTTGCAGTATGGTGGGGCCATAGAGATGCGAAAAAACCACACACTAAGTTAAAATTCGAAAAAACGTCATTTAGCAAATTTTAGGGTAGGGAATTCCATAAGACCAAAATGGCCAAACTATAAAGTTTATCATCAAAAGCACCGAGTTGCAGTATGGTGGGGCCATAGAGATGCGAAAAAACCACACACTGAGTTAAAATTCGAAAAAACGTCATTTAGCAAATTTTAGGGTAGGGAATTCCATAAGACCAAAATGGCCAAACTTTGAAAATTCATATTTCAAAAACTATACAGTTTATCATCAAAAGCACCGAGTTGCAGTATGGTGGGGCCATAGAGATGCGAAAAAACCGCACACTGAGTTAAGATTCGAAAAAACGTCATTTAGCAAATTTTAGGGTGGGGGAATTCCATAAGACCAAAATGGCCAAACTTTGAAAATTCATATTTCAAAAACTATACAGTTTATCAACAAAAGCACCGAGTTGCAGTATGGTGGGACCATAGAGATGCGAAAAAACCATACACTGAGTTAAGATTCGAAAAAACGTCATTTAGCGAATTTTAGGGTAGGGAATTCCATAAGACCAAAATGGCCAAACTTTGAAAATTCATATTCAGTTTATCATCAAAAGCACCGAGTTGCAGTATGGTGGGGCCATAGAGATGCGAAAAAATCACACACTGAGTTAAGATTCGAAAAAACGTCATTTAGCGAATTTTAGGGTAGGGAATCCCATAAGACCAAAATGGCCAAACTTTGAAAATTCATATTTCAAAAACTATACAGTTTATCAACAAAAGCATCGAGTTGCAGTATGGTGGGGCCCAAACGCGGATTTTAAGGGGCTAAAATGGTAATTACCCCCCCTAGAAAAAAAAAATTCAAAAATATTTTTTTTGTCAACAATTACCCCCTCCCTAGATATATACCCAGATCCCCGCTTGGTTAATATGGTAGTAAAATATTTTGTTGCTTAACATTCACAGTGTTGGAACTTCCCAAAGTAACCCTTTTTGAATTAATGGATCGTTCATACTCGTCTTTTGTCTTGGTTTAGTCATATGTCTTGTCATAAGAAAGTTAAAACCACTGTTTCTTATGGGAGTGTTCATACAATGTTTTTGCTTTTGTTTTTGATTAGTCTTTGTCTTAAGAGTTGCCAACTTTCAATCCTTAGGACAAGGACTAAGACGAGTGACAGACATCAGCTGATATTTGTTGTTTTTTTTACAGGGCATCCAAAGAGCGCAAGCGCGCGGCCAAAATTTTGAATTTACCGCCATTAATCATGTTTTTAACAGAAAATCTCAACCTAACCTCAAAATTTTATTTGTTTTTATTTTCTTTTTTGCTTTTGTTCTTTCGTGTCGGTGTTTCGTGCACAGATTAGGTTAAATAAGATTGTTTTGTGTAGAAAATGACTTTTGAAAAGGGGCCTTTTTATTGAAATTGAATTTTTTTTCAGTGGGTTATGACTAAGACTAATCAAAAACAAAAGACGAGTATGAAAAGCCGATTTTGTTTAAGACAGCTAAGACTAATCAAAGGACAAAGACTAATCAAAAACAAAAGACTAAGACGAGTATGAACAATACTTAAGAAACAAAATTTGAAAAACTTATCTTTTTGACAAACAAATATTATTTTTTTTCTAATAAACCAACTGACAAGTTAGTAATTTTTCTTTTTCTAGTAGAAACGCAGTGTTTTCTTATTTAAAAAATTTCTTCTTTAATAGTGACATAATACTCAGATAAAGTTGTTTGTCAAATAAATCCGCCAACACACACATAGGTTTTATTTACTAACCTGATTTGCTGGACAATGCCTTGCGCCTTCCCTAGATGACTTGCAGCATGGTCTGCATGGATATTTTTCACCCCACAACCTTCCAAAATTAAATAATACAAATTCGAAACTGATTGTTCGCAATATTTCTCCAAATGTTCCAAATCTTTGAACCCTTGCAAATTTGTGTAGTCTTGTCTTGCTGTTATCAGATTTTTAAAATATTTTTTGGTTAATTTAGACTTTTGAAGAGCTTTGTACATCTCTATGGCAACAGGGTGGTGTGGAACATTTTTTGGCTCATTTTTAAAACATTTATCTACAGTGTCTTCCCAAAATTTAAGCCTCATTAAAGCTATGTTTGACAATGTGGTTTTTTCAGCTACTAAAGCTACTTCTATATTAAAACTGCGAACTGCTATGGCCACTGACCGGGGAGTGTTTTTTAGAAGCATAGTGCAAATAAAGTTTTCATAGTCATATTTTCTAAAAAATAAGAAAAAAAAAACGTTTTTTTTAATTAAATATTTTTTTATTTCCATACATATTTACACAACAATCAAAAAACATTTCTTTCTCAGTGCTGCAGTTGGGTAAGAACTAACCACCCGACATGAGGTCGATTTAAAAGAAAAAGGTTATTTAAACATCAAAACCAGATTTTGATTAGTATTTATTTTTCTACATTTAAGAAGGGGGGCCTCTAGAGTCCCTGTATGTGACGAACGAACCCTCTTTACTTTTACCTCATGAGCTCCAAACAGTACTGTGATGAACTCTGCTTTGCCTGAGTAGATTTTGCTCTATTTTGAAGACTTCGGGATATCTTTGGTATATTCATTTTTCTTTAACTCTAAAAATATTAAATCCCTATTATTGAGATTTGGTTATATTACTAAGGAGTCTTTAATAAATGTCACTGCAAAATTTCATGTCTTTCGGTTCATTAGCTTTTGAGATAATAAAGCAAAACACTAACTGCATCACAAAACTAATGAAGCTAAGCAAATGACAACTAATTCTAAACTGCAAAACAATATGGTACTTACTTTTAATTATGGTATTTATCTATTCATTTTACTATTTTTTGGCACTAGTTTTTGTTTTTTTTTTAATAGAGGTTAAACAAAAAAAGTGAGGTTAAAAAAATGAGCGCCATCTATCATTCCAAGTAAGAAGCTTCATACGATTATAGGGGACCTTGATCTTTTGGAATCCCAGTATTCCCAATGTTATATTTTGCAAAAAAAAGACTTGTATTCTAAAAAACATTACCAACAATTTATCTTATCAAAAAATTAGTAAAAATTACATAAGGTACCTCTTAAAAATACTTATTTCTTCAATATACCCCTATTTCTCAAGTAACGAACAATAAAAGGAACTGCACCAAGAGTTATACTCATTCTTACAGGGGCAAAGACTTTGTGCACAGCATATGCCACTGCAAAAGTGCCTGCATTTGCTGCCAGGGCGCTTTTTGAAGCCCAATCTTCAAGACCTAGAAGAAATAATATAAAATGCCTAAATTTTTGTACCAAAAAGGCTTGGACTACAAAATATTACTTATTTTTGGACTAAACAAAAGCCTAAAAACATACCTAGACTGCAAAAAACCTTCCCAGCATCCATGCCAGTTGATACTAATAAATAACAGGTCCCCAAAGAGACCAAAGATATCGATACATGGAATATAATCACTGTTGACCCATATTCAGCAACTGCTTTTTTTAATTTTTGAGCCCTGGTTGCTATCTTCGAGTTTTCAAACTTTTCATAGAGGTCTTGGGGTCCTGCGTCTTTGTATTCTACTTTGATTTGGTTGTTTGTCGAGTAAGAGTGAACAGCATTTAGAGATTTTAATTGGAATAGAATTGGTTGTCTAGTGTGTAAAGCTAAAAAAAAAATGTTAAAAAATAATTAGTGAACATAAGCACAAGCATGTGTATAAACGAATCCTTAAATTTGTATGAATCTACCCTTATTTTTGTCATAAGCAAGTATATTAACTGACCCTTAAAGTTGTATAAATCTACCTTTAAATTTTTTATTTTCTACACATGCGTACTTACCATATTTATTAGACTGCCTTAGAAGACAGCTTATTGTATGTCTAAAAATCATTTTTCGGATTCATTTATTGTTTTTTAAAGTTATTTATAAAAAAAAACATTAAAATGCAAAAGATAAACAAATCAACGATTTAGTGACCTTAACGTTCAAATTTCTTTACGAGCGCCCTCCAGCGACTGAAACTTTCAACGTTTAGGAAATTCCTAACCCTATTTCTGTTTGTTTACATTCAAAATCTGTGTTGGCTCTTGAAGATGGTAAGATTTTTTTTTTTTAAGAAATCATCAGGTTTTTCTTTAGGAATAAAAACATTCAAATACTGTAATTACTTTTGTATTGGTTAAATAATTAAAAAACATACATAGAACATTAAATCACAGCCTACAAAATTCTCTAAAAAAAAACACCAACATAAAATACAATAAATAAATTTTAAAAAATCTTTAAAACCTGCTCGCAATACCCCCACCCCTACTATCCGAATGAGAAAGTAAATCATCTTTAACTTTCTCAACAATATTACTGCTAGCATAAGGTTCTGGCATTAAAACTCGCTTATGGTTGGTTTGTTCTTCAAAGTATTCTAAAGTCTCTTCGGGAAATGAAGGAGTTCTATAGCCTTCATAAGCAATAGATTGGTTGGTTAAAATGTGAAATCTTGGTGCTTCTATGCCTTCTGTTGAAGTTTCTTTGCCTATCACTAGATTTGACACAAGCTGAGTTGCCATGTCAATACCTAAATATACAAACAAAATATGAAATTATTTTTACCTTCCTAGCCCATTTAGCAATGCCTAGAGAATTTTTTTTTGAGATAACGCTGAAAATACACCCTATATCATTATTTTTAAGACAACTTTTGACAAGTTTTTTTCGTTTGCCTATGCTATTTGTTATGGTAAACAGCTGATAACTGTCAAAACGTTATCTCAAAAATTATGATATGGAGTTTATGTTATATGGGTGTATTTTGACCTATCTTAGCAATATCGTCATGATGTCTGTGTGTGTATATTATTTCTGTCTGTAACATGATAGTTCCTAAACAGCGGATCATTTATTTTAATCAATTTTGAAAACAAGTTTACCATTTGCAGAAAACACCATTCTTCGACCACAAATCATGTTGCTGTCAGTCACTATAAGTGGTATTCTGCTACAGAATTCTTCCTTTTGAGAACTGTCTTTAACATAGCCTGAAGTCAATATTTTACTGCCAAAAAAGTTCTGCAAACCCCTAAAAATTATGGTCATTAAAAATATCTAATATACAGGGTGTCCCATAACTTAGGGGCCACAATGTAGCAGGTGATGAAGGAAGTTATTTCCAAGAAAAAAGTTTTTATAACATAGGGGTCAACACACATCTCAAATCAAATCAACAAATTTTATTGCAAAAGCCTAAAGCTGTACAATATAACATTCCTAAAATTAAAAATCTTAAAACTATGTAGTTTACTGTCGCAAGTTATTTATATAATATTTTTTATTCAACCATTTATATTCAGTTGGTTCTGACCAGTACTTTTAAGTTAGAAAATATATTTACTTTATTAATAATATTTTCAAGTGAATAATTTGCAGATTCCAACAGATAGTTTTTCAATATTGAATTAAATTTTTTAGGGGCAATTCTTTTATAGTGTTGGGCAATTTATTATAGATAGTTTTACCCACATAAAAAAAAGGATTCCTTGAAAGTGAAGTTATAGTGGCGTGTTGGTTACTAAATTATTTTTATTTCTTGTATTGTGTTGATGCACATCTGATCTTTTCTGAAAGAACCCTGTTTTGCTATAAGTGTGGATCATTGTCACTGATTGATATAAAATTAGATCATAGAATGTAAAGATTTTCAACTTTCTAAAATATTGTTGGCATGAATTTGTTCTTGCAATCTTTGAAATAAGGCAAATTGCCCTTTTTTGTAATAGAAATACTAACTGCGTTCTATATGTTGTAGTGTATCCCCAGAAAGGAATACAGTATCCGATGTGTTACTCAAATAGAGAATGATAGACCTCAACTGCTGCCTCTTGTTTTAAAGTTTCTCTTGTTATTTTTATTGCATAGAGGCTTGATGCTAGTTTTTTAGCTCACACATATACTATACTATAGTAGTGTGAGCTATGGTGATCCTAATTTTTTTGAGAAAAAAAATGTTGCTCCGATTTTAAAAATTTTTATATATCTTTGTGTTTCAGATGATTTTGAAACTTTTTTGTTGCGCCGTCTGTCTGTCTGTCTGTCTGTCTGTCTGTATGTCTGTCTGTCTGTATGTCTGTCTGTAACGACCAACGCGCATAACTCAAAAACCGCTTGGCCGATTTTAATGAAATTTGGTACCTAGGCTGGGTCTTGGGTCGAGATGGTCCCATTTAAAAATGAACAAAATCCACCAAACACAAACCAAATAAAAGGGTGGGGGTAGATTTCAAAAATTAGAGTTTATGTGAAAATATGGCATGTGTGATATCAAACGAAAGGTAATTGAGTCTGCAGTTAAACAAAATACATTTTAATTTATTTTAAAAAAAGGGTGGGGGTATATTTTAAAAATTAGAGTTTAAGTGAAAATATGGCATGTGTGATATCAAACGAAAGGTAATTAAGTCCGGAGTTTAACAAAATACATTTTAGTTTTTTGTTTTTTGAAGGGTGGGGGTAGATTTCAAAAATTTGAGTTTAAGTCAAAACATGGCTTGTGTGGTATCAAACAAAAGGTAATTTTAGTCTGGAGTTGAATAAAATATATTTCAGTTTTTAGTTATATTAGCTCACACATACACTATAACTATAGTACCTAGTGTGAGCTTAGGGGCCCATATATTGGGAGAGTATTTTTATAATGTTGTTATAATTGTCCATTCATCTTGAGGTTTAATTTAGTTTTCTTTCGCTTCAGGTCCTCTTAAATAATAGTTCTCAGCTCCCTTTTATCACTTAATGGCCAAGTTATACTTGTGTCATCTGCAAAAAATGTAAAAAGACCTTTTATAGGAAGGTCAGAAATATCATCTAAAAAAAGGGGAAAGAGAATTGGACCCAAAACTGATCCTTGTGGAACTCCACAAGTTACCAGGTTAAACGAGGATCTAACATCCCCTATTTGAGTACTCTGTTTTCTATTATCCAGATTAAATTGAAACCACTTTGCCACGAAATCTGTAAAACTCCATTTTCTGGAGCAGCGCACCATGATTGACGCAATCGAACGCCTTTGCGAGGTCGCAAAATACTGAGGCGTTCATAATGGCTTCCCACAGCCCGTGTTTTTGTCTGGCCTGTAAAATTACGGGCCGTGGGAAGCCACTTTATACTTACATTACCAAAGAGACATAGTTGTCATCAGTGTCCATTGCAGCAACGTTTGACATAGTCCCCATGTGGAATTTTCTGGAAACATTGTATTCTTCGTAGACTTTTAAAGTGGTGTCTACAAGTTTATGCATGAAGTATTGTGGGAGTTGGGTGTCAGTTTCTGAAATTGTTTTAAAATTATAAAATTATTCTATATTTTAATATGTATTGTTAACGTCAATTTTTAATATGTTAAGTATAGTTTTTGCAAAGTCAGTTGAACAAAGATAAAAGCCGACCATCGGCCTATCTTTTATAGAAAGTGACATGGGCGGCGGTAGATATATTCATGAAAATTATTTCATTTAATTATGGCGTAAACTAAAGAAATAAAACTATATTCCTACACCTACAGAAACGACACTAATTTATTTTCTAACTCTGCATACTGCCGACTAAAGGGGTCCCAAAAAGCACATCCGAAAGCAATTAAAAGCGCATCTCAAAAAAATCTGCCAATCCGGTGCCGTTCATCCACCTGGGCTCGGTCGGTCGGAAAACAAATACTTTGTGGTCGGACCGCAAAGAGCCGCGCCTCTTCTATGTCGGTAGGATATAAATTATTATTATATTACAGATTTCCCCTTGAAGATGTTCATGGTTCATGGAATTGTAAAAATTTCCGAAACGCGTCGGGCTATGAACAAAATAAAATAATATATTCAAAAATTGTGTGGAGTTTATGATTTTTTCACTCCTTTTCCAAAATTACAAAGATGCTCCACAAATTTAAATAATAGTACAAACCTGTGAAGTTAAATTCGTCAATAGTTTTCAAGTTATCTAAAAGTATAGGTCCCACAGATTGAGCGCTTGGAACAAAGACGTCATATCCGTAAAATGTTAACTTAATGGCTTGGGACTGAATTGGTTGGTTCGTTGAATCAATATAACCATATAATTCTAAAAAAAAAAAATTTTTTTATAAATATCCGACTCGAGAGACCACAAAATCACTAGACGACTCTGCCCGAAGGGTAGAAAACTAGAGATATCACAAAAAATTACCCCAAAGTTAAATTCGCCCCGTCTGGGAAAACAGACGTCTATTGAACTAAAACAAAGGAAATTTTTTTATTTATTTTTTTATGACCATTGACGTCTCTAATCTGACGTGTAAATGACGTTCAAAAGACACACCCAAAATGACGTCATTTTTAGACGTTTTAAAGACGTCAGCAATATGACGTATTTGGGACCAAATCAGATCATTAGACACACACACAGACCTATTTATGACTTTTTTTAAACTCGTCTGAATATATGAAATATTCCCTGCAGTTGAGAACACTGAAGGAAACTTAGACACAGAAGGTGACTTTTCTGTGACTTAGACCTGGAAGTACTGGAACAGGTGTCAGCGGTGTTCGTGTGTGAGGTACAGATCAAAATAGACCTATACCTAGACTTACAAATCTCCACCTTAAAGCGAAAGAAGCCTCGAAGTTAGTCTTGATTTAATATTTAATTTATTTTACATATATACCCCCACATTCCGTATAAATCCGGTCAAGTACAAACTGGGGCACCATCTATGTAAGTATGAGTGTATGTCCCTTGGACAAAGTGTGCAGTGTGGGTAGTGACCAATATATGACGTGTTTCAGACGTCAAAAACTACACTACGAAAAGACGTCAAGTAACTGACGCCTTAAAGATAACATTTTTTAGTGATGACCTGCTGGTCATCCAAATGACCACTTTTCGACGAAAAAAGACGTCATTTGATGACCCCTTGCTACCTGGGTAGAAGCTTACATTCTTTCATTTAACAGCAGCTCCACATTTCACTCGCGGCCGCGGCTTTTCTTAAATCACGTGTGACTTCTTTCAGTGTCTTGTCGGAAGTGAGTTCTTTATTCCCATGTCAAATACAAGGGGGCGCTTCAAACTCCCAGCGTGTGCAAATCGCGCATGATTTTTGCCAAAATGATCAGGTGATCAAAACGAAAATAACTTTCAACAAAGAGAGAAATTATCATCTGATCGGAATTTTTTCCAAACAAGGAGTTTCTTTTTTGAAGGTTTTTGCTAAAGAGCCCAAAAATATCAAAACAAAAAAGGTTAGGGTTTTCCAAAAATTCAAAATAAAACAAAAACAAAAATAACTGGCAACATTAAACAATCACGATAAATCGGAGACAAATGGGTCTGAGAACTGGTTATTTATTTTAATTTTAGATTTATTGTGGCACAAAATAATTGAACAAAAACAGACCTGTTTCTGACATGTTGGCAATTTTCTCCAAAGTCTGTCCCAACTCGTCGTGGGAGAGCATCTGTCCCGCTTCCAATCGGCCAAACAAGTTCTGCGCTTTAGCCTGGTTGACTGCTTGAACCAACATTTTTGAAACTAAATATCCATTTCTACAAAAAAAATGGATCCATGACGGATCTGATACCTTCCTAGCTAGCCTATTAGCACACTTCAACTCCACGATATATCAGTCTTGAAAACAGTTTTTGGTAAATATCTCAGAAACAAAAGCTCCTACAAAGTTTTTGAGAAAAATGCGATCTACTATATTCAGAAAAAGTTTTTAAAAAATTTTAATTTTATTTTACCTGAAAATGTTATAAAAATCGATGCAGCGGTTTAGGAGCTATCGTGTTACGGACAGATATACATGGATGATTCTACAAAAATGGGGCTGTGGAGTGGAAATGCATATTTTTCAAACACAGACTGCAAATGAAGCATAGTTTTAGTTATAAGATTTAAAACGAAATGTTTTCTTTATGGAGCATTTGAGTTTAATGTATAAAAAAAAAATTATAATTTTTTTTATTACAAAGCAAATACCTCATTCCTCTGGTGTAGTCCCTAACCAAATATTAAAAACTCAGATTGAAAGAAATATCCTAATAAATAATATTTAACCAAGCCTTAACTATTTATCAAAAAATTGATAAAACTTAAGTTTGCAGTCATATTTTTGAAAATTCGAATTTACATTTTCTCCGGAAAATTTTACAATTTTAAGCGTGCTTCATTTTTAATAACACAATATTTGTGAATACCACCGGTTAATTTCTAGAGAAAGAAACGGCCCTGGATATCTAATTTACTTGTGAGGGTAATTTAGTTGTGACAGATAATGTCAACTGTAGTTTGGTTTAAGTTATAGATCTTTTTATTTTCGGCAGAAAATTAGTTTTTTCAGAGCAAAGAAATTCAACCTTTAGTTGAATGTTTTTGTTTCAGAGAAATCAAAAAGGAACGCTTGAATTATCATTCCTCTGGTAAGTAAATATTCGACTGATATTAATAGTATAATATTTTTGTTGATTGTTTTAAAATTATAAATATAGGAACTTTGTTTATATAAAACTTAAGTTAAGTAGTCTAAATAGATTTTGATTTAAATTTTGGAAAACCATTAAAAAACTCATTCCTCTGGTACTCATCCCTCTGGAATTTTTATGCAATAATTTCTAAAATTCGGGAAAATAAATGTTTCTTAGCTTACACCTAATTAAAGTCCCTGTATGTTGACATATTTGGATATATTATTATATCCAAATATGTCAACATACAGGGACTCTACACCTAATTAGTTACATAAATTTAAAAATACAAAATTATTTACTGTGCTGTACTGTTATTTAAAGGCAATGACCAAAAATGATATCCATATAGCCCACTTTTGGTAGAATCATCCACATATAAATTTCATAATGTTTAAGTTTAAGAATCTTTGTGTCAAGATGCCAAAAAAAGTTCTAAATGTTAAAATTTGACAAGGCGATGGTTTTTTTTTAAATGAAACACCCTGTATATAATTTTAGATTTTTATAGATCTTTTCTTCCTGATTTCAAAAATATATATGTTGGTGTGCTTTTGTTTATTAGTTTTGGAGATATATGGGTTTAAAACTTTAAAAAACCTAAATTGTTACTGTTTAAAACATCAAGGCAACCATGAAAAAGACAATCGCATTGTCACAAAAAGTGATGCTGTTGTCAACTTGTCAAATTTAGTTTTAAGAGTGGTTAAAAATATATAAATTTAATATTGCAAGAAGACGGAGCCCCCCCCCCCTCTCATAAAATCCAGCCAGTAACGAATTTTCTAAATAATATAACTTTATTAATATTAAAATATAGGCCATTCCATAAGAAAAAATGCAACTTTATTTCATATCTCAAAAACTAAAAGTGACAGTTAAAATTTAATTTTGCGGGTGAATTCCTCGTGACAAAGTCTATAAAATTGCAATTTACTCTAAATCAAAATTTCCAATAATAAAGAAGTTATAGACCCCCTTCCGAAATGCAGACTTTTCAAAAAGCCCCCGTAGCTCAAAGACGAGACGGTATTCCAAAATGCGGTTTTCACTATAAGTCTTCTCTTGAAATTTGAGCCTCGCAATGCGTGGTCAGTTTTTCTCTGTCTCCCTTAGAAGTACCTTAAACCCCCTAAAAGTGCCCAATTTGGGACACCCTGTACATATGGGTCATATACTCATTGGTACAACGAATGAACGACGAAAGATTAACAAAGCAGGTCCTAGAATTGCAACCAATAGGGCGCAGAAAAAGAGGGCGTTCTAAACTGGAATGGCAACACTCAATCCAAAGATCAATGAGTCGAAAAAGCCTAAGATGGTTGTCAGAATCGACGGAGGTGGAAAATAGGCATTGGACAACGTTCTACACCGACATAGTAGTGGTAGTACCTTTTGAAAAAAAAAACCCTGTTTTATACTTACTTTGCTATTTTTACTGAGGGTTCCACTAAGTCTCTCCAACCCAAAGAACCAAATTGTTGGTGAACATATGCCAGTCCTAGTACCAAAGATGGTAGTTTCTCGGATAATTCTCTGGGGGTGCTGAAATCTATCACTGTAGGGGGCAGTCTAGTTTTGTGATTGTAGATTAATATTTGGCCTTTTCTAAAAAGACAAAAAAAAGTTTTCTGTGGATTTGGTGAGAATGACTCATAAATGATTTCTTTTCTCAAAATTTGTGAATATGGCTAAAAAATTTAAATGAGTTGACACAGAATTTTTTTTTATATGTGGGTTATCAAAATAAAGGTTTTTACTTACGCATCTAACCCTGTAAGATGTTGTGTGACGACAGAGAGGCAAATAGCACTGCTGATAGTCGCATCAACAGCATTTCCTCCATTTGAAAGAATTTTTGTTCCAATTTTTGAACATTCTAAGCTGTCTGTGGCGACACTACCATGTGGAATGACCTATAAAAATTAAAAATATCTCGTAAACTAAACTAAACTACTAAATGCGGGATTTTCGTCTAAATAAAAGATTAATTGTGGTATCGAATTGCAGAAACTTTGAATCTTTAGCCTTTTTAGTTTCTGAGATATGAGCCAGTTAAGACCTGGTTTACAAAAACCTGAATATCTTTAAAAACTAAATTCGGTAGCTAAATGCGGATTTCTGTATTTATTAAAGAAAATATGGGGCTATCGAACTGTGTTAACAGTGCATTTCTAGATTCATTAGTTTCCGAGATATGAGTCAGTATATATATGGATGATTCTACAAAAATGGTGCTGTGGAGTGGGAATGCATATTTTTCAAACACAGACTGCAAATGAAGCATAGTTTCAGTTATAAGATTTAAAACGAAATGTTTTCTTTATGGAGCATTTGAGTTTAATGTATAAAAAAAATTGCAAGTTTATAATTTTTTTTATTACAAAGCAAATACCTCATTCCTCTGGTGTAGTCCCAAACCAAATATTAAAAACTGAGATTGAAAAAAATATCCTAATAAATAATATTTAACCAAGTCTTAACTATTTATCAAAAAATTGATAAAACTTAAGTTTGCAGTCATATTTTTGAAAATCCGAATTTACATCTTCCCGGAAAATTTTACAATTTTAAACGTGCTCCATTTTTAATAACACAATATTTGTGAATACCACCGGTTAATTTCTAGAAAAAGAGACGGCCCTGGATATCTAATTTACTTGTGAGGGTGACAAGTTGTGACAGATAATGTCAACTTTAGTTTGGTTTAAGTTATAGATCTTTTTATTTTCGGCAGAAAATTAGTTTTTTTCAGAGAAATCAAAAAGGAACGCTTCAATTATCATTACTCTGGTAAGTAAATATTCGACTGATATCAATAGTATAATATTTTTGTTGATTGTTTTAAAATTATAAGTATAGGAACATTGTTTATGTAAAACTTAAGTTAAGTAGTCTAAATAGATTTTGATTTAAATTGGAAAACCATTAAAAAACTCATTCCTCTGGTACTCATCCCTCTGGAATTTTTATGCACAATAATTCCTAAAATTCGGAAAAATAAATGTTTCTTAGCTTACACCTAATTAGTTACATAAATTTAAAAAAACTAAATTATTTACTGTGCTGTACTGTTATTTAAAGGCAATGACCAAAAATGATATCCATATAGCCCACTTTTGGTAGAATCATCCATATAGTCTTTGCAAAATCCTAAATATCTTGGGAACCAGAAAAGTTATTGATTAGATTTTTTTTGCTTTGGTTAGAGCACAGTTTACACAATTCTATTAAAAAAACTCCATTTCAATATGACTTTTAGTTTTTGAGATATATGCATTTGTGTATTTAACTACTTACTTGATAGTCACCATAGTAAATTTGAATAAGTAAGGCTATGCTTATGACAAAAGTAATGGTACCAAATACCACGTTGATAAATTTGGAACCACCGAGGCATTCTTCATTGCATTGGTACCAGCGATCTTCTTTGTAGCCTGATTTTAGTGGGATATCTTCTCTAGTTGAGTCTAAAAAAATACAATATAGTGAAACCTCCTATAAGCGGACACTCGCGGTTTCGTCCATTTTGTCCGCTTATTGGAGGTGTCCGCTTATGAGAGAGAACTGCGAAATTTTAATATATATTTATTAAAAATTTCCGCTGCTTGAGTTTTTCCGATATTAAATTTTTCTGCGATCTTTCGTGCTGATAGATGTTCCTTCTCCACATTTTTTCACGAAAACTAAGAAGTTTTTTACTAGGCGCCATTTCCCACCCAACTGCACAATAAAAATAAAACACAACAGTCCCGCCGAATAAGATATGTTTTAAATACGACAGAAGTATTTGGTCTCCGCAGTAAAACGGAAAGAGGTTCCAACAAATTTGTCCGCCTAAGGGGAGTGTCCGCTTAATAGAGGTGTCCGCAAGGAGAGGTTTCACTGTACTAACTTTCTTACCTTCAATAGTAGACCTTTCTTCACTTGCCATCTTTACACTTCTTTAAATATAAAAAATCACATATTGTTTTACAACGAATGGTCACACAGTAAAATCTTGAAAGTTTTTATAATCAACTATTACACTTCTTTAAATACCAGAAAAAAGATCTCTATATTTTTTAAAATCGCATATTGTTTTAGAACCTATATCCTCGTTAAGAATGTTCTAACAGTAAAGTCTTGAAAGATTTTCACAATGAAATAAGCATGTAGAATTATTGTATAAAGAACTGTTATTGAAGTAGGTACCGCTGTTTTAGTACCACCACCACACTGTAGGTATCTTACCTACTTCGAATACCTACTTTCGCGGCGTCTTCTTGTTTTTAGAATGGGCATGGTATTCCAATGGTATTCTCTGTTCGGTTGCTTGGGTGCGTTAATTATATTTTGATGACTCAAACGTTATATAAAATATTTTTGTTTTCTTGGTACTGTTGGGAGACTATTTTTAAAAATACTCAACATAATTTTGTTAAAAGCAACTTATTAATAAAAAAGTACTAATTAGTGACAAAGATAAATTTTTTATCACTAAAAATATGTAATAATTGGGTATACTAAGTAAAGTAAATTTAAGTACAGGGTGTCTCATTATATTTTTTCCCAACATTTTAGACCATTAATAATTGATATTGGAATATAAAAGAAATTGTGTTCGAATTCGCGAAATTTTTACTTTTAAATTGCATCTTGACTTTATTCCTGATGCTTACTGTATTTGACAGGCGCTCAAATTTATAGTTTTTGTAAATTGGATGCTCCTTATATTATTTAGTTAATAGATTAGGCTTGGAATATACTTTCCAAAAATACCCCATATGTCGCAGTTTTGATAAATAGTTTCTGAAATATTAGCGATAAATTTTTAAATGATAAAAAAATAACATTACCACTTTTGTGTTAATATCAGTGTCCTTATTTCGAACTATGTTAGTCCCCATGTATAAACAGTGACAATGACAACTATTTTTTTTTAATGACGCTCAAAATGACAACCGGTAACGACAACAAAGTCACTGTTGATACATGGGGACTAACATAATTTGGAATAAGGATACTAAAATTAACACAAGAGCGGTACTGTTATAATTGCTAATATCTCAGAAACTATGGCACTAAACTACGGCATATCGGGTATTTTTGGAAAATATGTTCCAAGCCTAATCTATTAATTAAATAATATAAGGAGCATCCAATTTACAAAAAGTATAAATTTGAGCGCCTGTCAAATATGGTAAGCATCAGGAATAGTCAAGATGCAATTTAAAAGTAAAAATTTCGTGAATACCAACAAAATTTCTAAGTTTAAAAGGGTGGGAAAAAATATAATGATGAGACACCCTGTACAGTATATACCTAGTACCAACATTAAAACAAAAATATTTACATTAAGTTATCGAAAATTTAACTCGACTATATGTTCTCTGATTAGTCTAGATCTAGTTTTTATGTTCTTATAATTTATTTAAAACAAAATATCTAGTTATCAAACAAAAAATTGTAGGTCTGAAGAATAGACTTCCAAATATAAAATATGAGGTGGGATGAAAGATGTCTTGTGGACAAAACTTTGATACACACCTACAAAAAGAGTAATATGTAATATACATACACAAATATTTTGACAATTTAAAAAAAAAAGTTGATAAGGTTTTTACAGCACTCTAAAAATGCACATGTTTTAACTTACTTTTGTTGTGCCCACCACAAATTGTCACACCTGTAACAAAATGTTGTCACCCCTGTAACAAAATTCTGTCACCCTCATATCAAAATCTCGTTATCCGCAAAAAATTTTTGTGATCTCCCGTAACAAAATGGTGTCACCCCTTTAACAAAGTTTTCCCATCCCTTACAAAAATTGGCAGCCTTGTAATAAAATTTTGCCACTTCTGTAACGACTTTTTGTCACGTCCATAACAAAATTTTGTTACCTCTGCAACAAAATTTTGTCACCTCCGCAACAAAACTTTTTGTCACTTCCGCAACAAAATTTTGTTACCTCCGCAACAAAATGTTGTCACCTCCGCAACAAAATTTTGTCACCTCCGCAACATAATTTTGTCACCTCCGCAACAGAATTTTGTCACCTGGGCAACAAAATTTTGTCACCTCCGCAACAAAATTTTGTCATCTCCGCAACAAAATTATCGTCACCTCCGCAACAAAATTTTGTCATCTCCACAACCAAATTTTGTCACCTCCGCAACAAAATTTTGTCAGCTCCGTAACAAAATTTTGTCACCTCCTTAACAAAAATTTGCTAAGCCCTCAACAATTTTACTTCTTTTTGATACAAATAATAAATTCAGAAGTTTCTATAAAAAGCTAATCTTTTAATCAAAAGCATCTCTATAAAATATCTGAAGATCTAAAAGAAGTACCCATTTAAAATCTAAATTTTTCTAAACTACTAGTAAATGGTATTTTAAAAAAAACAGTACAAAAATAATAAATAAGTGTTTTTCAACACTAAAACACAACAAGAAAACTTAAATATCTAGGATTAAAAAAAATAACAACTAATCTTGGATGGCAATTTTTTTGTTGGCCCTGTGAGCCTCCAAAACCGCAATAGCTTCATCCACCTTCGCTCTCAACGACTCTTCATCTTTGATCATGTGAATCAGTTCAGAATTGTCGATTTCCAAAAGCATCCCGGTGATTTTCCCGGCCATGTCCGGGTGCAACTTCTCGACGATGTGAAACAGCTGCTCACCAATCATCTGCTTTTGCTCCTGGGGAGCGGCACTGATCAGCGAGCCCAAACTGTCCCCTCCGTTACCGAGACCTAGGTGACTCATTGGTCTGATAACGTTGTTGGAGGTATTGGTCGTGTATTTGCTGTTGGGTCGAGCTGCAGCCTGCTGTTGGCCCGTGATGGGACGGGCGTGAAGTGCATTACGGACGCTGTTTGCTTGTATAGGCCTGAAAAAAAAAACAATTATCTGTGAAAAAAGTTATTATTAATGTCCCCTCTGTAATAAAATTATGTAGCACTCGGTAATAAAATTATGTCCCATCCATAAAAAAATTATGTCCTATCGGTAACAAAATTAGGTCCTATCCGTAACAAAATTATGTCACCTCCGTAACAAATTTATGTCACGTCCGTCACAACATTATGCCACCTTCGTAACAAAATTATGTCACCTCTGTAACAACATTTTCATCGATTACATAATGCAACTTTCTCATTTATATTGCCAAAATGTTGCCTCGTCTGCAACTTGTACCGTACCGTCTAAACGATGATTTAACGTTAAATTCTCACCTAGATGTCCTGTACGAGTTGTTGCCCAAAATCGGCAAACTGTAGGTCCCGTTCGGCCTGAAAGAGTTCACGTTGGGCCATCTTGGCGAGGTTCTAATGTGATTCAGCGAAGAAAATTGGTTGAAAAACCTGTAAGAAAAGATTTTTAAGTTTAAATAAGCCACACACAGTTATTGCAAATTTTAACATCCAAGTCACACTTCACCTCCGTAACAAAATTTTATCACCTCCGTAACCAAATTTTATCACCTCCGTAACCAAATTTTATCACCTCCGTAACCAAATTTTGTCACCTCCATGACCAAATTTTGTCACCTCCGTAACCAAATTTTGTCACCTCCGTAACCAAATTTTGTCACCTCCGTAACTAAATTTTGTCACCTCCGTAACCAAATTTTGTCACCTCCGTAACCAAATGTTGTCACCTCCGTAACCAAATTTTGTCACCTCCGTAACAAAATTTCGTCATCTCCGTTCCAAAAAAATTAAACTACATACCTTGGTCCCTGTGTCACAGCGGGAATCAAAAACGGCGGCGTAGTGGTCGAGAACGTGAGGCTGTTGGGCTGGCGCATGGCGTTCGCCCTTTGCAAGTATTGGTTGTTCAGCCAGGCCCTTCGCGCTTCCTTGCGCTGCGCAAGAGCGACGTAAAGCGGTTTGTTTTCGACTATTTTGCCGTTCATTTCGGCTATGGCTTTTGTGGCCTCTTCAGGAGTGGTGTAGCATACAAAACCAAAGCCCCTGCTGCGTCCTGGAAAGAACAAAATACAGTGTATGAGACACAATGTTTAAATTGGTATTAGAGGAGGCCAAAATAGGAAAAAAAGTTCATATAATATGGGGGTCAAATCGAGGGTAAAAATCAAAATATAATAGGAATACTTAGGTCGCAAAATATGAATACTTACCGTTTTCGGTCATAACTTTTGCTGAAGTGATATTGCCGTACACAGAAAATTCCTGTCTAAGTTTCTCGTCGGTAAAAGAATCGTCCAGATTTTTTATGTAAATATTAACGCCCTGGATCTTCTGATAACGTTCGTTTCGTAATGCCTCAAACTTCTTTTTCAGCACGTTCGCGCGCTCCATTTTTTTCTGCGCTCTGCCGACGTAAATTACTCTGTTGTCATATTCGGTGCCGCTCATTTCTTTAACTGCCTGCTCGGCCGACTTCGGGTCTTCATACGCCACAAACCCAAACCCCCTGAAATAAAAAAACAAATTTTTGTCCCGTCTGTAACAAAAAATCCCATCTGTAACAAAATGTCCCACCCGTAAAAAGTTTTTGTCCCATCCGTAACAAGTTTTGTCCTGTCCGTAACAAGTTTTGTTCTGTCCATAACAAGTTTTGTGTCGCCTGTAACAAGTTATGTCCCGTCCGTAACAAGTTTTGTCCCATCCGTAACAAGTTTTGTCCTGTCCGTAACAAGTTTTGTTCTGTCCATAACAAGTTTTGTGTCGCCTGTAACAAGTTATGTCCCGTCCGTAACAAGTTTTGTCCCATCTGTAACAAGTTTCTTTAATACTTTCCGTCACATACAAAAGCTTACCTGGGAGTGCCATCAGCCTGTCTCACAACCATAGAACTGGTGATTGTTCCAAACTTGGCGAACATTTCGTGAAATTGCTCGTCCGACATGTTTGGTCCGAAATTTTTGATGAAAATGTTGTTAAATTGGGCGGCCCGTTCGCCCAAGTGTTTTTCCCGCTCGATACGCGGAATAAATTTTCCCACATAGACTTTTTTTCCGTTCAGGAGCATACCATTAACCTGTTGAAAATGTTCAGTTAATTATAATAAGAACCAGAATGTTAACTTGTCTAAAAAAAATTGTCCCGTCCGTAACGTTTTCCGGCCTCTTTAAAAATATGTGCAATTATAAAACTAGAATGTTGATAAATATTTTGTTTAATTGATTTTTGTCCCATCCGTAACGTTTTCACCCATTTAAAATAATATTTTTAGGTAATTATATAACTAGTATATTGATTGATTTTTTTTATCCCGCCTATGGCTTGTTTTTGTCCCGTCCGTAACGTTTTGTCCCCTCTATAACTCTTTTTGTTCCGCCCGTAACTTTTTTGTCTCGTCCATAACGCAAAGATTAATAAAACATAGATTTTTAAGTTTAAAACAGCAAAAAAAATAATACAAGCCTTTTCTATGGCCTTATTGGCTATTTCCTCACTCTCGAAGTGGACAAAGCCATAACCCTTAGAGTATCCATCCTCATCTAAGGCCACCTAAAAAAGGAAAAATACTGTCTAGGTAAAAATGATTTAAAACACAAGATAGAATACAATAGTCCAAGTTGTGCTATACCTATTCTTCATTTAAAAGCTCACCTTACAGCTTAAGATGTTTCCAAAGGCTGAAAATGTGTCATACATGGCTTTGTTATCAATGTCTTTATCAAGATTCTTTATAAAAACATTGCCAATTCCAGATTTTCTCAGGGAAGGATCTCTTTGGCACCACATGATTCGAATAGGCTTTCCTAAAACAATTTTAAGTTTTGAATAACACTTACTCGATAAAAATGGTCATTCCTTTTAACAAAATTTTGTCACCTCCGTAACAAAAGTTGTCAACTATGTAACAAAATTTGTCACCTCCGTAACAAAATTTGTCACCTCCGTAACAAAATTTGCCACCTCCGTAACAAAATTTGTCACCTCCGTAACAAAATTGGTCACATTCGTAACAAAATTTGTCACCTCCTTAACAAAATTTGTCACCTCTGTAACAAAATTTACTCTCCACAACAAAATTCGTTTCCTCTGCAACAAAATATTTCACCTCCATAACAAAATGTGTCACATCTAAAACAAAATTTGTCACCTCCATAACAAAATTGGTCACGTCCGTAACCACATTCGCCACATCTGTGACAAAGTTTTCTCACTTCTGTAACAAAATTTTGTCACTCTCATAACTTACAATTTTATGATAAAAATTGCTTTAAAATTCTTAAGAGGATTACTGTTACCTTTGAGAGGATCAAAATTCATGGTGTCTAGAGCTCTTTCAGCATCCTGGGGGCTGTTGAAGTTGACATATCCATATCCCAAAGAGTGCTTTGTACGGATGTCACGACAAACGCGTAGAGAAAGAACCTAGGTGGTCAGACAAAGGTTAGATAAAAGAAAAATTTGACAAAAATAACTGTCAATCATAGTCAAAACGGTCATGTGACAGGCTAAAAAAAATTGCTTACTTGTCCTGCAGCAGAGAACTTCTCGTAAAGCATTGCCTCAGTGATGTCAGGATGTAGATCCCCCACATAAAGGGATCCTGACCCCATAGGAAATAGCAGGCCTTGCGAATGAATCGCTGGATTCATAGTTTGAATTTTTTTTTGGGGCTTAACCTACAAAAAAAGAATATTTTAATTTATAATTTGAAAAAACTATACCAGAAACTGCTGAACATACACAGTCAATTATTTAGTATAAAGAATTAACTTTTAAGAGTCTTTTGAGCCATGTTTCATCAAAATCAGTTTGGTAGTTTTCAAGATACAAGATATTTTGTCTTACGTTGCATAACTTTGGGATCCCTGGCTCGATTTTGATGCGCTTTTTTTATTAACATGAATACGTTTTGAGGCACTTACCTAAATTAATATTTTTCGATTTTTTGTAGAATTTTTTCGCAAATTTTTTTTCAAAGTTTTTCGTCGGCTTTTTCAAAAGACAAAAGAAGATTTTGTTGATTGAAACGTTTCCTTGGAACCCCATCTTATCACTTGCGTGTGCAAACTCACCTCGGATGAACTCGAACCATATCTCTCTTTCTCTGACTCATAGAGAAGCTCAACATATTGGGGTACGGGTGACTTCAGCTTTCTTTTTAGATAATGAAAATCTTTATTATATCTTGGCGGGCTTTGGACATGTTGGATTCCATTCGATAGATGGCGCTTAACTAAGGCCACTACTTGAGACGACTGCGCTTGCGCAAGGACACGTCTCAGATGTCACATAAATCAGCTGTGTTTTGTTATGACTAATGTTTCTGAAATAGCAAAAAAATAAATTGCTCTTGATTGATTTTTTCTCGATTTTCAGATAATTTTTAAAGTGTCTTAAACATGGCGGAACTACTGTCGGTACCCTTGAAGAAACCTAGTGATGTGGATATTATTACACCATTAAAAAATCTAATACAATCCAGGTAAGGGGCGGTTTATGTTATTTGGTGATTTCTCCCTAACTACGCCTTTGATTGACTTTAAATTAAGTTCAATTGAAGCCTAATTATTAAGGTATTATTAGCATATAAGATCATCCTTTTAACTAGTCTGCATACCCTATGAATTAAGTACAAAGGAAGTGAATCTTTAAGTTGAATTTATTGATTTTATAATGGAGTTAGAGAGATGTTATTGATATATTTAGATTCTACCATTATTCCTCTATATTTTTATTATAATTGTATCTTTCTACTAGCTTTGGTTCAATTACAAAATGTCTATTTTATAGATACAGCACAGCAGATGAGCCAAAAGATTACAACGAAGCTGTAAATGAATTCTCCAAGCTGCGCTCCAATGCCATATGGAAAGCTTTTGAAAAATATGAAAGTTCTTTGGAAATTATCTACCAATACTATGACCAAATCATTTCATTGGAAGGCAAAATCCCAGCACAAGAACTGCAGGTGCCCTTCAAATGGAAGGATGCTTTTGACAGAGGCAACATTTTTGGTTCAAGGATCAGTCTTACAGTCCCATCCTTGAGTTATGAAAAAGTCTGCATCTTGTTCAATGTTGCCTCCCTTCAAAGTGCTGTTGCCGCTAGTCAGAGTACCGAGAATGATGAAGGGCTTAAGCTGGCTGCAAAACTTTTACAGGTAACTATCAGGGAGCATTTTGTTATCCATTTTTGGTTTCCAATGTATGGGCCATAAGGATTGCATGGGAGAAGAGACCAATCTTGCCAGTTTAGTGAAAATATCAGTATAAATCACTACTTGGTTTGCGAAAAGTCAATTTTTCAGTTTTATGTAAGTGCATTCATCAAACAGGGTGATAAACAACCAGAATACTAGCTTAAAATTCTGCTTCTTCCTAAATGTAACTAATTCACTTACTTTTACAAACAGAATTTTAAAGTCTTATTCTTGTTATTGATTTTTATTATTTATTATCACACTTTATTAGCAAAAAATATATTGCTCACAATGCCATTATAAATACAAATAGGTAGCAAAACAAGTATTTACATCCAAAAAAAAGAAAAAAATTTGCAAAGTTTTCACATAATGAGCACTCTTTGTTTTAAAATTTTTCAATGAAGTGCATTCTTTCATGTCTCTAGGGATGGTATTAAACAACCTTAAACCTACACTAAATACCATTTCACTTTGAAAATCAGCAATATAGAAATCACTTAGTGATCTTGACCTAGTGTTATGAGTATGAATATCTCTAACATAAACTACCTCACCAGTTAAATATGTGGGCAATATATTATTTTTGAGTTTGAAAACAAAGACTAACATGTTTTCATTTCACATTCACTAAAGTCAATTTTTTTTACACCACAGTTTACCAATCTTTTGGTAGTCTATTATTTTAATTTTAGTTTTTTTTTTATGAATTTTTAGTCTAACCCTAACAAAGGTAATAGTAGATCACAGTGAACGCAGGGTGGTTATAGGACGCGGGAGGGTCGTCGAGACCTTAGGAGGGCGGCAGAGGTGGTATTGAGCCTCAAAAGTAGTTACGCGGAGCTTATTTAGTACTTTTTCAAGACAAATATTATAATTATAAATAGTAATGCCTTTTAAACTAAAAACGAAAATTTTTAGAAAATATTGAAGTACCTAATGTTACTTTCAATGCTCACAGGCGCTATGCGCCACAGGCAAAAATATTTTAAATACAAAGGAACATTTTTAAACAAAAATCGATACAACAAGAAAAGTTAATAGTTTTAAGATAAAATTGGTTAAATAATACTTTAAACTAACCCTAACAAACTCTGATGCCAACAAAAACCTTGTTATTATTGGGTTAAAATCGTTTGAGGTGTTCTTAAGTTATCATGTATTGAGACAGACAATTTATTTTAGCATCCGATCTAGTTGATTTAGGAACTAAATAACTCACATTTAATAAAATTTTAACAATAAACGTTTTTAATAGTCCACTTCTTGTATGGTGTACAAGTCAAGTATTAATTCTCGCCCTAAAAAAATGTTTTAGATTGGTCGCCCCTTGAAGAGTGAGACCGCGTGCGTCTGTGGTAATTTATCCAGGTTACCTTTGACAACACTGCAAAATTTTCTGCGGGATTCTGGTGTATCGCGGTCTTTTTTTAATGAATTCTATACTTTATCTGTTTTTTATCCTCTTATGGAAATTTATACCACTAGATGTAAACTTGTTCACACAGGATAGTATTTTTTACTTAAATTTGCTTTTAAATAGCTTAATTTATATAATCTATTGTGTTTTTGTGGTTAATGTGTGTTACTATTGCAATTTTCCATTTCAGCAAGCTTCAGGTATTTTCAAACATCTGAAAGATACCATAATGTTGGCGATACAGCATGAACCTACTCCAGACCTTAACCCTGACACTTTGGGGGCCTTAAGTCAACTAATGTTGGCACAGGCTCAAGAAATGTTTGTCCACAAGGCGATACATGACAGTATGAAAGATACTATAACTGCAAAGTAAGTTCCTTTACAACATGATGCCTTTGTTCAGCCGATTCGCCGCGGATAAAATTCGCCGCGATCCGATTTGCTGCAGGAACGATTTGCGGCGAGAATTTTTCTTTAATTTTTATTTTAATCTAACTTAATTTTCGTAAATTATAGCTCTCCTGGTCCTCTTGTTGAAAGATAAAAATCTGTGTTAAAGTCAATTGATCACAAACATATCCTAACCAGTGTTTGGACCACAAACATTTTGTAAAAAAAATTGTCCCCACAAAAAAAATGCTTTTTAAATAAGTGTTTTTCAAAAAATTAATTTATTAAAAAAAAATTCTAGACAGACAGTTGTATTTTGACACCCTACATTTTTTTTTTCCATAGATTGGCTGCTCAGGCTGAAGATTTGTATGCAGAGTGTCTAAAAACATTTCAAAGGGACAACCTTAGAGGGATTTGGGACAAGGAATGGATAAGTGTTATTGCAGGTGTGTAGTTTTTGGGTATTTTTGGAATCAGGAAGCAAAATAAGACTTCTTTGTTTGGAACTCTTAGACAGTGTATTTAATTTAAACAAGACGTTTCGGTTAGTAAGTATCTCTAACCGTTTTCAGTTTACACTTGATACTTACTAACCGAAACCGAAAAAAAAATTAAAACATGAAAATGTCCTAGTGGCAACATGTAGCACATCAAATAAAATGTTTTTTTTAATGCTTGTAATTTTTTTTAAAATAGGAAAGCAAGCCGCATTTAGAGGCGTAGCGGAGTTGCATCAAAGCTTGGTGTGCAAAGAAAAAAAATTGGTTGGGGAAGAAATCTGCAGGTTGAGAAAAGCTGTCGAGTTCTTCAAAGGTGCACAAAGCAGGTAATAAATCTCTTACAAGTCTTACAAATCCAATATCTTCATAGCCAAAAAGATTTAGGAGAGGAATATATATCGAATATTTGTAATTTTTTTCAGCACACACTTTAAGACTTTTTTTCCAACACCATTTTATTAATTTCTCCCTTCGTTTCCCTCTCTCCTCCTCATCCTCCTTATTAGTAATAGTTGTAGCTATAACTTTCACAACTATAGAGCGATTTCAAAAATTCTTTGTGCACACACTTTAAGATCTTTTTTTAACACCATTTTACTAGTTCCCTCCTCCCTCTTCTGCCCCACCTTCACTTTTTATAAGGCTGAATAAGAATTAAACCTAAAAGTTGAAGAAAAAAAAATGAAATAAAAAAAAACACCCAAAATTTACTTGTAAACATTTTTTTTTCTGCAGGTCTGGGAAATCGCTGTTTTCCGAACTGTTAAACAAAGCGGAGAGAAATCTTGCCGAGGTAGAAAAGGATAACGACTTTATTTACCATGAAAGAATACCTGACTACAAAAGTCTGGAACCCATTGGTAAAGCTCCTTTGGCGAAAATTTTGCCAGTGAGTTGATTGATTATACATAGCAGAATGGGCCTATGAAGCGGCCTACTACTATAAGTAGTGTGAGCTATAGTGATCCTAATTTTTTCGAAAAAAAAAGTTGCTCCGATTTCAAAAAATTTTATATATCTTTGCGTTTCAGATGATTTTGAAACTTTTTTGTTTTGCTGTCTGTCTGTCTGTATGTGTGTCTGTAACGACCAACCCGCATAACTCAAAAACCGCTTGTCCGATTTTAATGAAATTTGGTACCTAGGCTGGGTCTTGGGTCGAGATGGTCCCATTTAAAAATGAACAAAATCCACCAAACACAAACCAAATAAAAGGGTGGGGGTAGATTTCAAAAATTAGAGTTTATGTGAAAATATGGCGTGTGTGATATCAAACGAATGGTAATTGAGTCTGGAGTTAAACAAAATACATTTTAATTTATTTAAAAAAAGGGGTGGGGGTATATTTCAAAAATTAGAGTTTAAGTGAAAATATGGCGTGTGTGATATCAAACGAAAGGTAATTGAGTCTGGAGTTAAACAAAATACATTTTAGTTTTTTTTTAAAGGGTGTGGGGTAGATAAAAAAAATTTGAGTTTAAGTCAAAACATGGCTTGTGTGGTATCAAACGAAAGGTAATTGAGTCTGGAGTTGAATAAAATATATTTCAGTTTTTGATTATATTAGCTCACACTATAACTATAGTACCTAGTGTGAGCTTAGGTGCCCATAGATTGGCAGAGTATTTTTTTTTTAGGTTCAACATCCCATGTCGCAAAACTTCAAGGATCTTTTTACCGAATTGGTGCCAGTGGCGGTCCATCAAGCAATGGCTTCTTATGACTTGAGAAAAACCGAACTTGTTAATGCTGAAATTTCCAAACTTAGGGAAGCTACACAAGGTTTAAATGCGGTAAGTTCCAAGCTTTAAATATTTTCAAAAATTTTAAATATTTCTGAAAACTATAAATAATTTAAATTTTCAACAAGCAATTCAAAAATTATTAAAAATTTCAAAAAAAAATCCAACTTTTAAATTTATTTTCAAAATTCAAACATTTTTAAATGTTTTTAATATTTTCAAGGATTTAAAAAAAAAATATAGAAACTTGAAAAAATTTTCAAAATTGAAAAATATTTAATATTGAAAAAATTGAAAAATATTCAAAATTATAATTTTTAAGAATTTTAAAACTTCTCAAAATCTCAAATTTTCAAAAATATTTAAAAAATTTCAGATATTTTCAAAATTTAGGGAGCTACACAAGGTTTAAATGCGGTAAGTTCCAAGCTTTAAATATTTTAAAAAATTTCAAATATTTCCGGAAACTATAAATAATTTAAATTTTCAACAAGCAATTCAAAAATTATTAAAAATTTGAAAACAAAAATCCAACTTTTAAATTTATTTTCAAAATTCAAACATCTTTAAATGTTTTTAATATTTTCAAGGATTTAAAAAAAAAATATAGAAACTTGAAAACATTTTCAAAATTGAAAAATATTTAATATTGAAAAAATTCAAAAATATTCAAAATTATAATTTTTAAGAATTTTAAAACTTCTCAAAATCTTCTCAAATTTTCAAAAAAATTTCAGATATTTTCAAAATTTAGGGAGCTACACAAAGTTTAAATGCGGTAAGTTCCAAGCTTTAAATATTTTAAAAAATTTCAAATATTTCCGAAAACTTTAAATAATTTAAATTTTCAACAAGCAATTCAAAAATTATTAAAAATTTGAAAAAAAAAATCCAACTTTTAAATTTATTTTCAAAATTCAAACATCTTTAAATGTTTTTAATATTTTCAAGGATTTAAAAAAAAAATATAGAAACTTGAAAAAATTTTCAAAATTGAAAAATATTTAATATTGAAAAAACTCAAAAATATTCAAAATTATAATTTTTAAGAATTTTAAAACTTCTCAAAATCTTCTCAAATTTTTAAAAATATTTAAAAAATTTCAGATATTTTCAAAATTTAGGGAGCTACACAAGGTTTAAATGCGGTAAGTTCCAAGCTTTAAATATTTTAAAAAATTTCAAATATTTCCGAAAACTATAAATAATTTAAATTTTCAACAAGCAATTCAAAAATTATTAAAAATTTGAAAAGAAAAATCCAACTTTTAAATTTATTTTCAAAATTCAAACATCTTTAAATGTTTTTAATATTTTCAAGGATTTAAAAAAAAAATATATAGAAACTTGAAAAAATTTTCAAAATTGAAAAATATTTAATATTGAAAAAATTCAAAAATATTCAAAATTATAATTTTTAAGAATTTTAAAACTTCTCAAAATCTTCTCAAATTTTCAAAAATATTTAAAAAATTTCAGATATTTTCAAAATTTAGGGAGCTACACAAGGTTTAAATGCGGTAAGTTCCAAGCTTTAAATATTTTCAAAAATTTCAAATATTTCCGAAAACTATAAATAATTTAAATTTTCAACAAGCAATTCAAAAATTATTAAAAATTTGAAAAAAAAATCCAACTTTTAAATTTATTTTCAAAATTCAAACATCTTTAAATGTTTTTAATATTTTCAAGGATTTAAAAAAAAATACATAGAAACTTGAAAAAATTGAAAAATATTTAATATTGAAAAAATTCAAAAATATTCAAAATTATAATTTTTAAGAATTTTAAAACTTCTCAAAATCTCAAATTTTCAAAAATATTTAAAAAATTTCAGATATTTTCAAAATTTAGGGAGCTACACAAGGTTTAAATGGGGTAAGTTCCCAGCTTTAAATATTTTAAAAAATTTCAAATATTTCCGAAAACTATAAATAATTTAAATTTTCAACAAGCAATTCAAAAATTATTAAAAATTTGAAAAAAAATCCAACTTTTAAATTTATTTTCAAAATTCAAACATCTTTAAATGTTTTTAATATTTTCAAGGATTTAAAAAAAAAATATAGAAACTTGAAAAAATTTTCAAAATTGAAAAATATTTAATATTGAAAAAATTCAAAAATATTCAAAATTATAATTTTTAAGAATTTTAAAACTTCTCAAAATCTTCTAAAATTTTCAAAAATATTTAAAAAATTTCAGATATTTTCAAAATTTAGGGAGCTACACAAGGTTTAAATGCGGTAAGTTTCAAGCTATAAATATTTTCAAAAATTTCAAATATTTCCGAAAACTATAAATAATTTAAATTTTCAACAAGCAATTCAAAAATTATTAAAAATTTGAAAAAAAAAATCCAACTTTTAAATTTATTTTCAAAATTCAAACATCTTTATATGTTTTTAATATTTTCAATGATTTAAAAAAAAATATAGAAACTTGAAAAAATTTTTAAACTTGAAAAATATTTAATATTGAAAAAATTCAAAAATATTCAAAATTATAATTTTTAAGAATTTTAAAACTTCTCAAAATCTTCTCAAATTTTCAAAAATATTTAAAAAATTTCAGATATTTTCAAAATTTAGGGAGCTACACAAGGTTTAAATGCGGTAAGTTCCAAGCTTTAAATATTTTAAAAATTTTCAAATATTTCCGAAAACTATAAATAATTTAAATTTTCAACAAGCAATTCAAAAATTATTAAAAATTTGAAAAAAAAATCCAACTTTTAAATTTATTTTCAAAATTTAAACATCTTTAAATGTTTTTACTATTTTCAAGGATTTAAAAAAAAATATATAGAAACTTGAAAAAATTTTCAAAATTGAAAAATATTTAATATTAAAAAAATTCAAAAATATTCAAAATTATAATTTTTAAGAATTTTAAAACTTCTCAAAATCTTCTAAAATTTTCAAAAATATTTAAAAAATTTCAGATATTTTCAAAATTTAGGGAGCTACACAAGGTTTAAATACGGTAAGTTCCAAGCTTTAAATATTTTAAAAAATTTCAAATATTTCCGAAAACTATAAATAATTTAATTTCAACAAGCAATTCAAAAATTATTAAAAATTTGAAAAAAAAATCCAACTTTTAAATTTATTTTCAAAATTCAAACTTTAAATGTTTTTAATATTTTCAAGGATTAAAAAAAAATATATAGAAACTTGAAAAAATTTTCAAAATTGAAAAATATTTAATATTGAAAAAATTCAAAAATATTCAAAATTATAATTTTTAAGAATTTTAAAACTTCTCAAATTTTCAAAAATATTTAAAAAATTTCAAATATTTTCAAAATTTAGGGAGCTACACAAGGTTTAAATGCGGTAATATCATTTTTACCTATTGTGTATTAATATTATTTAGTATGTTGGCAACAACGCACTCTGCAGCCGGGGAATTACCTTTTTCCGTTTTAATGCGGAGACTAAATACTTCTGTCGTATTTACAACATATTTTATTTGGCAGGACTGCTGTGTTTTATTTTTATTGTTCAGTTGGGTAGTAATAGATCTCTTTGAAATGGCGCCTAGTAAAAAACTTCTTAGTTTACGTGAAAAAATGGAAGTTGTTAACGCTTCGGAGAAGGCAGCGGAAATTGTTAATAAATATATATATCTTAAAATTTCTCAGTTCTCTCTAATAAGCGGACACCTCCAATAAGCGGACAAAATCAACGAGACCGTGAGTGTCTGCTTATAGGAGGTTTCACTTTATTTAAATTTTGTAAAAAAATTTTAAAATTTAATTTTTTTAAAGTAAATTTTTATTAATTTAAAATATTTAAAAAAAACTTTTTTTTATTAATTTTCAAAAAATTTTTAAATGTTTAAACTAATTCACTTGTTTCTCTACAGTACAAATATATGGAAGAGCTAAAAAATAACACATGTTTTTTTTAATAGGTTCTAGCAAATCTCAACCTTCCTGCAGCCATAGAACAAACCGACTCAAGCACAGGTTTACCACCTTCAATCGTAGAAAAAGCCAACGCTGTTCAAGCTTTGGGAGGAATCAGTGCCCTTAGTCAAACGGTAAGTCAGTAAAATGTTGTGAAAAACGGACAATCATAAAGAGGATAACATATCGCACCCCCGCTAAAAAATAGTCAAAACTCAAAAAACATTGTTTTGAGAAAATCGCTGTTAAAGAATTTAGTTCATTAGAGAGATTCATTTTTCACTTACATGACAAATTACGAGTTAACACGTTATTTTATATCAACAGGAACCTATTAACTCAATGTAATTAGTGCAGTACGTTTCTCAGAAAAAATGATTTTTGTCATTTTTAGTTAAAAAAAAGACAAAAACCCGATATTGTGACACTTTTTTAGAAGAAGGCATCATGACGTTGTAAATCAGGATGTCACGCAGGATGGTAAATAATATAAAAAAAGAAAACAAATAAAGAAGAAACTTTGTATTTATTTTTACAATGAGTTATAAAATGCTGAATAACAACTAGGAATGTTTTACAAACACAACTTTTTCTGGGTATTACGCCACTAGTAAGGAAAAATTATTTTAAAATTTTAAAATTAAAAGATAAGTGTTTTAGGTTTTACTAGGCAACTATTTATTTTTATAGAAAGCCACTGACAAATTAGTGATTTTTATTTTTCTAGGAGAAACGCAGTGGTTTTTTATAATTTTTTAAAATAATTTTTCCTTACTAGTGGCGTAATACCCAGAAAAAGTTGTGTTTGTAAAATGAATCCGCCACAAACATATAGATTTGATTTAACTAGGAATGTGATATATTGTTTGAATTCTCCATCGTGGAGCATCTTTGTAATTTTGGAAAAGGAGTGAAAAAATCCTAAACTCCACACAATTTTTGAATAGATTATATATTCCTATTCATACCCCGACGCGTTTCGGAAATTTTATATTTCCATCTTCAAGGGGAAATCTGCAATACAAGATAACACTAGTGACTTTCTTAAGAGAAAATAGTACTTAAAATATTAAAAATGGAAGTCAACGATACATAATAAAATATAAAATAATTCTACTTACAAGTTAATTATCCAGGTCAATAAAAATGTGAACAATATGATTAACAGTAGTTACATGACAGTAAACAACATTAAAAATTAAAAAAATTAAAAAAACACTCACAGATAAACTAAAACTTTTGTTACATAAAATAATTATTAAGTCATTACATTAAATATTTCAATAGAGGTTAACTAACAGTAAACAAACGCTAAAATTTAAAAAATTAAAAAATTATCATATACCTAAAGGGACAAGTATCTCCATCTGTGACTAGAAAGATCAGGTTTTAAAGAATTCTAATCAGTCGTACTGCAAATAAACAGAAATCAATATTAATATTTGGAATACCAGAAAAAAACCTCAATCGTCCTGCTGGTACAGTCTTTTTCAAAATAAGATTCAAATAATTTCTCCAAATGATACAAGAAATTAAAACCCTAGAATTAAAAAAAAAATCAAAAAATTAAAAAATTAAAGAAAAAATTAACAAGTTAAAAATTTTAGATTGTAAATAATCAAAAATTAAGTTTTTTAAAACAGTTAGAAATTTTTGCTGCTTCTACATAAAATTGTGGTACTTGATCGTTTAATGTAACTGCATTTTCATCCAAAGAACATCTCGCTATTTCAATATTCTCCAAAATGTTTAAAAGCTTACTTTTTGGAGTCAAATGAAGAGGCTTGAAATCTTCCTCAACGTTAAACTTGTGATTATTAATTCTCAAGTGTCTACCAAAGGGAGATTTGTTGTTACTTGGATTTCTTTGAGACGTAAGATGTTCTTTTATTCTTACTTCAAACTGTCGTCCTGTTTGTCCAACGTATGATGCACTACAATCCTTGCAATTAAGTTGGTACACTCCGTTCTTTTCTGTTGGTTTTTGAGTGTCTTTAAGTTTTGAAAAAAGGGACTTTACAGTAACAAAAGGTTTAAAAGCTATTCTAATGTTAGGGAAACATTGTTTAAGAATTCGACCAATCTGAACAGAATATTGCCCAAAAAAAATTAATGAAACATAATAACTACTAACTGGGGTTTGTATTATTTCAATGTTAAAATTTGACACTGGAGTTGACTGAAAATGTTCTGATGACACCGAGGTGTCCAATGAATTACGAAGCATCTTACGAGCTTTCGAAGCAAAAAGTTTCTCAACGAACTCCATTTTAAAATCATTAAAAAATGCTATTTGCTTAATTATCTGCTTGTTTCTGTGTGATTATTCTCTAATAAATTCAAAAGATTTTTTTCTTATTCTCCTTAATTCTAAATACACTGAACAATTCGAAAAAACAGTCATAAAACAAAAAAGAACAGTATTTTACTTGTTATAAGGGTCAGATTTAACCAATAGTTCACACGAAACCCTTCACAACACGAAATGTGACTCTTTTCAGGATGAAACTCCACGTTCACGCTGTTATAAAGTCAAAAGTGACACTGTAAAGGAACGCTAAACTGGACAAAATAAAAGAGTCACATCGCCATTTCGCGGTGAATTGTCGAAACATAAATGTGACGCTTTTATGGAAGAAAGTACAAGTTATTTCAATGATGGCGGCAGGTTTATCTCAATAACGGCCATTTTTGAGTTGTGACTCTTTTTCAGCGGGTGTGCGATATTACCACGTGGATAGGGGACAATTCGCCGCCAGAATTGTTTGTTTATTTTTTATTTTAATCTAACTTAATTATTTTTTTCTTAAATCATAACTTCCCTGTCCTCTTCTTGGGAGATCAAAATCTCTGTTAAACCTGACCGTAGTCAATCAATCGCAATCATATCCTAAACGGTGTCTAGACCACCAAAATATTGCAAAAGAAAATGTCCCCACAAAAAAAAAGGTTTTTACAAAAATGATTTTTGAAAAAAATACTTTTTTTTAAACTAATTTATAGATAAAACAATTTTTTTTTTTTAAATTTGCACAGTTGTAGCTCTTTATAGAATTAACAACCCTCCAAGTTTCATGGACTTCACAAAGTAGTAAAGTAGTTACGAAATTTCAAAAAACCTCAAATTTGTCACTGACTCACTCACTCATGTACAGATCATTCAAATTCTACTGTACTTCCAGACATGCTACAAAGCTGAAATTTTTGCAGACTGATAGAAATTATGACCAACCCTTGGAAAAAATCAAAAAACCCTAAAATTATAATTTACTCCCCTCCCCTATACATGTAAAGTTATGTAAAAGTAACATTGCTGACTTCCAGAAATGCTAGAGAGCTGAGCTTTGGAAAGCTGATAGGAAATATGATTAAACTATAGGAAAAAATTTAAAAACACCAAAATTTTAATTTACTTCCCTTCCCTATAAATGTAAAGTTATGTAAAAGTAACATTGCCCACTTCCAGAAACGCTAGAGAGCTGAGCTTTAGAAGATTCATAGAAAATAGTATAAAACTATAGGCAAAAATTTAAAAACACCAAAATTTGAATTAACTTCCCTTCCCTATAAATGTAAAGTTATGTAAAAGTAACATTGCCCACTTCCAGAAACGCTAGAAAGCTGAGCTTTGGAAGGCTGATAGGAACTATGATAAAACTATGGGAAAAAATTAAAAAACTTTAAAAATTTAAATAAATCATTGCAAAAGTTTTGAACTATATTCCGTATATTTTACTACTTTAAAACTTAAATATTATCCAAGTTCTTTAAAAAAGGAGTGAAATCATAACAAAAACATTTTTTATGTAAAAAAAGCCAAGTACACGAAAATGGTATTACGTAAAAAGAATTGAAATAAAAGCAAAGCCAAGGTCTTCAATACAAATTTCAAAATGAAAGATTCTTACTAGTTTGGAAATGTTTTTCTGAACTTGGCTATTACGGCTGCAAATGACTCTTAGGCACAGTGCTAAATTGAACATAAAGAAGTTTGGCTGTAATAGCAAAGTTTAAAAAAACATTTAAAAACTAGTAAGAACCTTTCGTTTTGAAATTTGTATTGGAGAACTTGGCTTTACTTTTATTTCAATTCTTTTTACATAATACCATTTTCGTGTACTTGGCTATTTTTACATGAAATGTTTTTGTTATGATTTCACTCTTTTTTTAAAGAATTTGGATAATATTTAAGTTTTAAAGTAGTAAAATATACGGAATATTGTTCAAAACTTTTGCAATGTCTTATTTAAACTTTTCAGGTTTTTTAGTTTTTTCCCATGGATCTATTAGCCTTCCAAAGCTTAGCTTGAATGTTTTTGTTATGATTATTTATGTGTTATATAGATCGAAGAGCTTCCAGATCTTCTGAAGAGAAACCAAGACATCCTGGACGAAACCGACAGAATGCTAAACGAAGAAAAGGCAGCCGACGAGGCTTTAAGACAGCAATTCAAGGAGAGATGGACCAGAACACCATCAGATAAACTAACCGAAATGTTCCGGTCGAATGCAGCTAAATACCGTCAAATTATAAATAATGCTGTAACTGCAGACAAAACAGTCAGGGAAAAATTTGATCAGCATAGAGGCATGATGGAAATTTTGAGCAAGCCACCTGGAGAAATTGAGTCATCCCTACCCAGAGGAGGTAAGCGTCTATCAGAAATTGAGGGGGCAGAAATTTAAATTGCATGAAAAAGGAGATAAAATACTTACCGAAACAATTTTATTTTAGTATTTTCCAAACAGTATTTAGTTTATTTGTTTTTTTTGTAGTCCATTCGCCATCTTCCATTGGCTTACTGCAAAAAAGTTCTGGAAAAAAAAGGGGTCATGACTCCTGAAAAAATATCTCCCTGTAGGTTTTTCGTGATATTTGGCATGCCTAATGATGTATGCTTTGTAGCTAAATACACGTTCCAAATTTGAGCCAAACATCTCAAAAACTGCACGAGGTATAAAGACAAATAAAACAAAAAAGAAACACCCTGTATTTCAAAAACTAAGCATTTTCGGAACCATGATTTAAAGTTTTTTTCTTAGAATCACTCAAGAAATCATCCTCTGAAGTTTGGCGACATACTTTACTAACACCCTGTATTTATATTCTATCTATTTAGCCTTCTTCGATTCATCTTTGGACATAGGCATCTCCCAATATCTTCCACTATTCCTCTTATCTGTCTGTCGCCGTGTTAATCCATCTAGTCCCCGCATGTTTCTTCAAATCGTCCGCCCATCTCATTTGGGGTCTTCCCCTACTTCTTTTATTTTCCCAAGGTCTCTAGTTTACAATACATTTGTTCCATCGATCGTCTTTTTGTCTAATATTATGACCGGCAAATTATATACAGGGTGGGGAAAAAAGACCGGAACCCCTAAATATCTCAAAAACTAAGACATAGATCAAAAAATGTTTCAAATATAAGTTGTAAGGCTTAATTTAATCTTTTTAGCTGTCACATTGACTTTGATGTATCTGTCAGTTTTAAGGGATTTTTCAGAGCTAACTTTAAAATTTTAAATGGGACCTTCTTGTTTTTTGTATTTCCATTTGTACCCAGGTAAAATGTACGTTCAAATTCATTATGACATTTGACATCTAACTGTCATTTCATAGAAAAAGTAGTAATTTTTATTTTACTCTTTATTGACCCTAAAAGTGTGGAGATCAGTACCCTGATGATGTACTGAAGTGTCAACAAAGCAGTGACAGAAATTTTTCACATATGTATGTATCTACATTAGTACCCTTTTAAATCAGAATCAAATTGACAAGAATTATTTATTTTTATAACAAATTCCAATTTTTTTTCTGTTTTCGTAAGGCAGCATGTAACAGAACGCAAAAAGATTATTTATTTATTTACTTGTGCAGATAGAGCTTAAAAACATTATTATTGTTATAAAAATAAATAATTCTTGTCAATTTCATTCTGATTTAAAAGGGTACTAATTTAGATACATCCGTGAAAAATTTCTGTCACTGCTTTGTTGACACTTCAGTACATCATCAGGGTACTGATCTTCACATTTTTAAGGTCACTGAAGAGGAAAATAAAAATTACTACTTTTTCTATGAAATGACAGTTCGATGTCAAATGTCATAACGAATTTGAATGTACATTTTACCTGGCTAGAAATGGAAATACAAAAAACAAGAAGTATCATTTAAAATTTTAAAGTTACCTCTGAAAAATCCTTTTAAACTGACAGATTCGTCAAAGTCAATGTGACAGCTAAATAGATTAAATTAAGCCTTACAACTTATATTTGAAACATTTTTTAGAGTTTTTGAGATATTAAGGGGTTCCGGTCTTTTTTCCCCACCCTGTATATTATATATATATAATATTGGATATTTTTCTTATTTTTTAAGGTAATGGTAACGTGCAAAGTACGTCGGCTGTCTCCACCTTGCGTCAACTAATGGAACAAGTAGAAACGATCAAAGCCGAACGCGAAGTGATGGAATCCGAACTGAAAAGTGCCACAATTGACATGAAAGATCAATTTTTAGGCGCTCTTGCAAAAGACGGTAAATATATCTTCTTTATCTTCGAACGAATATATCTTCTTTAAAAACAAAACGAAACTATCCCCTAAAATCTCTGTTAAAGACCAATGCAAATTTAACCAATGGCTCAGTGCAGGATGAACCAAATTGGGCAATTTTAGTGGGTTGATTTCATATGAATTGACCAACTGAGGAAAATTCCAGACGTCTAGGGACTTTCTTGACCCCGGATTCAGCGTCGAAAAATACATATGAATATCATGGTCTACAAACCCAGAGGTCCCGGGTTCGAGACCCGCCCGAAGCACAGGAAACTTTTTTATTTTTATTAACTTTTCGTTCTTTATTTTTACCCTTGGTTTGAAATTGTTGTATACGGTTTTGAGTAAAATCTAACATTATTGCCCAAATAGTTCAGGCAAGATTCGGGAAAATACACTTTCTAGAAGCATTTTATATTACTTTTTGGCAAATGAGCAATTCCCCCTATTTTGACCCCGCTGAATCCGAATATCCCTGTTGCCAACTCGAAATATTGACAGGGGCTGAGATATTCAAGATGGCGGCCAAAATGGCGGCGGAATTTTAAATTGCCGCTGGAAAGCCCAAATTGTCACAGGTGTACATTCAAAATATATATTTATATAATTAAAAAATAACAACATATTATTTTTTTTTAATGGCTGCAAAAACCTCCCAAAACCCCCCCAGACCCCCAAAATCTGAAAGATTGAGGTTTTTTCAAATTTTCTTAAAAACTAAGCTTCTAGAGAAAAATGTATAATATACTTTATTGTAGACAATAAAATTCCCTTTTCAACATGGTATAACTTAATACAGTTAGACTAATAACAAGCTCTCCAGCGGCGTCCGTTAATTGAAGTAATTAAAAAAAGTTGAAAAAATACCTATGTTTTTTCCAAGATTTATTTAATTTTTTAAAAAACTAATACCTACAGAAAACCATGTATTACATTTTGGTATACTCAATAAAATTTCTTTCAAAATGACGTATAACATGGTTAAATCGGTTTTATAAATAAAACTTCAGGGGCATCCGTAAATTAAATTAATTTTGAAAAAACAGAAAATAAACCATTTTTGTTACACGTTTTATCTAATTTTCTCAAAAACTAAGCTTAACATGAAAAAACTTGTTCTACACTTTTTTGTAGACAGGGAAATTCCCTTTTTAAAAATGTAAAACTCAGTGGGGTTTGACTTATAGCAAACTCTCCAGCGACGTCCGTCAATGGGGGTGATTTCAACAAATCATTTAAAAAACATGTTTTTCATACGTTTTATTCAATTTTCTTAAAAACCAAGCTCTTTATCAAAAAATGTGTTCTATACTTCGTCATAGCCCATAAAATTTCCTTTCAAATGATGTATAACAAAGTGGAAGTTATTTTATATTTACCGCTCCAGTGTTCTTAATTTAAAGAAATTATTTAAGATCAATTCAAACTAATCAATTTTGTGTCTTATTAGCTTTTCGGTGGATAATAAAGAGCGACGGATAAAAGGTCGAAAGTACAAAAGGTCGAAAAAATAAGGTCAAAAATACAAAAGTCGAAAGTACAAAAGGTCAAAAGTACAAAAGATCGAAAGTACGGCCGCGGGTCCACATCGACTGGACAGGTCAATTCGTCTTGATACGGTAAATTTGTATTTTTAATATTTTGTTTTGTCGATTTTTTTTCGACCTTTTTGTACTTTCGACCTTTTATGGATAAAATGTCCTTTTAGACAGTGTGTCACAAAATGTGACCCATAGTATAGAAAACTCTCCAGGGGCGTCCGTAAATTGCAAAAATTTATATATTTATGAGTACCTAATTATGATTATGACCCCCCCCCCCCCAAACCGTTGCATAAGATTTACCACTTTATTTTTAGTTCCATATGCTTAAAAAAATAACCAAAAACACCTGTGTCAAAATTACTACCGTTACTTTCTGCACAAACATATTGCTTAGGGGGGGGCCATGGCCCCTATGCCCCCTCCCCTTATAACCACCGGTGTTTTTTTGCTTTAAAGAACTTATTTAGATAAATCAAAATTTCTAATCTAATCAAAAAACAGTTTATTTTAATTTGAAAACATTTTATTTTAGTAGGTAGAAATTACGAACCTTTTTCTAGTATTTATCATAACATTAACCTCTCTTTGTAATATATCATTTAAAAAGAAATTGTCTTATCCTCAATAAAGAATAAAGACACATTTTTTTCTGAAAATCTTTGTTAGAAAAAATATTTAAATATGCAAGAGAAACTGATTATTTCAGTTATTTTTGAAAAGAAGTTTAAATTAGTACGCCCCTGAAGCCTTAAATATGACAACAACCCGACATTTTAATACAGTTTTTAAAAGAAATGTTAAGTTCTACAATAAAGTATACTACATATTTTTTCTCTAAAAATGTTTTTTCTAAATAATCCCAATTTACGTACGCCACTGAAGAGCTACTTGCTTTTCCTAACCTTATTGACCAATACATCGTTGGAACGGAAATTTTATTCTCCACAAAAAACTGTTCTTTGCAATTTTTGATAAAAAGGTTAGTTTTCGAGAAAATTGCATAAAACTGAAAAAAAGCAGGTTTTTGGGGGGATTTTCTCCGTCCCTGTCGATTTTGCGAGTTGGCAACAGAGATATTCGGATTCAGCGGGGTCAAATTAGGGGGAAATGGTCTGTTGCCAAAAAGTAATATGATTTGCTTCTAGATCGAAAACGGAGAGCCTTTTAAAATAATATGCTCTGACTAAAAAATTATTTAAACATATAAAAAGGTGATCTCATGCTTTAAGACGTTAATACGTCTAATTTATTTTCACACTTTAACAGTGGGAACAAAGAATAATTATAAAATTAGTTGAATGGCATGTAGGCCAGCCATTAAAGCGAAAAAAAGACCCCCAGCTTGCAAAAGGTGGTCTAGTGGCGATTTTGACATATGTTGTCCACATTGGAGTCCCAAAAAAATTTGAGTTTTCGACCTTGGAGAGTGCCGGCTCCCCCCGCCATCTTGGATTTAGTGTGCACGAAAAGGTTTTCTTTGAATTACTGGGTTTTTGGACATTTTAGAAAAAAAAGTTTTAGACAAAAGTTGAAGACAATAAAATTTCGTATAAAAACGCTGTTGTACGTTTTTTGTCAGACGAATGGTTTTCGAGTTATGACGCTAAACATTTCGCCATTTTGGATTTTGACCAATTTTTTTATTTATTGGCCTTTTACTTCGAAATTGCTAATTTTTGAGAAAATCTGTAATAACTTAAAATAAAGACCAACTAATAGCCTATAAAATGAGACATCACTGAGTTCTCTGGGTAGTACCCTTGCTGAGGTAGAAACCCTGAAGTGTTAGCAGTACACCGGTTTCTCATGCATTTCCATAGTAGATGCAAAATTAACCGAAATTATTCAAGTTTATGTCATTTTCTCAAAAGGAAAGCATTTTACAGAAAGTGTGTAATCAACTCTATTATAAATACTCTGCCAATATATGGGCCCCTAAGCTCACACTAGGTACTATAGTTATGTGAGCTAATATAACTAAAAACTGAAATATATTTTATTCAACTCCACACTAAATTACCTTTTGTTTCATACCACACAAGCCATGTTTTGACTTAAACTCAAATTTTTGAAATCCACCCCCACCCTTAACAAAAACAAAAACTAAAATGTATTTTGTTGAACTCCAGACTTAATTACCTTTCGTTTGATATCACCAGGGCTATCAAAATGGACGGGCCACGATCCTCCACTTTGTTGACGTCACATCCGGGGCTGATTTTTTTTTGATGGTCACGTTACGACACAGCTGATTGTCTTTAAAATATTGAAGTTGGAATGACGGTTCATGGATATTTGATTTTTTGAAAAAAAAGCCGTTTTTTAGATTGTTTTTACTTTATTCTGGCAGAACATTTTTTTTAAATGTATAGTTAGCCCTAATTTTTCATAGCCGCTTCATAAGCTCACAAAAATTAATTTTAAAGCAGAAGCGAATGTGACAATCACATATGACAAAGTCAAATATAACAGTTGGCATGTCGTACATGGCGGGTAATTTGAATTCAAAATAAGGAATGCTAAATCTTGAGGATTTGAACCTTTTAATCATGTTGCTTCCTTACAAACCTTTGGTGGAATATCGGGATGGTTGTCTGAGCATATTTCACTGAAATTTTGCGGAAATCTGTAGTGCCATTTTGAAAATATCATGAAAAAACATCTGACCTCCAATGTAAAATTCAGCCCCGGGAGAACAGCTGATTTTTTCAGGGCCGTGGCCTCTATTTTTGTGTTGGCCTTGATATCACACACGCCATATTTTCACTTAAACTCTAATTTTTGAAATATACCCCCACCCTTTTTTTTTAAATAAATTAAAATGTATTTTGTTTAACTCCAGACTCAATTACCTTTCGTTTGATATCACACACGCCATATTTTCACATAAACTCTAATTTTTGAAATCTATCCCCACCCTTTTATTTGGTGTTCGGTGGATTTTGTTCATTTTTAAATGGGACCATCTCGACCCAAGACCCAGCCTAGGTACCAAATTTCATTAAAATCGGCCAAGCGGTTTTTGAGTTATGCGCGTTGGTCGTTACAGACAGACATACAGACAGACAGACAGACGGCGCAACAAAAAAGTTTCAAAATCATCTGAAACGTAAAGATATATAAAAAATTTTGAAATCGGAGCAACTTTTTTTTTCTCGAAAAAATTAGGATCACCATAGCTCACACTACTATAGTATAGTATATGTGTGAGCTAAAAATTACATTTTCTTTTAAACGCTGTATCATCCAAATGGGCCAAATCCACGGTTAACACTTTATTGGCATCCATAAATTGGGGTTCTTTTTTAAGATTATGAATTTTTAGGTTTTCCCTAAAATGCTTAGTTTTTTTTTTAACTGAATAAAACCTAGCAAGACATGATTTTTTTTTTGATCCTAGAAGATAACCCCAATTTTTGGTTCAACTTGGTTCACTTAGGTGATACATAGTTTAAAAGATAATCTATTTTATATATATAAAGTTAATTACACACTTGGGTGATATCTCATTTTATAGGTTATTAGTTGGTCTTTATTTTATGTCATTACCGATTTTCTCAAAAATAAGCAGTTTCGAAGTTAAAGGCCACTAAAAAAAAAATTGGTAAAAATCCAAAATGAAAACGTACAAAATCGTTTTAATAGAAAATTTTATTGTCTTTTTTTCTAAAACGTACAGTAACTAAGTAATTTTAAAAATGACCTTTTTGTGCACACAAAATCCAAGATGGCGCCAATAACAAATGTTAAAATCGCGACGACACCACCTATGGACTATTGATCAAGTAAATACCCTGAGAACTCGCGTTCCTACACTGTGAAACTGACCATGATATGAAGTTTTAAAAATTTATAACCTTGGTTTCGGTGACCCAATTGGTAGGACGTTGACGTACAAAGCCGAAGGTTCCGGGTTCAAGTCCCGACCGAAGCACAGGAAACTTTTTGTTCTTTTTGCAATTTCTAGGAGGTATAAACGAACCAGCCCTGTCCTTCCAAAACTTGGGACAAATCTACGGGCCTTTGCAAAAACAGGTAGCTGAAAGCTTAGCCAAACAAGGACCGTTGATGGAACAAATCAAGTCCGTACATGCTGAGTTCACTAGAGAGAGAGGCTCAACAACAGGTAAGCATAAACATGATTATCATCCTTCAAATGTACAGTCGAGCCACAGCCAATACCTGTCCTCTGTGCGCCCCGGTAAAGGAGAGGAAAGAAATTTATGACATCGATTGTTTTCCCTAGCGCAGCGATCTTTTCTTTCGCCAGTTCATAAAGAAAATCGATTGAGGGTAGTTGTACATAAAATTTTGGAAATTTAGACGATAATTAAGTAATGTATAATCCTTTTTTCAAGCTTGTTCTTTTTTTATAATATTTAATGCCGTGACTACCACAAATTAAAGTTTATGGCTTGCCCAGCGCAACAAATAAGAGAGGAGTCTGTTTTAAAAGCAGATTTAAGAACTATCTAACAAATTAAATTCTCAAAAATACCACCGCTCTGTGCTAAACAGGATCCGAGCAGGTTATAAAATGCATTACTTATCATTTCAGGTTCTGATTGTGGAGTGGTTGATTATTTTTGCCTGAAGTTCATCCAAAGTGGTAGCTCTTAAATGGCCATGCAAATAAATTTGAGTTTTTGCATAACCCCATAAAAAAAAATCATTGGGCAAAGTTTCATGAGCTGGGCAACCATCTTGCATAAACCAAATTTGGTTAAAATCAACATTTGGCACCTGTCGAATCGCAGGAATCAGTGGCGTATATAGAAAAAAGTTTCGGGGGGGGGGGCGAGACCTCATGAGGCCTTATTTTATGCTATTATTACAAAGTTATTTAAATTTTATAGTTAGAATTTATTTAGGTTTAGTGTGGAATTATGACAAAGGAAAAAATTGAGCAACGTATTAATTTCAAGTAAAACTCAAAAAAACGGCTACTGAATACTTTCAAATGCTAAAAGATGTCTACGGAAAACAGTGTATGTCTCGTGCAATGATTCTTATGTTGCATAAATGCTTTTTCGAAAGTCGTGAAGAAGTTAAAGATGATGAACGAGGAGGGCGCTCCAGCACATCCATCACAACGATGCTCATTGTTTTTTTTCGATATTAGGGGTGTTATTCTTATTGAATGGGCGCGTGAGGGTCAAACAGTGAACCAACATTTACATTTAGAAGTATTTATGTAGCTAAGGCAACGTGTAAGGAAAAAACGTCCAGATTTGTGGAAGCACAACGGGTGGCTGCTCTACCAGGACAATGCACCGGCACACAATACCCTATCCATTAAGCAGTTTTTAACTAATAAGAAGTTAACCACCTACCATATTCAACAGACTTGGCCCCTTGCGACCTCAACCTGTTTCCGAAAGTGAAGAAGCCGTTAAAAGGAATCCGTTTTGAAATATTAGAACACGTCAAGGAAAAAACGACAAGACTTCTTAACAGCCTTTCTTCTGATGATTTCTAAAATTGCTTCCAACATTGGAAAAAAAACGCATAAAACGCTGCGTCGATAGAGAAGGGGACAACATTGATGGGGAACACATTTTGTCGTTTGGCCTTATGGTAGAGACCGCCTTAATGAATTTCTCAACCACATTAACAGCATACACCCCAGTATACAATTTACAATGGAAACAGAGAACAACAGAGAATAAGCATTCCTTGACGTACTAGTAACGAGGAAAGAGGGACGACTAGGACATACCGTATACAGAAAACCTACTCACACAGACCGCTACCTAAACAACACATCTAACCACCACCCGTGCCAACGAAAAGGGGTAATAAGAACATTGGTAGAGAGGGCGAAAAGAATCTGCGAACCAGAACATCTAGACAAAGAATTAAACCATCTTAAAAACGCCCTCGTAGCAAATGGATACACTCAAAGCGACATAGATAAATGTATACGACCAAAGCCGAGCACTAGAAGTAACAATAGCGGTGGACTGAGCAGCCGCGAAGTTACTTCAAGAGCCTTTCTGCCCTACATCCCTAGAGTGACAGATAGGATCAGACGTATTCTGGGAAAACACAACATAAAAATGATCTTCAAGCCATCTAAGAAGATCGAGAACCACCTCAGATCTGCGGAGGATATAAGGAACCCACTAAGTTCTTCGGGGGTATACCGCATTCCCTGTACCTGTGGAAGTGTCTACATCGGAACAACCAAACGGTCCGTAAACACAAGAATCAAAGAACACAAAGCCAACTGTCGACTCGGACATACGGAAAAATCCGCAGTTGCAGACCACACACTAAACAATGAAGACCACCGAATAAAATTCGAAGACACACAAGTTCTCTGCGCCTCCTCTTCATACTATCCAAGACTCTATAGAGAAGCAATCGAAATTCATAAACACCAGCAGAACTTCAACAGATCTGAAGAAACTCTTAAAATTAACAGAACATGGGTACCGGTTCTTAAAAACACTAAACGGCTCGCTTACAATAACAAAACTGAATCAACGGAATGTGACCAATCACCGACCAGCTCTGATATACGCCCCGCCCACCATAGCGTATATAACCTGCGCCCGCGACAGTCTAACCACCAGTCTTCGAGAAGCCGACAAATAGTCAACATCTCCTGAAGATGCCATCCACTCGAGATGGCGAAACGTCGAGAACGAATTTCCAACGACGACGGCCGAACAGCCCGAAAGCACACCCACCATTGGACGATGGCCGCGAAAGCCTTTCACAATTTGTACATCATTAAGTTGTATTAGTATTTAAAAAAAGTAGTTTTTTATCGTCACACTTCGTATTTTCTCTCTTTAACTTATTTTTTCGTCGAAACCCTAATTTAAAATGTCTCCTTAAAAGATTATTTAAATATATTTTTTTTAATATTAAAGTTTTATTCATAACGACATTTTTCTGACAGGCGGAAGAGACGCCATGATGTGTCAACTAGCGCAGGCGCACGACGTTTTCAGAGACCTGCAAAACAATTTGAAAGAAGGCACGAAATTTTACAACGATCTGACCCAACTGCTTGTCACATTCCAGAATAAAGTAAGTGAAAATAGGTTAAGATAAAGGAGCAATAAAAAAACACATTTTTTTGGTCCTTCAAACCAGATTTTTGGTCCTCCGAGCTGGATATACGGTCCTTTCAGCCGGATTTTGGGTTTTCATTCCCGATTTTTGGTCCTTCCAGTCGGATTATCAGTCCTTCGAGCCTTAATTCCGGATTTTCGGTCGTTCCAACCAGATTTTTGGTCCTTCATACCGGATTTTTGATCCTTCGTACCGGATTTTTGGTCTTTCGAGTCGGATTTTTGCCATTCAAGTCGGATTTTTAGTCCTTCGAGCCGGATTTTTGCCCTTCCAGCCCTTTTTTTTAAATAAAACAACAAACTTGATACAAATTTAAAACTATAAACAATAAATTCTAGGTATCAGACTTCTGTTTCGCGAGGAAAACAGAAAAAGAAGAACTTTTGAAAGATCTGACACAAGAAAGCAGCAGGTCAACCCCCGCAGCCCCGCCGTCCACGCCCAGTTACCATGGGAACAACACGCCCCAAGTGCCCTCTCCGACTTCCCCCTCTGGACCTCCGCCCGTGGCACAACAGACCAACCTGCCTTATCCAGTCTATGTTCAGGGAATGCCATTGCCTTATGGTAAGTTAGACACTTACATCAGTATTTACTAAGACCTTAAAACTTAGCGTTTTAGACTGGGTTTTAGTATCAAGTCTATAGACAAGAGATACCGACCCACAGTGGAACGTTTGACTAATCTAAGTGGACATGGTTAAGTACTATAAATTAACATTTCAGCTACCTACAATTAAAGAGCACATTCCATACATCCTGAATCCAAAATATTATTTTTTTATCCCCTCTGGTTGTCAAGATATTTGCATTGAAAGTTGCATCTTAAAAATTTTCTGCTTAGACGTTTTAATCTTATGTATGGACAATGCTTTAAAACAATATTGTTTTTTCCCACGTAGTAGGCGCTGGAGTAAAACAAGTGCCAGGCTTTTTTAGAGTGACATGTCCTTAAGACTAGGGAAGCATTTTGACTGTCATTGTTGCAGTGTTTTACTTACTATGATTTTATGAATTCGCTGATGTTTTGGTAAGGAAAATTTTATTTTTATATAGTTTTTGTTGGACTGAAACTTTAGTTTGTTAGAATTTGTTGATGTTAGTTTTATTATTTTCTAATTAACCGAAATCTCTACTTTCTGACGCAGTATTGAAATTTTGTCTTTTTTTTGCGGTAAACTTATACTTAATTATTTTGTTAGCCTGCAACTCTAAAAATAGAAAATGTATTATTTGTGTTTAATGACATTTTCTTTTTGATACCTTCACAAATGTGCCATTTGGGGATTTTCTAACCTAAATTAGTCAATCTTGGTGCATTTTTCTATATCACGATGAGTCAATGTGTCTGTTTATCTACAGGGTGTCCAGATAAAAGTAAGTACATAGGGCTTTGTGGGATTTTCAGAAACGGTAACACTTACGATATTCGTTCAAAAGGAAAAAAGTGGCGACATTGCGAGCTTAATCGGATGCAGTGTCAAAGTTCAAAATATCTACAGGGGGTTTCAAAATAATGCTTAAAAACTTAAATTGTGTTATGCGAAAAATTAAAATATTGTCGCCTTCTTTTAAACAAATTGAATAAAACTACATATATAAATATGACTAGGCCAATAAAATGACGTTAACAATTTTTTTAGAACTTTATTTTTTTCAAAAAGTCACAATTTTTAGTTTTTGCCTTCCTAGCCCGCATAGCAATGGTATTATTAATAGGTATTATTTTCGACGAAGAAATTTTTTTTTAGATAACACCGAAAATATTCTATTTGTTATGTTAAGTAATGATATTTTTCAAATAAAAATGGAATTTTCCAATTTAATAAATATTTTTTTAAACTTTCTTAGTTATATAAAATTAAAATCCAAATATCTCTTAAATTTTCTCACATTAAACCTCTTTAAAGATAATGCCATCCGATGAACATTTTCCATTATAATTTTAGGGGTTGGTTTTACGCCGGGCAAGGGGGCGAGAGGTTTAACATTTTTAATGCATTTATTTTTCATATAGTGACAGAGGAGAGCGGAATTTTTTTCGTGATCGTCCCTTACCGCCTAAAACGTCTTTATTTAAATTTTTCTGAAACACCTTACCTGCGTAGGTATATTGCAAAACTGTTTTATTTAAATTCCTTCTTGCAAAAACTAAAAAGAATATATATTGTTAATTCATTTTTATAAAATTTGTTGAAACAATTTTCGTTAAAAACATAAAGTATGACTACAAATCTTAAAATCGTCAAAATCTGAATCACCCTATATAAGAGGTAGGTAATATTGCAAATACTAAATGCTTTTAGATATTTTATGTTATTTTAAAGTTAAAAAAATCAAGCATTAAAGAGTGTTAATGTTGCTCAGGGGTTGTCCACCTAGATCTTCAAAACGTTCCACTGTGCGACCGGTTTAAGTGTATTTTTTTAATACTCACAGGTCAAATAACTGTGAAGATTTGGTTCACCCTAATGTGCAATATGATAGTAAGCATTTCTCAGTGAGTTTCATCTCATATAAATTCAAATTAACTTTAGAAATAAAGAAAACCACACAAAAATTTTGTAAGCAAATGTCATTTTTTGGATAATTAGTCAGTGCAGTCGTATGATTCCCGCTAAAAATAGTCTCAAATTGTAGTACCACCCCTGAGGGGTGGTTTAAAGTTCGAAAAACAGTAGAAATAATCCATGACTGATCAAAAAACTTATATACAAAAATTTTCAAAGCTAAGTAATACATAAGTAACTTAAAACTATATCTCTAAATGCATTACCGTATTAAATACGTATCAATATTTAAATACTGTAAAAATCACAAGATATATTAGAATCCGTTTTCAATTACACTTCCACCAAAACAATCGAACATCGGTTTAATCATCGCTAACTTGTCTAAAAAATTAACATGTAAAATATAGCGGACAGCTAACACTGACTTACACCGTTTTTATTCGACATTTCCTAGTGACGTTCGGAAGTTTAAATATGGCTACAATTTTTAAACCAAAATATTATATTATTTTTATTTATTTCTAATCATTGTGAGGAAATAATGTCTTTGTTACAATGAAAAAAGATGACCCATATCGCAAGGTATTTATGAACAATTAGATAAATATTAAAAACTATTGTAAAGATCTGAGCCCTGAAGGGGAGACAAACTAGAGATATCCCAAAAAAATAACCCCAAAGTTAAATTCGCCCCGCCTGGGAAAACAGAGTCTATTAAACTAAAAAACAAAGGAAAAAATCGGCAACACGCTAGAAGCTTACCTTCTGTAATTCTGCAGCAGTCTCAAAATTTCACTGGCGGCGCCGCCCCTTCTTGCGACTGGAATTTCGGTCTTCAACCCGAAAACACGTGTGACTTCTTTTAGTTTTTTGGCGGAAGTGATTTCTTCATTCTCCTGTCACACACAGGGTGGCGCTTCAAACTCCCAGCGTGAGCAAAAAACGCGCTTTTAACAAAATGATCAGGTGATCAAAAAGAAAATAACTTTCAACAAAGAGAGAAATTATCACCTGATCGGAATTCTTCCCAAACAGGACTTTCTTTTTTTGAAGGTTTTTGCAGAAAGCCCAAAATATCAAAACAAACTTTAGGGTTAGGTTTTCCCAAAAATTTAAAATAAAACAATAAAGAAAAAATAACTGGCAGTATTAAACATATTGCATTAACGGTAAAAATAAGTTAAGCCTTCAACCAAAATCTAGACTTGTAGACTTAGGATCATAGCACTGTGGACCCTTTAGTAAATACTGGTGTTTTTAGTGCCGATTTTACCAACATTTTAACTGTCCTTTTCACCAAAAAGTAACTTCCCCTTAAACAGCAGCAATTTTCACAAAAAAGTCTTAAGTGTCTTAATTTTTTACCCACTGTAGCACGGCGAAAGGAAGGGTAATGTTTTTCGATTGTTGTATGTAAGTAAATATGTATGTTTGTCACGCTAGAGGCTAAACGGCTGAACCGATTTTGACAAAAAAGGTGTCATTGAGTTGCTACTAATCCCGAAGGTGCTATATTTTTTTCAACAGAAATCAACATGGTGGCCTTCAGACGCCATTTTGTCACATGATGTAGGCTTTAAGGCATACAAATTATCGAAATTTCAGGCGATTTTATTGAAATTCCTTTGATTACCCATTGCAAATATCCTTCTAATTTGCTGTAGTTACTTTGTAGTCCTCCCTGCTCCCACCCATCTCCCCTCCTGTCATTCCCCCTACCCTATTCAAAAACCATACTTGCATAATTTTATCAAATATAAAGCGATTTCAAAAATTCTTTCTGCATATGCTTTCAGATTTTTTTTCCACCACTATTTTACTAGCCCCTCCCCCCCCCCCCCCGCCTCTACCTCTCTCCTCCCCGCCATCCTTATTAGTAATAGTTATAGCTAGAACTGTCACAAATATAAAGCGATTTCAAAAGTTATTTCTGCCCACGCTTGAAGACTTGTTTCCAGCATAATTGTACTAGTTTCCCCCTTCCTCTCTTAAGTTCATAAATATAAAGCGATTTTAAAAGTTCTTTCTGCACACGCTTGAAGACATTTTTCCAACATCATTTTGCTAGTTGCCCCCTCCCTGTGTTCTCCCCTCCCTCCTTATTAGTAATAGTTGTAGCTATAACTTTCACAAATATAAAGCGATTTCAAAAGTTCTTTCTGCACGCCTTTTAAGAATTTTGTTCCATTATTTTACTAGTTTTCCCCTTCCTCTCCCTCTCTTCCCCTCACCCTCCTTATTAATAATAGTTGTAGCTATACCTTTTTTAAATAAAATGAACACCCAACTGCTAAATTTACTTGTAACTACTAGTCGCAGTTGGGTACCAAATTACCCAATAACCCGATTCATGAAAATACAAAACTGTATAATTTCGTAATTGCGCTTTGGGCATCAAAACTAAAAGTTAAAGCATGTTGTACATTATAGGTATACCTAACAATTTTGTACTCAACTGCGACTGGTACTTAGTAAATTTAACAGTTAGGTGTTTTTAGCTCACACATATACTATACTATAGTAGTGTGAGCTATGGTGATCCTAATTTTTTCGAGAAAAAAAAAGTTGCTCCGATTTCAAAAAAATTTTTACAGTCGAACCTCTATAACTCGAACCTCAAGGGACAACCAAAACAGTTCGAGTTATGGAGTGTTCGAGTTATAGAAACTCAAATTACATAGGTTAAAATACATGTAAAAAGTGCAGGGACCGCTGAAAAGGTTCGAGTTATAGAGGTTCGAGTTAGAGAGGTTCGACTGTATATCTTTGCGTTTCAGATGATTTTGAAACTTTTTTGTTGCGCCGTCTGTCTGTCTGTAACGACCAACGCGCATAACTCAAAAACCGCTCGGCCGATTTCAATGAAATTTGGTACCTAGGCTGGGTCTTGGGTCGAGATGGTGCCATTTAAAAATGAACAAAATCCACCAAACACAAACCAAATAAAAGGGTGGGGATAGATTTCAAAAATTAGAGTTTATGTGAAAATATGGCGTGTATGATATCAAACGAAAAGTAATTGAGTCTGGAGTTAAACAAAATACATTTTAATTTATTTTTAAAAAAGGGTGGGGTTATATTTTAAAAATTAGAGTTTAAGTCAAAATATGGCGTGTGTGATATCAAATGAAAGGTAATTAAGTCCGGAGTTCAAAAAAATACATTTTAGTTTTTGTTTTTTTTAAGGGTGGGGGTGGATTTCAAAAATTTGAGTAAGTCAAAACATGGCTTGTGTGGTATCAAACAAAAGGTAATTTAGTGTGGAGTTGAATAAAATATATTTCAGTTTTTAGTTATATTAGCTCACACGTACACTATAACTATAGTACCTAGTGTGAGCTTAGGGGCCCATATATTGACAGACACTATAATACCTTGAACCTTTTCAGGTGCAACTCAAGCCACCCCATACCCATCGTACATGCCGCCCCCAATGCCCCAAGGATACAACCCCTATGGGACCCTGCCATATCCCGGTAGCCAGAACTACGCAGGGGGTTTTCCCCCTCAACAGGGTATGCCTCAACAAGGTATGCCTCAGCAAGGTATGCCACCGCAAGGGCCGCCTGGGCACTACGCCCCTGGCCAGTACCCCCAACAACCCTATCAGGGGTACCAGCAGACATGGTAAATTAAATGCTTTGTAATAGGGTTTCTTTTTTAAAATTAGGTTATATTATTGCAACAGTGATTGGTATAAAATGAACTGTTTTTTATGACTAGTTTAAACATCATCAAAATAAAAGAAAATAAAATAAAGTTTTCCATAAAGTGATTTTTTGTTTAGTTTTATTTTATTTTGAAGTTGTATAAACTTAGCATTATTTTTTATGTTATGTCTTTATAAAAATATTGTTAAGGTTTTTAAACATGTTTAAAAAAACCAAGGTCTTTATAGAAGCTTCACATCTAACTGATAAGCAATTTGATAAATTTATTTATGCCAAAACTTTATATGCCTTTTTTTAGTCAATAAAAAAGTAATATACCTCTAAATTTATTATTTTCCAAAAATTTGCATTTCAAAAAAAAATACTAACCCATTTATAGATAAAAAGTTATTGCGATTTTTAGTAATTTTTAACTTGTTACATAGCTTATAATATATTATTGAATTGTATCAAATATTATTGAATAAAAAAATATTTTATAAAAAAATAACTTTCTAGTTTTTGCAAATTATCCTGTATTATTATACTACTTTTTTAAGAGATTATTAGGGACTGTCCATAAATTACGTAACGCTCTAGGGAGAGGAGGGGTTTGGCCTTGCGTTACATTCAATGTTTTTTAAAATTAGGTTATATTATTACAACAGTGACTGGTATAAAATGAACTGTTGTGGTCTAGTTTAAACATCATCAAAATAAAATAAAGTTTTCCATAAAGTGATTTTTTGTTTAATTTTATTTTATTTTGAAGTTGTATAAACTTTTTATGTTATTTCTTTATAAAAATATTGTTAAGGTTTTTAAACATGTTTAAAAAAAACCAAGGCCTTTATAGAAGCTTCACATCTAACTGATAAGCAATTTGATAAATTTATTTATGCCAAAACTTTATATGCCTTTTTTTAGTGAATAAAAAAGTAATATACCTCTAAATTTATTATTTTCCAAAAATTTGCATTTCAAAAAAAAATACTAACCCATTTATAGATAAAAAGTTATTGCGTTTTTTAGTAATTTTTAACTTGTTACATAGCTTATAATATATTATTGAATTGTATCAAATATTATTGAATAAAAAAATATTTTATAAAAAAAATATTTTCTAGTTTTTGCAAATAATCCTATATTATTATACTACTTTTTTAAGAGATTATTAGGTGTCCATAATTTTTCACCAAGAGGTAGTTAGGAAAAATATTTTTTCTATAAGCGTGCGGAAAAGTCCACTTTTCCGCACGCATTTTAGTGTGGAAAGTGCAACTTTTCCGCACTAGTGCGGAAAAATATTTTTTCCGCACTAGTGCGGAAAAGTAAATTTGTTACGATTTTGAGGTGTTCTATAACATTTAGACCGTTCAAAATACATTTGTATCTTTCCTAGCACACGAAATATCCTAAAAATATTCAAATTGACTAAAATTCTGCTATATTTTCAATATTTTCGATAAAATAAAGTTTTCAGTAAAATAGGTTCAAATTATAAGTTTTAAACCTCCCCGGTATAAATATCGTCATTGTCAATGTCAAACAACAATGAACACTAGTGGTTTTAGATTTGGCATCTTAAATCACCATAGCAACAAAGTACAAACAAACTGTCAAAACAAAGCCAATTTTGCAGATACAAGCGTCTTTTGAATTTTTCAAACAAAAAAATCAGATTTTCAATGGATTCTTCGGACGAAGATCTACCCCAGTCAGTTCTAGAAGCCGCTAGAATGTGAATAATAATAATTGATTTCATTAAAACGTTTTGAATATAAATAATTTTCTGATTAATTTTTAGTTTTTTCCTCACGCTTATAGAAAAAATAGTGTACCTAACTCGTGCGTAAAGTGTCTTTTCCGCACTTGATTGCTGGCCAAACTCCGCTATCGCGTCGTTTGGCCATCTGCAATCGCGTGCGGAAAAGAGGCACTTTCCGCACTAGTTAGGTAAACTACTATTTTTAATAAGAAAAAAAATATTTTAGAGAGGGATATGTGACACTTATTACACATTAACATGAAGGGTGAAATCTGGGGGCACAGCAGTGTCCCGCCAAGTTCGCGCGGAAACTGCTGTACCATCTTTTCTTGAAACATTTCAGCCCATATTTGACCTATCTAAAATCTACTTCGGAATGAGCTACGAAACTCAAACTTCGCACAGTCGTAGATCTTTATAGAGTTAACAATACCTCCAAGTTTCATAGACTTCCATAAAGTAGACGTCGAAATTGCCACTCACTCACTCATCTACTCACTTATGTATCATACAATCAGATCATTAAAATTCTGGCACCGGTTCAAAAGAGCGATATTTAAAACGGCGACATTGAAAACAGCGACCTTCAAAAAAGCGAAATATCAAAACGGCGACATTCAAAAGGGCGACATATCAAAACAGCGATATTCAAAAGAGCGACATCTAATAAAAACAGCGACATTCAAAAGAGCGATATATCAAAACAGCGACATTCAAAAGAGCAACACATCAAAATAGCGACATTTAAAAGAGCGACAATTCAAAAATCAATATAACACTTAAAAAAACGTCTTATGACTTGCCACATCCGGTATTTGAGTAAGCTTATTGTAACCACGGTACACTAAGACAACATCAAAAATCGTCAAATTAAGCCACTGCCGGTCACATTTAATCAACGTTAAATTGGAAAGGTCTTCGCAAAATAACAAACCGATTCTATACCACGAGGGCTATATGTTCGGTTCGGTTCACACCCTCTAGGATCCCGAAGGAAGTCAGGAAAGCTTTTTTTTTAATATGTTAGGAAAGAGACCCCTTAGCGAACTGTTGCTATTTTTTAAGAAGCTTTTTTAATGTCGCTGTTTTTATTATATGTCGCTCTTTTGAATATCGCTGTTTTGATATGTCGCTGTTTTGATATGTCGCTGTTTTAAATGTCGCTGTTTTAATATGTCGCTCTTTTAATCTGTCGCCCTTTTAACATGTCGTTGTTTTAAATGTCGCTGTTTTAATTTGTCGCTCTTTTAAATGTCGCTCAAATGAGACCGCTGTTTTGAATGTCGCCATTTTAAATATCGCTCTTTTGAACCGGAGCCTAAAATTCTACTGTACTTCCAGGTAGGCTACAAAGCTGAAATTTGGCACACTGATAGAAATTGTGACCAAACCCTTGGAAAAAATCAAAAAACTCCAAAATTCTAATTCACTCCCCTCCCCCATACATGTAAAGTTATATAAAAGTAACATTGCCCACTTCCAGAGGCGCTAGAGGGCTGAGCTTTGGCAGACTGATAGGAAAAATGATAAAACTATAGGAAAAATTTAAAAACACCAAAATTTTAATTTACTTTCCTCCCCTATAAATGTAAAGTTATGTTAAAGTAACATTCGCCACTTCCAGAAACGCTAGAGAGCTGAGCTTTGGAAGACTGATAGATAAAACTATAGGAAAAAAATTGAAAACACCAAAATTTTAATTTACTTTCCTCCCCTAAAAATGTAAAGTTATGTAAAATTAACATTGCCTACTTCCAGGAACACTAGAGAGCTGAGCTTTAGAAGGCTGATGGAACTATGATAAAACCATAGGAAAATATAGAAAAAAACCTAAACATTTTTAATAAGGCATTGTAAAAGTTTTGAAAAATATTCCACATATTTTACTACTTTAAAACTTAAAGATTATCCAAATCCTTTAAAAAAGGAGTGTACGCGAAAATGATATTCAGTAAAAAGAATAAAGCCAATACAAATTTTTAAATGAAAGGTTCTTCTAGTTTGGAAATGTGTTTCTAAACTTGGCTATTACGGCTGCAAATGACTCTGGCACAGTGCTAAATTGAACATAAAGAAGTTTGGCTAAAATAGCAAAGTTTAAAAAAACATTTCTAAACTAGTAAGAACCTTTCATTTTAAAATTTGTATTGAAGGACTTGACTTTACTTTTATCTTAATTCTTTTTACAGAATATCATTTTAGCATACTTGGCTTTTTTTTACATGAAATGTTTTTGTTATGATACTATTTTTTAAAGAGATTATTAGGTGTCCATAATTTTTCACCAAGAGGTAGTTAGGAAAAATATTTTTTTAATAAGAAAAAAAATATTTTAATAAGAAAAAAAATATTTTAGAGAGGGATATGTGAAACTTATTACACATTAACATGAAGGGTGAAATCTGGGGGCACAGCAGTGTCCCGCCAAGTTCGCGCGGAAACTGCTGTACCATCTTTTCTTGAAACATTTCAGCCCATATTTGACCTATCTAAAACTCTACTTCGGAATGAGCTACGAAACTCAAACTTCGCACAGTCGTAGATCTTTATAGAGTTAACAATACCTCCAAGTTTCATAGACTTCCATAAAGTAGTTACGAAATTTCAAAAAACGTCGAAATTGCCACTCACTCACTCACCTACTCACTTATGTATCATACAATCAGATCATTAAAATTCTGGCACCGGTTCAAAAGAGCGATATTTAAAACGGCGACATTGAAAACAGCGACATATCAAAACGGCGACATATCAAAACAGCGATATTCAAAAGAGCGACATCTAATAAAAACAGCGACATTCAAAAGAGCGATATATCAAAACAGCGACATTTAAAAGAGCGACAATTCAAAAATCAATGTAACACTTAAAAAAACGTCTTATGACTTGCCACATCCGGTATTTGAGTAAGCTTATTGTAACCACGGTACACTAAGACAACATCAAGAATCATTCTTTGTTTGAAACTCGTAGACAATGATTGTGTGGAAATTAAATTTCGGACTTCCATTGTCTTTATTTATTTTAAAACACGACGTTTCGGTTAGTAAGTATCTCTAACCGTTATCAAGTGTAAACTAAACAATCTAGTCTCTAGGCTACTACTTATACTACTTGGTGTGCAGTCAGGTGTGACGGCCCGCCCCCTTTTTTAATCCTAAGACGCCTGTTTTCCTTAAGGAGTGGTTTCCATATGTTTGGTATGTCCGTGCTTGGTTGACTGAAAACTTCTTTATTCTGCATTATATACGCAGCTTCAATAAACTTTCGTTTTCGCCAATGCGACTCCTTATGTAAAACTTTAGCTTCTGACCACTGAATCCTGTGATCATTTGACCATGCATGATCTGCTAAACCGGATTTTTCAATATCCCCTAATTGGGTACTTTTTAGATGTTCATTTACTCTAACCTGAAGAGGGCGTTTCGTTTCACCTACATATGATTTACCACACTCACACGGGATTTGGTAAATACATTCCTTATTATTTGAGGGATTGTCTGGTTTTGTTTTAGTTACAAAACTTCTTATCGTATTTCCCGAAGAAAATACTGTTTTTATATTATAGTGTTTAGCTATTCGTCTTATGTTTTCTGAAATCCCTTGAACATATGGAATGTTAATAACACCTAACGGATTATTATTTTGAGAATTTGGTTCATTGGTTCACCTGACTGCACACCAAGTAGTATAAGTAGTAGCCTAGAGACTAGATTGTTTAGTTTACACTTGATAACGGTTAGAGATACTTACTAACCGAAACGTCGTGTTTTAAAATAAATAAAGACAATGGAAGTCCGAAATTTTATTTCCATCAAAAATCATCAAATTAAGCCACTGCCAGTCACTTTTAATCAACGTTAAATTGGAAAGGTCTTCGCAAAATAACAAACCGATTCTATGCCACGAGGGCTATATGTTCGGTTCGGTTCACACCCTCTAGGATCCCGAAGGAAGTCAGGAAAGCGTTTTTTTTTTTTAATATGTTAGGAAAGAGACCCCTTAGCGAACTGTTGCTATTTTTTAAAAAGCTTTTTTAATGTCGCTGTTTTTATTATATGTCGCTCTTTTGAATATCGCTCTTTTGATATGTCGCTCTTTTGATATGTCGCTGTTTTAAATGTCGCTATTTTAAATATCGCTGTTTTAATATGTCGCTCTTTTAATCTGTCGCCCTTTTAACATGTCGCTGTTTTAAATGTCGCTGTTTTAATTTGTCGCTCTTTTAAATGTCGCTCAAATGAGACCGCTGTTTTGAATATCGCCGTTTTAAATATCGCTCTTTTGAACCGGAGCCTAAAATTCTACTGTACTTCCAGGTACGCTACAAAGCTGAAATTTGGCACACTGATAGAAATTGTGACCAAACTCTTGGAAAAAATCAAAAAACTCCAAAATTCTAATTCACTCCCCTCCCCCATACATGTAAAGTTATGTAAAAGTAACATTGCCCACTTTCAGAGGCGCTAGAGGGCTGAGCTTTGGCAGACTGATAGGAAAAATGATAAAACTATAGGAAAAATTTAAAAACACCAAAATTTTAATTTGCTTTCCTCCCCTATAAATGTAAAGTTATGTTAAAGTAACATTCTCTACTTCCAGGAACACTAGAGAGCTGAGCTTTAGAAGGCTGATGGAACTATGATAAAACCATAGGAAAATATAGAAAAAAAAACCTAAAAATTTTTAATAAAGCATTGTAAAAGTTTTGAAAAATATTCCACATATTTTACTACTTCAAAACTTAAATATTATCCAAATCCTTTAAAAAACGAGTGTACGCGAAAATGATATTCAGTAAAAAGAATTGAGATAAAAATAACGCCAATACAAATTTTTAAATGAAAGGTTCTTCTACTTTGGAAATGTGTTTCTAAACTTGGCTATTACGGCTGCAAATGACTCTTAGGCACAGTGCTAAATTGAACATAAAGAAGTTTGGCTGGAATGGCAAAGTTTAAAAAAACATTTCCAAACTTGTAAGAACCTTTCATTTTAAAATTTGTATTGAAGGACTTGGCTTTACTTTTATCTCAATTCTTGTTACAGAATATCATTTTCGCATACTTGGCTTTTTTTACATGAAATGTTTTTGTTATGATACTATTTTTTAAAGAGATTATTAGGTGTCCATAATTTTTTACCTTGCGGTAGTTAATGAAAATATTTTTAATAAACAAAAAAAAGTATTTTAGAGAGGGATATGTGAAACTTATTACACAATAAAATGAGTGGTAAAATTTTATTTTTCCCTGACAAGACTGTAAACAGATTTTATTGTTCTTTTATTCATTTACAGAAGAAAAAAAGGATGTTCTGTGCAAAAATATGTTGAAGAACATAATGAAGTTTAATAATCCTTAGATTTTGACCTGAGAAAAAGGCACCTAATTCTAGAAAAAATAGAAAAAACAAAATGCTTTTATATTTTTATTAGGATCCCTTAAAAACGAATATGAATAGGTCATAACAGTTTTTTTTTACAAAAGATTGTCAAAACTATGAAATAATTTTGAGTCACTAATATTATGCTCCTTGAAAATGTCTATTTTCAACAAAAAAAAATCATCTTTATAAAAGTTGGATCTATTATATTTAAATTAAAGATACCTTACATTACACTAAAAAGTATGACGTCAAATTTCACAAAAAAAAATGTAATAAGGGGTTAGACTAAGAGAATGCAGTATACTTAACTTAAAACACTAAGAAGATATTTTTTGTATGCTAAAAGAAATAAGAACTTTTTTAGTTTAGACAGAGAGGTTCTAAGCTAGTTTTTTAAATGACAATTTTTTAAAGGCCCTTTGACAGTTAACAGGAGCGCTAAAAGATTACTAGTCATTATTTTTTTCAAAATATTTTTTGATAAGTTTAAAAAAATTGCTTAAAAAAAAATAATTATAAAACATAATTGTTTTTAAATTCTTTTACATTTTAAGTTGATGGCTTATAAAAATTATTTTGAAAAGAAACATTATAGATAGAGAACTCACTAAGAAATATAGAAAAAAAACATTTTTTCACTGTGATCTAACAAAGCAAAGATGAAATATCTAGTTCTGTTAAGATTTAGCTTATTAGATCCTACCAGGACAGCAATTCTTGAAATTCAATTTAAGAATTGACTCCCAGACCAAGTGTTTACATGAATAAGATCATTGTAATGGTTGTGACTTTTTTTTTGTGACATTAAAATGTGAAAGAAATCATGCAGTTGACTAAAAAGAAATCCATCAAAATTTTGTAGTTAGTTGTCATGTCACGGGTGAGACAATTCATGAAGTTTGTCCTATCCACCACTATTTGTTGACCTGCCATGGGTAAGACATTTTTTGTAGTAGAAGCATGAATGGTTCAGCAAGAAACCATACCTATTAAGATTGTCACATCCATAACAGTTAGTTGTCATGTCATGTCACGGGTGAGACAATTTAGGAATTATGTCCTATTCGCTACTGTTTGTTGGGTTATAACAGGTGAGACATTTTCTTGAAGTAAGAGCATGAATTGTTGAGCAAGAAACTATACCTATTGAGATATTTGTCCCATATGTTATGCTAAGTTATGTATTGTGACAGGCGTGACATTGTCTAATCTGTCACAAGTTTTTAAGTTTTTTGGCTAGGATTCTTTTTATTTAAAAAAATAATAAAATTACAAAATGTCACACTCATTACAACTAAAATTGCCCATTAAAACAAAATTTAAAAAAAGTTTAGATTTTGGCTTATTGGATCCTATCAGGGCGGCAATTCTTGAAATTCAATTTAAGAATTGACTCCCAGACCATGTGTTTACATGAATAAGATCATTGTAATGGTTGTGACTTTTTTGTGAAATTAAAATGTGAAAGAAATCATGCAGTTGACTAAAAAGAAATCCATCAAAATTTTGTAGTTAGTTGTCATGTCACGGGTGAGACAATTCATGAAGTTTGGCCTATCCGCCACTATTTGTTGACCTGTAAGACATTTTTTGTAGTAGAAGCATGAATGGTTCAGCAATAAACTATACCTATTAAGATTGTCACATCCGTCACAGTTAGTTGTCATGTCACGGGTGAGAAAATTTAGGAATTATGTCCTATTCGCTACTGTTTGTTGACATGTAACAGGTGAGACATTTTTTTGAAGTAAGAGCATGAATTGTTGAGCAAGAAACTATACCTATTGAGATATTTGTCCCAGATGTTATGCTAAGTTATGTATTGTGACAGGCGTGACATTGTCTCATCTGTCACAAGTTTTTAAGTTTTTTTTGGCTAGGATTCTTTTTATTTAAAAAAATAATAAAATTACAAAATGTCACACTCATTACAACTAAAATTGCCCATTAAAACAAAATTTTAAAATTGACCCCTAGACTATGCGTTTACATGAATAAGATCATTGTAATGGTTGTGACTTTTTTGGGACATTAAAATGTGAAAGAAATCATGCGGTTGACTAAAAAGAAATCCATCAAAATTTTGCAGTTAGTTGTCATGTCACGGGTGAGACAATTCATGAAGTTTGTCCTATCCGCCACTATTTGTTGACCTGTCATGGGTAAGACATTTTTTGTAGTAGAAGCATGAATGGTTGAGCAAGAAACCATACCTATTAAGATTGTCACATCCATAACAGTTAGTTGTCATGTCACGGGTGAGACGATTCAGAAATTATGTCCTATTCGCTACTGTTTGTTGGGTTGTAACAGGTGAGACATTTTTTTGAAGTAAGAGCATGAATTGTTGAGCAAGAAACTATACCTATTGAGATATTTGTCCCATATGTTATGCTAAGTTATGTATTGTGACAGGCTTGACATTGTCTCATCTGTCACACGATTTTAAAAGTTTTTTTTTTGGCTGGAATTCCTTTTATTTAAAAAAATAATAAAAGTTTCACAGTCATTACAACTAAAAGTGCCCATTAAAACAAATTTAAAAAAAGTTTAGATTTAGCTTATTGGATCCTACCAGGGCAGCAATTCTTGAAATTCAATTTAAGAATTGACTCCCAGACCAGGTGTTTACATGAATAAGTACATTATAATGGCTGTGACTTTTTTTTATGTGACACTAAAATGTAAAGGTGTATATCATGCAGCTTACTACTTGTCACATCCGTCACATTTAGTTGTCATGTCACGGGTGAGATAATTCAGGAATTTTGTCCTATCCGCCACTATTTGTTGACCTGTAACGGGTAAGATATTTTTTTGAAGCAAGAAACTATACCTATTAAGATATTTGTCCCATATGTTATGCTAAGTTATGTATTGTGACAGGCGTGACATTGTCTTATCTGTCACAAGTTTTTAAAAGTTTTTTTTTGGCTAGGATTCCTTTTATTTAAAAAAATAATAAAATTACAAAATGTCACAGTCATTACAACTAAAATTGCTCATAAAAACAAAATGTAAAAAAAAACAAGTTTAGATTTAGCTTATTGGATCCTATCAGGGCATCAATTCTTGAATTCAATTTAAGAATTGACTCCCAGACCAGGTGTTTACATGAATAAGATCATTATAATGGCTGTGACTTTTTTTTATGTGACATTAAAATGTAAAGGTGTATATCATGCAGCTTACTACTTGTCACATCCGTCACATTTAGTTGTCATGTCACGGGTGAGATAATTCAGGAATTTTGTCCTATTCGCCACTATTTGTTGACATGTAACGGGTAAGATATTTTTTTGAAGCAAGAAACTATACCTATTAAGATATTTGTCCCATATGTTATGCTAAGTTATGTATTGTGACAGGCGTGACATTGTCTTATCTGTCACATGTTTTTAAAAGTTTGTTTTGGCTAGGATTCCATTTATTTTAAAAAATAATAAAATTACAAAATGTCACAGTCATTACAACTAAAATTGCCCATAAAAACAAAATGTAAAAAAAAACAAGTTTAGATTTAGCTTATTGGATCCTATCAGGGCATCAATTCTTGAATTCAATTTAAGAATTGACTCCCAGACCAGGTGTTTACATGAATAAGTACATTATAATGGCTGTGACTTTTTTTATGTGACATTAAAATGTAAAGGTGTATATCATGCAGCTTACTACTTGTCACATCTATCACATTTAGTTGTCATGTCACAGGTGAGATAATTCAGGAATTTTGTCCTATCCGCCACTATTTGTTGACCTGTAACGGGTAAGATATTTTTTTGAAGCAAGAAACTAATACCTATTAAGATATTTGTCCCATATGTTATGCTAAGTTATGTATTGAGACAGGCGTGACATTGTCTTATCTGTCACATGTTTTTAAAAGTTTTTTTTTGGCTAGGATTCCTTTTATTTAAAAAAATAATAAAATTACAAAATGTCACAGTCATTACAACTAAAATTGCCCATAAAAACAAAATGTAAAAAAAACAAGTTTAGATTTAGCTTATTGGATCATATCAGGGCATTAATTCTTGAAATTCAATTTAAGAATTGACTCCCAGACCAGGTGTTTACATGAATAGGTACATTATAATGGCTGTGACTTTTTTTTATGTGACATTAAAATGTAAAGGTGTATATCATGCAGCTTACTACTGTCACATCCGTCACATTTAGTTGTCATGTCACGGGTGAGATAATTCAGGAATTTTGTCCTATTCGCCACTATTTGTTGACCTGTAACGGGTAAGATATTTTTTTTGAAGCAAGAAACTATACCTATTAAGATATTTGTCCCATATGTTATGCTAAGTTATGTATTGTGACAGGCGTGATATTGTCTTATCTGTCACAAGTTTTTAAAAGTTTTTTTGGCTAGGATTCCATTTATTTTAAAAAATAATAAAATTACAAAATGTCACAGTCATTACAACAAAAATTGCTCATAAAAACAAAATGTAAAAAAAAACAAGTTTAGATTTAGCTTATTGGATCCTACCGGGGCAGCAATTCTTGAAATTCAATTTAAGAATTGACTTCCAGACCAGGTGTTTACATGAATAAGTACATTATAATGGCTGTGACTTTTTTTTATGTGACATTAAAATGTAAAGGTGTATATCATGCAGCTTACTACTTGTCACATCCGTCACATTTAGTTGTCATGTCACGGGTGAGATAATTCAGGAATTTTGTCCTATTCGCCACTATTTGTTGACCTGTAACGGGTAAGATATTTTTTTGAAGAAAGAAACTATACCTATTAAGATATTTGTCCCATATGTTATGTTAAGTTATGTATTGTGACAGGCGTGACATTGTGTTATCTGTCACATGTTTTTAAAAGTTTGTTTTGGCTAGGATTCCATTTATTTTAAAAAATAATAAAATTACAAAATGTCACAGTCATTACAACTAAAATTACCCATAAAAACAAAATTAAAAAAAAAAAATAGAAAACTCACCCGCTTAATTTCTTCTGTCCCCTCTGTCACCCCACCTGGAAGCCCTGTCCCCACCGGCGGCGCCGGAACCCCCTCTTGCTCCAGATGAGCCTCCGTCGAATCTAGACATGTCAGGCATGGGTGGTGGTGGCAGGGGGGGCTGTTGGGACAGAGTTTTTTGAATGAGGCACTCTTCCAAGACTTTGCCGATGGCGCCCAATACTTTGTTGCCCAAATCATTTTGGCCTTGGGCGTTTACACCCAGGACGCCGTACTTTGCTAGGGTATTGAGAGCTGTGTAAACCTGGAAAGAAATTTTAAAGGTTTTAAAAATCGGGGGGCGTTCTCGTATACCACCGTTTCTTGAAACATTTCAGCCCATATTTCACCTATCTAAAACTATTCTATACAATAAACTTTGCACAGTCGTAGATCTTCATGGAGTTAACAACCCCTCCAAGTTTCATGGATTTCCATGAAGCAGTAAACGAAATTTCAAAAAACATCGAAATTGCCATTTACTCACTCATGTATAGATCATCAAAATTCTACTGTACAGTGTGTCCCATTTTCGATGGGATTAAATGGGAAACTCGGTTATTATTAAAGATATTGATTTACTGATTGCACCTTACCGTGCTCTTTTTTTGAGCCCTTAAAAATGGCGTAATCAGATTTTTGCTATACCCTGTAGTTTCGCTAATACAGGGAGTTTTTGAAAAAATTGTATTTTAATAATCCCTTGTATCTCGCTTATTTTGCGAGATACTTTTATTCTGTAAAAACATTTTTATGGCAACTTTTTTAGAAGAAAATAATGACGTTGTCAATTTTTTTAAATATTTTAGTTTAGTTTTTGAGATATGGTATTTATCATAAAAAAAAATTAAATACGGACCTGGATTTTTTATTACTATTTTGATTGGTTTCGTGCTAGTATTATCATAAAATAATAAAAATTTAAAAAATTTTTGTTTTAAGGTAAAAAAAAAATATTTAATATTTAAAAAAAAAATTGTCCGAACCTGGATATTTCCAACATAAATATAAACTAAAAATTGCTAGTTAAACAATTTTTAGTTTAACTGTTTTGATACTTAGCATATTAAAATGGTTTTACGTTAATTTACAGATTTATTTGAAACAAAGTCTACGAAAAATACAAAAAAAAAACAAATTATAAAAAATAACTAATTTTTCTGATTACCATTATGTGTAAGACATTGTTGGCATTTTTGAGTAATTTTTCTTAACGCATTTTGCATAAAAATATTTCTGCCATTTAAATATTGGGATTTTGTTGCTTGAATGAAGCAGTCAAACATATCACATTTTTCAAAATCTGGATATGGTCGATTTCTAGCCAGTTTAAAATAATTGTAAGCCATTTACAAAAATGACAAGTAAAATGACAATGTTAATTCCACGCTTTTGTTTTGTAAATTTCACGACCTGCTGTGCTACCATCAAATAATTAGTATGATATTATTTTTGTAACTTTTTAACGTTTTTTACTTTATTTATAAATCTTTTAATTATCATTTCAAAACAGATAAACTAAAAATCGTTCAACTAGTGTGTCTTGCAATTTTTAATTTATAATTACGTTGGAAATTTCCAGGTTCTGACTATAATTTTTTTTTCAAATATTAAATAGATTTTTTTAACCTTAAATCAAAAAAATATTAAAGTTTTATCATTTTAAGGTAATAATAGCATGGAACTAATCAAAGTAGTAATAAAAAAAATCCAGGTCCGTATTTAATTTTTTTATGATAAATACCATATCTCAAAAACTAAACAATATTTTTAAAAATTGCTCTAAAAAAGTTGCCATAGAAAGGTTTTTACAGAATAAAAATATCTTGCAAAATAAGCGAGATACAAGGAATTAATTAAAATGCAATTTTTTCAAAAACTTCCTGTATTAGCGAAACCACGGGGTATAGCAAAAATCTGACACACCATTTTTAAGGGCTCAAAAAAAGAGCACGGTAAGGTGCAATCAGAAAATCGATATCTTTAATAATAACCGAGTTTCCCATTTAATCCCATCGAAAATGGGACACTCTGTACTAGTTTGGAAATGTTTTTCTAAACTTGGCTACAGAAATAATCACAACTGTGAATTTAAAAAATTACAAATTCAACAATGTCAAATAATTTTTTCTACAAGAGTGTAGAAAATGTGATTTTCTATACTATTTCTAGTGTAGAAAATTCTACTTGGCCTGCGAAAAATTTTCCATACAGATGTGTCAAATTTTGTCAAACTGATATAGATTTGAAGTTTGTGCTCATAATATTTTCTATAAAAATGTCTTGGTTGCTATAAAATTGGATAAATTTTTGAACTGTAAATTTAATTTTAAAAAAAATTATTTTGTGGGTTTTCTTTTTTTTTTAATTTTTTTTTTAAATAATTTGAATACTCAAATAAAAAGAAAAATTAAAAACAAATGAAAAAAAACTGTAAAAAAAAAGAAAGAAAAATAAAAAATAACATAATAAAAAAATTGGGAAAACAAAAAATTATTTTAAAAAAAGTAAAAAGAAAAAAGAAAAATTTTAAAACAACAAACAAAAAACTAAAATTTAAAAAAAATTGAGAAAAAAACAATAAAAAATTTTTAAAAAAATTAGAAAAAGGGAAAATAAAAAATTATTAAAAAAAATTAGTCTTACCTCCATAATTTGGAAGTCACTTAATCCACATTGACGTAACTGATTTTTGATCCGCTCAAAACTCTGTCCCAGCTGTCCTGCTGTACTTGTCTGCCCAGCTGTATCCAAATTTATACTCAGGTTTACATTGTTACTACTGTAAAAAGAAAAAAATATTCTGAAATCTCGAATCCGACTCGAAGGACCAAAAATGTGACAATGTCATTTTATTGACAGGATCTACTTTTTGTAAAGAAGTTTTAACAAAATTGGAATATCTGCATTAATAACAAATATATGATAGATGTGTATAACCAATGTATCCTTCCTGGACAAAATCAAACATGGATAAGGTAGCAAAAGCCCAAAGATCGATGGAAAGACAAATGTTATATGTAAAGCTAACAGATAGAAAAAAGAATTAATAGATAAGAAATAAAACAAAAGTAAGGGATGTCAGAGGAGAAGTAGCAAAATAAAAATAGAAATTTTCCAGTCATAACATCAGACAGAAAGACGATCGATGGAACAAATGTATTGTAAACTGGAGACCTTGGAAAAACAAACATGCGGGGACTAGATGGATAAACACGGCGACAGACAGAGAAGAGTGGAAGATATTGGGAAGGCCTATTTCCCAAGATGGATCAAAGAAGGCTAAATAGATAGATAGGAGCATTCCAGGCCAGAAATTTTATTTTTAATAATTTAACGGACCCTGATTTTTTTGTTATTTTGAAACTCACCTGTTTGGAGTAGAGAACTGTTGCATGGCTGCCAGGGCCCCAAAATTCAACAAGCCCCCAGCAATTGAAGAGCCACCATAAGACCCCATCTGATTACCAAAGCCAGCCATACCTCCCTGTCCGCCCATCCCCCCACCGTAGTTGTTGTCGTTGAAGTTTCCTGAACCGCCACCTCCATAGGATATGTCAAGGTTGTGACCGTGGGTGTCTTCGGAAGTCTTTTCCAGCACCATTGTTACTGCTTGTTTCAGGGCCGTCTACAAAAAAAATTATACTGTTAGGGTAAAAGCTATACTAACCCTGAAGATTCTGCTTAGAAATAGAAAAACTAACTAGTAAAAAAGGAGTTTTTGTTTCTCTCATATATTTTTCCGTGGGTAGCTTGAAAGCTTAACCTCACGGGGGTCCAAGATCTAATGGACACCTAATAAGTGTTGATAGTTAACTGTTTCGTCCTTATGGGACTCCTCAGAACACTGCTTTGTCAAAATGTTGGTGACATTTTTGCAAAGTTAATTAGACGGTTTTGTCTCTAATCCTATGTAAATAGTGAGAAAACTATCGTAAGAAGCGCCATCTACCGAGATACGAGAGAAACAAGAACAAGAGCAGGCAAAATAAACTGCTATACATATCGATCAATGAAAAGATCGATTACAAATAAAACAAACAAACTAATCCGTGACCTACGACAGCTCTTTTGCGTTTCAGGCCGGATCAATTGCGTTTTTACCCGTCATCAAGACACGTGAGGGGCAATCAACGGAATTTTTAAGTCAAATAATACTAACAAGGTGTTTAGATTAAAATAGAACTATAAGGGTCTACCCCGATCTTAGCAAAACTAAAAGTTACCGAAGAGGGGAACAAGAAGAAAAGTATAGGCAGGTAGACAAGAGTTGACTAGGGATATCAGGGGAGATCCAACGATGTCGCGTTATGGGATCAAGATTGTCTTTTCGTTTAAATCAGCGAACCGAGAAGGAGGTAAGAATTGCGTTTCTATAAACCTTTCTCATTTCTTTCTCGGGCATTATGCCGGCGTTAAAATTTACTATCGAAGAAAAGGTCCAAATGTTAAAATGGTATTTTCCAGGAAACACCGCTCGAGATGTAATAAATTTGTTTATTGTTAAGTATGAGGACCTTGATATTCCTTGCAAAACCACTTTGAAGATAATTAACCATTTGAATAAATTTGGGTGCGTTAAGCTCTGCAGAAAATGTAGCGACAATGAAAAGGTTAATGCAGGTCCATGACCCTTGTCGGAACAAAGGCAACAGCGAGAAACTGCTGTTTGTGCTGCGGCTAAAGTACTCCCTCCTTCAAGTTCAGCCATTGCTGAAGAGATACCTGATTATATTCCTCCCAGAACCCTTCGAAACATTTTAAAAAGACATGGATACAAAGCCTACAAGTTAAAAATATCTCGGAACTGTTTCCTAACATCAATGGAATTTTGTGAAAAAATTATCGATCATGCACTTGTGTTTTGTGATGATTGATGATCAAGAATGACATTCCTATATTAAAATCCACTGAATACTGGCAAAAACCTTGAAATAGTACATTAAATTAAACTAGATGTTAAAGGTCTTACCTTGTTTCCAATAGCTTTCAAAACCCTTTCACTCAAAGAGGGGTCGTCAGATTTCTGAGAGATGTTTAAAAAGTGACATCCAGATGTCTCTTTGATGTGCTTAATGTGGCTGCCTGATTTTCCAATAATCATGCCAGCTGAACTGTTTGCTATAATAAGTTTTAGGACTATCTGAAAAATAAAAGAAACATATTTCAAAATTAAAAATTTAACAAAAATAGTTTAAGTTATAGAAAATAAATTAAAAAGTGAGAAAAATATGGTTTTAATCTTGTGATAAAAGTTTATTTTTATTCCTCTACTAATTGCAGCCCTCCCTCTTGTCTAACAAAATTTTCGCCTCAGGATAAAAACTTATATTTTTATCTCTTGGTATATAATATACTTTATATTACCTCATCATCGTTACAGTTTTCTTCAGGATCCTTTTTCTCAAACAATTTCTCCAGGACAAAATCAAAAATGCTTAAAACTTTGTCAGCATTTGCCGCAGATATGAGACAGACCCGCTCTTGGGTTCCTGAAACAAAATATAAATGTACAGAGTGTCCCAAATTTGATGATTCTCGTTGAAGGTTCCTGTATTTCTAGAGGAAATAGAAAAAATCTAGGACCCATTTGCTAATCTCAATTTTTCTGTGATGTTTAAAAACTGCTTTTTAACATAGCAAGCTGTTTTTATGCTATAGGGTGTTTTTTAAAAGTTTTAAATGCAAACTTACTGCAAGGGGGTTTATTTATGAAAAGTTAATTTAAGTATAAATTCCTTTTTTAAAGTTTTCTTTTTTACAGATATTCAGGGCTCTCAACAGATAACTAGCAAAATAATATGAAATCTTTTAATAACAATATGAAATTATGAAAAAAAAATACGAAGGAAATATGAATAAAAAAAATTTTTTGTCCCTTTCCATATTTATTATAATATAAATTATATAATTTTTTTTTTGGAAAATAATTTAATAAGTATAATGAAATGTATTATAGTTTCAAAAAGTTGAATTAGGCCTGAATGGGGTATCACCAAACAAAAATAAGGCACATATTTTAAAAGTACATTTCCTATGAATTTCACCTCATCTCTTTTTTCATCCATCAACTTATTTTGAGAAAAAAATGATGCTCACAGTGCACCAATTAAAAAATAGTAATGACAAATTGGCTTTCCTGCCAAATATTTTTAGCACTAAACCCCGTATTTTTAGTTTAGGACGACAGCTTCGCAGGAAAGACACTGTTAAGCCCTATATCATGCATGTCTTTAAATGTCTTTTGGAATTTGTCAAGCTTGATGTGCACATCAATAAAACTCATAAAACTTGTCAAATTTGATTTTCGCGAAGATTTTATTTATGTTTGCTAAGTGAATTTTGTTCACATTTCTTTTGAGATAAAAATCCAAAAAAAATCTGTGTGCTGGCGTTTTATCATGGGAAAGTGAAATCTTGCAGAGCAGAGTGATTATGATTAAAATAAATTATTATATTTATATGCAATTTTTTGGACTTTATTTTATTGACATAATTCCAACAAAAACAAAAAATTGAGAACTAACTAATAATATACAAGGCGCAGAGCACAAAAATTAGTTCAAACAGACAGCTATGGGATGGAGCTGTTCAAATGCCATTAAATGTATTAAGAGTTTAACATGGGGGTGTCCTATCTATTTCTGTGGTTAGTAATCTGTGATGATGCTGTCAAATTTTTGACCGGTATACAGTACATTTCATAATTTTTGAGATTGACAGTTATCAGCTATTTGTCATAACAATAACATAGGACAACAAAAAAAAATTGACTCAAAAATTATGAAATGAACTGTAGTTTTTAAAATCACTCATTGTTATAAATTTGGGATTATGCAATAACAATAAAATCGTGGAATTTTGTACCCGTGAATTTAAAAATCAAACAAGTTTCATGGCTAATTGGGCAAAAAAAATATAAGGGAAACAAAAAACTCCTTTTTGCCCGATTAGCCATGAAACTTGTTTGATTTTTAACAATAAAATCTTTAACATTTAGTTCTTTTTGACATTTTAAAAAATATTTTTTTGTTTGTAAATAAAAGATGGCAAAAACCAAATTTTATGTAAAAATTTTGACAATGGCATTTTCTACCACAAAAAAAGTTGCTATAAAAATGGTTTTACAAAATTATAGTATTTTAAAAATACTTCTGTATAATAAAAACTATGAGGTACGAAAAAAATCTAATAAAACCATTTTTAAGAGCTGAAAAGGTAAAATCAGCAGATTGCCATCTTTATTAATAAGTGAGTATAAAAATAGGACATGCTGTACATTGAGGAAGGAAACAGGCTTAAGAATAAATTAAAAGAAAAAAATAATTTTTAATTTATGTTTGCTTCAACAGTAGTCACTACTGAAGCCAACATTAGCCCCCTCAGTTGATCTTCATTGCAGAAAATGTGAAAAATTTTAAAGTTTCTTAAAAAATATGAAGTTATATGAAGCCTGAAAAAAAATATGAATATTTTCATAAAATATGAAGGTGCTGAGAGGCCTGCTTTTATTAAGAATTATTTTTAAATATACATACCTGGGTAGAAGTCATGAGTCTTTGAAATTTGGATTCTGACTCCTGATTCTTTTTGAATGTTTTTGATGTTCTCTGCCCCTTTGCCAATGATTGCTCCTGCCACCATGTTGGTTAGCAAGATTTTCAGATGGCACTGCAATAAAAAAAAACTTAATGTTAGCTTTAAGAAAAAAGCCAATACCTTAAAAACTACCATTTTAATGTTTGTAAATTACACATTATTTTAAAGAAGACACTACTCTACCGTTTCTACTGGCAAAACGCAAAAATCTCAATTTATTCTCTTTTAAAAGCTGAATTTATAATAAGCAACAATGCTTTTAACATTTTTTCAAATATTTTCGAAAATACCTAACCAATCAGTACATATTATACACCATTTTAAAGAGCAAACTTTCCGCTATTAATTAGGACATATTTTCCCTTCCAAAAACTATAAACCTGCCTTAAATTGCAAATATAATTACCTGTCCGTCACCACCATCATAGTCATTGTAGGTTCTTTTTCTATCAACAAAGTCTCCGTCGCTCTCATTGCGACGCTTTCTCTGGCTCCCTTGACCAGAGCCGCCGTCTTGGTACCCGTTGGAATCTCCGCCTTTGCCGCGCCTGTCGTCACCTCCTCGTGGGCCGTCGCTACGCCTAACCCCTTCGGCGCGACTGGTCATTTCAGAATCCAGCTTAACGTTTTTATTGAACTTTCAGGGATAACTTTAACAGATTTTCTTTCGATTTCCGCTGTTTTTCACTTATTTTACGCGGTTTTCCAAGCGGCTTTTTGACAAGAAAGGAAAAAGGAACGCACGCCGCGGTGTAAACAAAGTGACAAATGACAGCTCGGCTTGACAAGTGACTAACGACAGACGCGTGTCAATACTGGCTTCAAAAATCGGTCGTCAGATGGCGCGCAACGTGTGGTACCGATTTTATCTCATAGATGGCGCGGTAACAACAAAAACAGCTGATCCTTGTTTTTGAAGGTTATAAAGTAAATAAGATAAAAAATTGTTTTTTTTTGCAGTTTTTCAAGGATCTAAAATTAGTTTCTCGCCGGCTGTTGTTCTAAACGGTTGTGCGCAATTCAGTGAACCATAATTATAAACATTTTTTAAACTCAACTCCAATCAGTACTTAAAAAAATTTCTTATAAATTACAAAACGCTTTTCTGATTTAAAATGAGGTTATTGCAAGCAGCCAAGAATGTGGCCTCCAAAGTAGCCCTAGTCCAAAAAGCCGGGATGGCCCAGGCGGCCATCAAACCCCTGCCTCAGCCTGATGTTTTGTATTCTGGGGTAAGTTACCAGTTTTTTCTTATTAAGTTATAACTCAGAAATTATTTGGATAATTTTGATGAGTTTTAACACAGTTGTTAAGTGGATACTAGGTAATATTTGTGCCAAGTTTCATTAAGATTGCATGTATGGTTTTTAAAATATTTATCAGTTAATTTGCCCTTTTAAATTTATTACTTTTAAAATCTTTAAAGCTAGATATTCAGAGTTTTGGTAATTTTTTATGATTTTTGTAGAGATTTTGGTTCTAAAATACTCTTTTAAATACATAATGTTTGTTTTTAAAACAATTTTTATTGACCTTTAATTAAAAATAATTAGTTTAAGATTATAACCTTTTATGTAGGTAGTCTACATGATATGTGGTTTTGATCTCTCAACATCAGGTCCCTACTATTGTAATTTTTCCAGTTCATTCAATTCAAGCCTATTATTTAATCTCATAAAAATGGTTTGACCTTGCCCCAACATTCAACATTTTATTTTTAGAATAATAAACTTGTATCAATTAAGTTCTTTGTATAAAAAATTCTAGTGTTTATGTGAAAACAAAAAAATATTGTAAGAAATTTTCCTTTGTTTTTTTAATTTTTCTTTGTAGGTTTTTATCAACAATGAATGGCACAAAGCTAAGGGAGGGGCTACATTTCCCACTATCAACCCCTCAAATGGCAGAGTTATTGCTGAAGTGCAAAGGTATGTATAGGTACCTATACAGAATGTACTATGTGCTGTATATTCCAAAATTTGCTGGTTACTTATAGAGTCCCTGTATGTTGACATATTTGGATTCCAAATATGTCAACATACAGGGACTCTAGTTACTTATATGTATATGGTTAAAACAATAGCACAAAACACTTCTGTACCTTTTTGCTTGTCCCATTTTTTACATTATTCTTTATTTGAGGCATGCACAGGTACCTCAGTTGATCTTTATCCCTTAATAAAGAAGAAGGTTTGACCTTAGTTGTGGCCAAATAATGCAGACTTGAGTTCCTTTATTTAGGGCAGGGTTCGAAAATATCATGATATTTATATAAATATCATCACATGATATATATCGGATATGCGTTGGTTTTGGCATATTAAATAAAAATCACTACTTACTAATAAATCAACAGTACACACAGATGGAAAACACAGTAACTGCTCTGACCTGGGAAAACAGAAAACAAAAGAAATTGTCGCGTCAGGAATCTACCAGATGTGAAACAGGGGATTCCCAGTCAGCTCCGCGATGCCTATGCGGCAGCCGAATCGATCGATACTACACTTTTACAGATGCTTATACTTTTGTGCCGGGGCGTACTGACAAATTTTCTGATATTTAGAATGGTAGAAAACATTTTTAGTTTAATAAGTTAAATTATTGAATATATTGGATATATATCAAGCTATAAATATCATGATATATATCATGATATATATCACTTGATATATATTTGCGGAACCCTGATTTAGGGACAGTTATCATGCATATAACATTGTACAAAATGTACAAAACCTTTACAGTTATCATATACAGTGTGTCCACGTAAGTTGGCGGCATATGGGAAACTTTTTTATTATTAGCTTTACAAAAAAAAGTTATTCTTCATAAAAAGTTCTGCATGGTCCAAAACCTAAAATGCAACCATCAGATGTTAAATTTTTTCAGTCATATTACGAGGTTTGTCAAAATATTTGATTTTTGCTCTAGAGTAAAGTACCTTTCGTTTTGACAATATCGAAAATTGTTATAAAGAAAAGATGTTTAGAATTAAAAATAGCTTTCAAATATTCAACATTGTTTATTTACATTATTATTATTTGCATCCTAGATTAATTATGCCTTAATGTGCAAACTTAAATTTCCAACGTAATCGCCGAGAAAATGTAGAAAAAAATATTTTTTTAATGTAAATAAACAATGTTGAATATTTGAAAGCTATTTTTAATTCTAAACATCTTTTTTTTATAACAATTTTCGATATTGTCAAAACCAAAGGTACTTTACTCTAGAGCAAAAATCACATTTTTTTGACAAACCTCGTAATATGACTGAAAAAATTTAACATCTGATGGTTGCATTTTAGGTTTTGGACCATGCAGAACTTTTTATAAAGAATAACTTTTTTTCGTAAAGCTAATAATAAAAAAGTTTCCCATATGCCGCCAACTTACGTGGACACACTGTATACATTGTAAACATCTAAAGCTAAGAATACCACTTTAAAATAAAAATTTGTTTTGTGGTAAATAGATTTCTTTTACTAATCAAAAACAGAAATATGATCAATTTTGAATTCTTATCTCTTATAATTTTATATCATGTTAATAAAATAAAAGTACTCAGTTAATAGGGACCTATTGCAATAGTGCCAGGCACTAATTCTTTTAAAATTAGGCCATTGTGTATTATAAGAGCCGGAATTAATAGTGACGCCACTATTAATGGAAAATAAACGACTGGATTTCTAAATTCGACTTTGGTATGTCAATTTTGAAAGATCAACTGTCAGTTTTTAATGCGAAACTGTCAATATAGTACCTGGCACAATTTGTGCCTGGTTTTATTGTAGGGTGACCATATGTGTTTAGCGCAAAGGGAGGACGTCAAAGACAAAAAAGCCGGATTTTCGATAAAAAAGCCAGACAAAACCGGTCAGTTTAAAAAGTCATCCTAAAAAAAATCGCTAACCAAAAAAAAGTATCTTGGAACCGAACTGAACCACCTTGAAAAAACTTTGACAAAGGGGTGCAACTAGCCGAGCGATTTGCAAAAAAAAACGAAGCGAACAAAATAAATTCGTAGGAGGGGGAAGGGTAACATGGCAACACACCTCACGATGAAGCAAAAATGCACCACACAAAAAGGAAACAAATGGCGAGGCGTGTGAAATTTTAAAAAAGATTTAAGCATAGAGAGAGTTTTGTAATAATAAAAAAATACTAAAAAAGAAAAAAAAACCGCCGCTGGCAAAAATTGTTAAAAAAATTATACTTGTCGCAAAAAAACTGGACCCAAGAAACATATTTGTAAAAAAGAGGCGAAAAAAATTTAACAATTTTTGCAATATAAAAAAATGCTGAAAAACTTACAAAAGCAGCAAAGTAGGCAATTTTTTTTTAAAATTTAGTTTGTGAGGGGGCTATATTTGAGGTTTGGGGGGCTCAACAGCCTAAGCCCCCCTGGGTTGCACCTCTGGATGACCAAAAACAAAAGGTCTTTGGTCGCCAAAAAGCCGGACGAAAAAAAAAGCCGGCCGGACATTTTCATTTTGTCCAAAAAGCCGGACATGTCCGGCTTTATCCGGACGTATGGTCATCCTATTTATTGCAATAGGTCCCTAATATCTAGTATTCCTATTAACCTAACCTACCCCACCTTATTTACTTAAAATGATACAGGTGTACTATCACCTTTAACTAGTTACATAGACATTATGAATACACTTATTATTTACATATTTTATTTCCTTTTTTCAATTTACAAATGAAGTTCAATATATCTTCAAAAAAAAATGCTTTTAAAGCAATCATTCTACTCAATATCTGAATTTGTGCAATAATATTTTGCAACTGTTTTTAATTTGTGATAATTTTTATGTTTTTTTTACCCTTCCTAGCCCGCGTAGCAATGGCTAAAGAAGGTATTATTTTCGTCGAATTTTAGCTCACACATATACTATACTATAGTAGTGTGAGCTATGGTGATCCTAATTTTTTCGAAAAAAAAAAAGTTGCTCCGATTTCAAAAATTTTTATATATCTTTGCGTTTCAGATGATTTTGAAACTTTTTTGTTTTGCTGTCTGTCTGTCTGTATGTCTGTCTGTCTGTATGTCTGTCTGTAACGACCAACCCGCATAACTCAAAAACCGCTTGTCCGATTTTAATGAAATTTGGTACCTAAGTTGGGTCTTGGGCCGTGATGGTCCCATTTAAAAATGAACAAAATCCACCGCACTCAAGCCAAATAAAATGGTGGGGGTAGATTCCAAAAATTAGAGTTTATGTGAAAATATGGCGTGTGTGATATCAAACGAAAGGTAATTAAGTCTGGAGTTAAACAAAATACATTTTAGTTTTTTTTAAAGGGTGGGGGTAGATTTAAAAAATTTGAGTTTAAGTCAAAACATGGCTTGTGTGGTATCAAACGAAAGGTAATTGAGTCTGGAGTTGAATAAAATATATTTCAGTTTTTGATTATATTAGCTCACACTATAACTATAGTACCTAGTGTGAGCTTAGGTGCCCATAGATTGGCAGAGTATTTTTTTAGGGGTACCAAAGAAGATATTGAATTGGCCGTCGGCGCAGCCAATGAAGCCTTTCGCTTCAACTCCCCATGGAGAACCATGGATGCTTCAGAAAGAGGCCGTCTTCTATACAGACTTGCTGATTTAATTGAAAGAGATGCTATCTATATTGCTGTAAGTGAAATTGAAATTTTATTTTATTTATTTTTCTAGATGTTTAAATTCCTTCTTTTTTGTTATAGTTTTTATCTATCCATTTTTATCTGTTTGGGACACGATAACTCAACTGATTGCGTTCCCATAGCAACAAAAACACAATGAACTGTGTTACCACAGCAACAAAATCGTAAATAACCGCATTGTTATAGCAACAATAACACAACTAACTGCGTTCTCATAGCAACAAAAACACAACTACCGTGTTGCAATAGCAACAAAAATAGAACTAACCCCGTTGCTTTAGCAACTAAATCGCAGCTAACCATATTGTCACAGCAACAAAAACACAAAAAGCCGCATTTCTATAGCTCGAAAATAGATCTAACCACGTTTCCATAGCAACAAAAACACAACTAACTGCGTTGTCATAATAACAAAAGCACAACTAGCCGCGTTGCCATAGAAACAGAACCACAACTACCGCGTTGCCTTAGTAACAAAAATACAACGAACTGCGATGCTATAGCAACTAAATCGCAGCTAACCATGTAGTCACAGCAACAAAAACACAACTAACCGCGTTGTCATAGCAACAAATACACAAAGAGCCGCATTTCCATAGCTCAAAAACACATTTAGCCGCGTTACCCAAGCAACAAAAAACACAACTAACTGCGATGTCATAGCAACAAAAGCCCAACTAGCCGTTTTGCCATAGCAACAAAAACACAACTAACCGCTTTGCCATAGCAACAAAAACACAACCAGCCGGGTTGCCATAGCCACAAAACTAAAACCATATGCGTTGTCATAGATAACAAAACGCAACTAATCGTGTTGCCATAGCAATAAAAACACAATTAACGGTGTTGGCGTGGCAAGAAAAACACAACTAACGACATTGTCATAGCAACAAAAACACAACCGCGTTGCCATAGCAACAAAAACACAACGAACCGCTTTGTCATTGCAACAAATGCACAAAAAGCCGCATTTCCATAGCTCAAAAATAGATCTAACCACGTTTCCATAGTAACAAAAGCACAACTAGCCGCTTTGCCATAGCAACTAAATCGCAGGTAACCATGTAGTCACAGCAACAAAAACACAACTAACCACGTTGTCATAGCAACAAATACACAAAGAGCCGCATTTCCATAGCTCAAAAACACATTTAGCCGCGTTACCCAAGCAACAAAAAACACAACAAACTGCGATGCCATAGCAACAAAAGCCCAACTAGCCGTTTTGCCATAGCAACAAAAACACAACTAACCGCTTTGCCATAGCAACAAAAACACAACCAGCCGGGTTGCCATAGCCACAAAACTAAAACCATATGCGTTGTCATAGATAACAAAACGCAACTAATCGTGTTGCCATAGCAATAAAAACACAATTAACGGTGTTGGCGTTGCAAGAAAAACACAACTAACGACATTGTCATGGCAACAAAAACACAACCGCGTTGCCATAGCAACAAAAACACAACTAACCGCCTTGTTTTTATTTTATTATTTATTATTTTTTGTAGAGTTTGGAAACTTTGGACAATGGGAAACCTTTCACCCATTCTTACCCTATCGATGTGGGACTGTCCATCAAAGTTCTTCGTTATATGGCAGGTAGGTACAGGGTGTCCCAAATTTGATGTTTTTAGGGGGTTTCAAATACTTCTAGGGGAGAAAAAAACTGACTCGCCACTTCTGAACCTCGATTTTTAAGAGATTGATTAAGACCAGTGACTGACGTGTCCTTTTTCTTAAAAATTGAAAAACCTGGTCTCTTTTTTTAATTTAAGAAAATATTTTTTTTATATAAATTTTGATTTTAAATGAAGTTTATTTTTTTGTGACAGGTTGGGCAGACAAAATCCACGGAAAAGTAATCCCTATGGACGGACCATACATGGCCTACACAAGACACGAACCCGTGGGGGTATGTGGCCAAATCACCCCCTGGAATTTCCCCCTTCTTATGATGATCTGGAAGATTGCCCCTGCTTTAGCTACAGGTAAGTCTTTGACAGCCTACGATGCTCCAACAGAGACATTGGAGCTGTGGCGGCTGCTGCAGGGAGGGCAACGGGGTAGTGCCCTCCCAAAACTAGACAACAAACAGTATTTTTAATTGATTTATTTTAAAAAAGTTAAATCTTCCCTTACCACATGATTGTCTAGTTCTTTTTACAAGCTTTTATTTAGCTTCAGATGTTCTGTCTATCTATCAAATCTTGTGAAGCGTTTTTGACACACTTCCCATTATCCGATTTGGATGAAATTTGGTACACACATAGTGGTCCCATGACAATACAACAACAACTCCCACCCCTACTCCCACCCCTTCTATAGAAAAATATGTTTTTGACACACTTCCCGTTATCCGATTTGGATAAAATTTGGTATACACATAGTGGTCCGATGAACAATAAGAAAAAAATATCCTCCACCCCTACCCCCACCCCCTTCCATAGAAAAATTTGTTTTTGACACACATCCCGTTATCCGATTTGGATGAAATTTGGTAGACATATAGTGGTCCGATGACAATACAACATTGAAAAAAAAAATCCCACCACTCTTACGCCCACCCCTTCCATAAAAAATGCGTTTTTGACACACTTCACTTCAAATGACTTTTATAAAATTTGGTATATGCATAAAGGTCCGATGGCAATATAGCCTAAACAAAAAATATATTTCTACCTCTACCCCCACCCTCTCCTTCTCCCAATAGAAAAATGAGTTTCCAAACAACTCACGATCAGCGATTTCATTATAATCTAGAATAAACTCTTCTGTTCTGTTATTGAACAAATATTTTCATTTAATAGAGTAGATAGCTGAGACTAAAAAGTAGAGAATAAATTGGTAAAAATTTTTTTTAAGTCACAAGCTTTTATAAAATGCACTAAAAATTAAAAAATAATTTTCTAACATTCTAATATTATCATAATAATAAAAGCGATGACCGCAAATCAAAGCATAAGTTAATCTAAATTTGTGATCTAAACACTTAAAGAATATTCAACATAGCAGGTCATCAAAGATATGTTTGATGTGCCGCAATGTTATGCCATTGCCATACCTATGTCAGAGAAATTCTGGGGTATCTTGGGTCGAGTTGGGTGGGTTTGGTACCTTTGCATTTTTCTGCTAGATTGATTCTTGCAAATAGTTATATTTAATTGATACCGATATCTTATCGTACTAACATCGTCAAAATTTCCACCAGTCGGCCATCGCTTTTATTATTATGATACTATTAGAATGTTAGAAAATTATTTTTTAATTTTTAGTGCATTTTATAAAAGCTTGTGATTTAAAAAAAATTTTTGACCAATTTATACAAGCTTTTATTTAGCTTCAGATGTTCTGTCTAACTAACTATCAAATCTTGTGAAGCGTTTTTGACACACTTCCCATTATCCGATTTGGATGAAATTTGGTACACACATAGTGGTCCCATGACAATACAACATTAAGAAAAAAATATCCTCCCACCCCTACCCCCACCCCTTCTATAGAAAAATATGTTTTTGACACACTTCCCGTTATCCGATTTGGATAAAATTTGGTATACACATAGTGGTCCGATGATAATACAACAATAAGAAAAAATATCCTCCCACCCCTACCCCCACCCCCTTCCATAGAAAAATTTGTTTTTGACACACTTCCCATTATCCGATTTGGATGAAATTTGGTACACACATAGTGGTCCTATGACAATACAACATTAAGAAAAAAATATCCTCCCACCCCTACCCCCACCCCTTCTATAGAAAAATATGTTTTTGACACACTTCCCGTTATCCGATTTGGATAAAATTTGGTATACACATAGTGGTCCGATGATAATACAACAATAAGAAAAAATATCCTCCCACCCCTACCCCCACCCCCTTCCATAGAAAAATTTGTTTTTGACACACTTCCCATTATCCGATTTGGATGAAATTTGATACACACATAGTGGTCCCATGACAATACAACATTAAGAAAAAATATCCTCCCACCCCTACCCCCACCCCTTCTATAGAAAAATATGTTTTTGACACACTTCCCGTTATCCGATTTGGATAAAATTTGGTATACACATAGTGGTCCCATGACAATACAACATTAAGAAAAAAATATCCTCCCACCCCTACCCCCACCCCTTCTATAGAAAAATATGTTTTTGACACACTTCCCGTTATCCGATTTGGATAAAATTTGGTATACACATAGTGGTCCGATGATAATACAACAATAAGAAAAAATATCCTCCCACCCCTACCCCCACCCCCTTCCATAGAAAAATTTGTTTTTGACACACTTCCCATTATCCGATTTGGATGAAATTTGGTACACACATAGTGGTCCTATGACAATACAACATTAAGAAAAAAATATCCTCCCACCCCTACCCCCACCCCTTCTATAGAAAAATATGTTTTTGACACACTTCCCGTTATCCGATTTGGATAAAATTTGGTATACACATAGTGGTCCGATGATAATACAACAATAAGAAAAAATATCCTCCCACCCCTACCCCCACCCCCTTCCATAGAAAAATTTGTTTTTGACACACTTCCCATTATCCGATTTGGATGAAATTTGGTACCCACATAGTGGTCCCATGACAATACAACATTAAGAAAAAAATATCCTCCCACCCCTACCCCCACCCCTTCTATAGAAAAACATGTTTTTGACACACTTCCCGTTATCCGATTTGGATAAAATTTGGTATACACATAGTGGTCCGATGATAATACAACAATAAGAAAAAAATATCCTCCACCCCTACCCTCACCCACTTCCATAGAAAAATTTGTTTTTGACACACATCCCGTTATCCGATTTGGATGAAATTTGGTAGACATATAGTGGTCCGATGACAATACAACATTGAAAAAAAAAATCCTACCACTCCTACCCCCACCCCCATCTTTAGAAAAAAGCGTTTTTGACACACTTCCCATTATCCGATTTGGATGAAATTTGGTATACATATAGTGCTCCGATGATAATACAACAATAATTAAAAAATGTTCTCCCACTTCTACCCGCCACCCCCTTCCATAAAAAATGCGTTTTTGACACACTTCGGTTCGGTTCGGTTCGGTTCGGTTCAAATGACTTTTATAAAATTCGGTATATGCATAAAGGTCCGATGGCAATACAGCCTAAACAAAAAATATATTTCTACCTCTACCCCCACCCTCTCCTTCTCCCAATAGAAAAATGAGTTTCCAAACAACTCACGATCAGCGATTTCATTATAATCTAGAATAAACACTTCTGTTCTGTTATTGAACAAATATTTTCATTTAATAGAGTAGATAGCTGAGACTAAAAAGTAAAAAATAAATTGGTAAAAAATTTTTAAGTCACAAGCTTTTATAAAATGCACTAAAAATTAAAAATAATTTTCTAAAATTCTAATATTATCATAATAATAAAAGCGATGGCCGCAAATCAAACCATAAGTTAATCTAAATTTGTGATCTAAACACTTAAAGAATATTCAACATAGCAGGTCATCAAAGATATGTTTGATGTGTCGCAATGTTATGCCATTGCCGTACCTATGTCAGAGAAATTCTGGGGTATCTTGGGTCGGGTTGGGTGGGTTTGGTACCTTTGCATTTTTCTCCTAGATTGATTCTTGCAAATGGTGATATTTAATTGATACCGATATCTTATCGTACTAACATCGTCAAAATTTCCATCAGTCGGCCATCGCTTTTATTATTATGATAATATTAGAATGTTAGAAAATTATTATTTAATTTTTAGTGCATTTTATAAAAGCTTGTGACTTAAAAAAATTTTTTTACCAATTTATTATTATCTGTGGTTAAGATCAAGTGATTAATTGGGTGAACTTTTTTAGCGTAAATAATTACAAGCCGGCAGCGCCGCGCGGGACAAGGTTTCAATTTCACCAGTTTTTTAGCGGTTTATGGGTGGGTGTTCAATCGCGGGGGCGGGAGGAATGTTTGTTTTTGTTAACGTCGGCCATCTTCATCGTGCGAAAACGTTGGTTGCCCTTCCTACTGACTGTGGACTATTTTGGCCAAGATTGTATATTGGTTTTTTTGTTAGGAAACACGGTCATTTTGAAACCAGCCGAACAGACCCCTCTGACGTCGCTGTATGTAGCCGAGTTAACAAAAGAAGCTGGATTCCCCGCCGGCGTAGTAAACGTAGTGCCAGGTTTTGGAGACGCAGGCGCAGCTCTAGTCGAGAACACGAATGTAAGTGTTGTTCATCACGGTGCCTCGAATTAATAGACCGGTGTCGGATCTTATATATATATGTCGAATTTTCACGTCACTGGTGGTCCAGCTGATTTCTGTAAACAAAGTTAGATACGATATGAACAACTAATATTTTTTAAATTTTGCCATTGTTTGTCCGCAGGTAGAAAAACGATAACTGCAGTGGACTGTATATATTTTATTAAATGAAAGCGCGAACAAACATAAATATATTGATATGAAATCACGAAATAATTAAGGTCCATAGGTTAATTGTTGGTACCACACAACGGAAAACAGAAACAAAGCACTCACCAGTTTGCAGCCAATTTCTCCACGTTCCAAGGGGCCCCTGTCTTGATCTAATGATGGCACCACGTAGCTGAAGGGCTGAAGTTTCTAGTTCTATGCTTCAGTACACCAAAATCGAGCACTTTTAAGTGTAGAAATTTGAAATAGTTGGAGAAAGAAATTAACACGCCATTTTCTCGAGGCGGTAGAAAAAGGATCTCGCTGATTCTTGGTGCGCATGTCCAATGCGCGAAAAATGTACTCTGTCCGTCATCCAATTGTGTGGTTTTAAAATTTACAAACAACCGCGAAATTTAGCGGGAGCTAATATCCATATCATATCTGCTTTTTGTTTACAAAAATCAGCTTGGCCACCAGTAACGTGAAAAATTCGATATATATATATATATATATATATATATATATTATATATAAGATCCGAACACCGGTCTATTCTAGCCACTATCGTGCATATCTGATTTTTACCTTCCTAGCCCATGGAGCAATTGGCTAAAGAAGGTATTGTTTTCGGCGAATTTTTTTTTTTAGATAACGCCGAAAATGTGTTAGTTGGGTGTATTATGATCTATCTTAGCAATACCGTCGTAACGTCTGTATGTGTATGTATGTCTGTTTGGCTCACGACAGCTCCTAAACCGCTGAACCGATTTTCATGAAATTTTTAAGTAAAATAGTGTACAATATTGTAAAGAGCTGATAAGATTTTGGTTAAAATACATTAAGGCTAACGACAGTTTTTTGACAGTTTAAAAATGCTAACTTTTTAACGGGAACATCGCGTTAATTTGTAGTTTTTGTCAATAATTTATGTTATTACTAAAAAAGCTTCTATTTCTGAGATATTTACTAAAACTTGTTTTCATTGATAAAACTATTCCTTGATCAATTCCAAGCAAAATTTGTTATATGAACAGGGGGGTTTTTTGATGTGTTTAGACGCAAAATGCAAAAAAAGTTATAAATTCGAGGAATTTTTTTTCTTAGTAATGCATATATGTTTATTAGTAAAAGCTATACTTACTTTAAGTATAAAAAATAGTATGACTAATCTCTAAGTATAGGAAATATCTGGCAAAATTGTCAAAAAATGAAATATTCAATTTTTTACAATTTTGCCAGAGATATTTCCAATATTTAGAGATAAGTCATACTATTTTTTTATACTTAGCTTAAGTATGGCTTTCACTAATAAACATAGTGTTTATTACTAAAAAAAAGCATATAAGTTTTTATAGGAACCACTCAAATTTAAAAAAAAATTGTAACCATTAGTTTCTATTTTTACTGGCATATGTATATAAATCAAATATCTTATCTTAATATTACTTAAACAAAAAAAACGCTTATTTTGCCAGTTGCAAAACAATGCATTAACATTTTAATATCTTATCTGTTTTTTTTTCTGCAGATAACCCTAATGTGTACCTAATCAATACATGTTTTTCTCGAAAAATAAATTTATTTTAGTTACAAGGTTTTCCTAAAGTATAAAAGAAAAAAAGGTGATTTTTTTACTTACTTTAAAAATATAGGTTGAGATCAAACTTTAGTGGGTAGTGGGGAAGGTTAAAATAATCAAAAAATTCCTATTACATTTGTTTGGCTTGTTCACAGCCCCCTTTATATCAAGTCTGATGTTACTAGGTTGACGACAGATCTAAAAAATTTTACTTTTTTGGAAACAAAAAAAATATAGGCCAGTCATTAAAGCAAAAAACAGACCCCTATGACATATGTTTTTCACATTGTAGTTCTAAAAAAAATTGAGTTTTCGACCTTGGTGGGGCGGTTCCCCCTACCATCTTGGATTTAGTGTGCATTAAAAGATTTTTTTAAAGTTACTGGGTCCCTGTACATTTTAGAAAAAAAAGTTTTAGTCAAAAGTTGAAGACAATAAAATTTTCTACAAAACCGCTGTTGTACGTTTTTTTGTCAGACTAATGGTTTTTGAGTTATTACGGTAAACATTTCGCCACCATTTTTGATTTTTTTTTTAGTTAGTGGCCTTAAACTTCAAAACGGCTTATCTTGAGCAAATCTGTATTAACATAAGATAAAGACCAATCGCCTATAAAATGAGATAGCACTGAGTTCTCTGGGTAGTACCCTTGCTGAGATACGCACCCTGAAGTGTTAGCGGTACACCCATTTCCTATGTATTTCCATAGTATATGCAAAATAAACCGAAATAACTCCGTTTTATGTTATTTTCTCAAAAGGTAAGCATTTTACAGAAAGTGTGTAATTAACTTTTATGTAGAAAATTACATTCTCTTTTAAACTATGTATCACCTAAGTGGGCCAAGTTCACGGTTAGCCCTTAATTGGCATCCATAAATTGGGGTTATTTTCATCATGTTTTTTATTCAGTTTACAAAAAAACGAAGCATTTTAGGGAAAAATGTTAAAACACCTTTTTTAGAGAAAATAAAATGACCTTTCAAACGGCGTATCACAAAGTTGTGTTAAAGCTATTATTGGTACTCCAGGGGCGTCCGCATATTGAGGTTATTTTTTGTGAATGAATTTTTTTTAAACATTTTATTGGTGAAAAATATGCAGTTTCGAAGTTAAAGGCCACACACACAACATAAAAAATTTGTCAAAATCCAAAATGGCGCACATATAAAAACAAGTGAAAGACATGCCATTTTTCAAATGTTTTTTGTTGCTGTCAGGATGCATATGATAAATAAAGAGGTTGGAAATGTCACAAAAGTGTAACTGCCTATGGCAAGAACTATACGAAAACTTCTTTCATAGTTATTTAAACAACAAGGTTTGAAAACGACTCTTTGCACACGATCGAGAGTTTGGTAGACCGAGCCGAAGGCGAGGTCTACAAGTCAAGGGAGTGTGCAAAGAGGTTTTCAAACGAGTTTTTTACAATATTTTTTATACGACTGCTAATAAAGAAAGAAAAATCAAATTTTAATTTAACTTGTTTTTATTTCCGACATTTTTACAACAAAACTTTAATTTTTTGACGTATCTAATCAACAAAACATACGAGCAGTGACGGTTGCTACGGAACTAAGCCAACTTATATTCATGGGTGACAACAACAAAAATCACAATGACGGGAGACCTGTATGCAGAAATGACATAGGCGTGCGCAAAAATGACATAAGCGTGTGCAAATCGTTTTGCACACAGCGTGCGCAAAATGCCATTTTCAGATCGTGTTCTCCGTGCGCAAAACCCCTTTTTACAAGACAGTCGTATAAATAAAATATTTTTAGTTGTTTTTCATTCGCTTTTATAAATGTCCATGATTCACACCCATATGTCATTACCGGCCTAATTTTTATTTTTTTTTATTTTAGGTAGACAAAATTGCATTCACAGGTTCTACAGAAGTAGGAAAACTCATCCAACGCAACTCCGGAGTTCAAAACTTAAAAAGAGTGACTTTGGAGTTGGGAGGCAAAAGCCCCAACATTATTTTGGCCGATGTAGACATTGAAAAAGCTGTCGAAGCCGCTCACCAAGCTGTTTACTTTAACCAAGGTATCAAACTTTGACTCTAAAAACTGAAACTTAAAAATTAACTTTATTAAAAAATTTAAAATGAACTTTATTAACAAATTATAAAGAAATATGGATGATTCTACCAAAAGTGGGATATCATTTTTGGTCATTGCCTTTAAATAGCAGTACAGCACAGTAAATAATATTTTTTTAAAATTTATGTAACTAATTAGCTGTAAGCTAAGAAACATTTATTTTCCCGAATTTTAGGAATTATTGTATAAAAATTCCAAAAGGATGAGTACCAGAGGAATGAGTTTTTTAATGGTTTTCCAATTTAAATCAAAATCTATTTAGACTACTTAACTTAAGTTTTATATAAACAAAATTCCTATACTTTTTAAAACAATCAACAAAAAAATTATACTATTGATATCAGTCGAATATTTACTTACCAGAGGAATGATAATTGAAGCGTCACTTTTTGATTTCTCTGAAAAAAACTAATTTTCTGCCGAAAATAAAAAGATCTATAACTTAAACCAAACTAAAGTTGACATTATCTGTCACAACTTGTCACCCTCACAAGTAAATTAGATATCCAGGGCCGTCTCTTTCTCTAGAAATTAACCGGTGGTATTCACAAATAGTGTGTTATTAAAAATGGAGCACGTTTAAAATTGTAAAATTTTCCGGGAAGATGTAAATTCGGATTTTCAAAAATATGACTGCAATTTTTTGAAAAATAGTTAAGACTTGGTTAAATATTATTTATTAGGATATTTTTTTCAATCTGAGTTTTTAATATTTGGTTTGGGACTACACCAGAGGAATGAGGTATTGAGGCTTTGTAATAAAAAAAATTATCAATTTTTTTTATAAATTAAACTCAAATGCTCCATAAAGAAAACATTTCGTTTTAAATTTTATAACTAAAACTATGCTTCATTTGCAGTCTGTGTTTGAAAAATATGCATTCCCACTCCACAACACCATTTTTGTAGAATCATCCATATACAGGTGCTTACCTATGGAATAGCACTCTCTTACTTCTCTCGGTCATTTTTTCACAAACCGCACATGTTTTACGTGAATTATTTCCTATTTTTCACGGAAAAAACACAATTTTACCTGACAAACGCAAAATACTGCAAAATGTAAATAAACAACAAATATGGCGTCCACCACACAGCAGCTGTGTGTCAACGTGCCAAAACACACGCATGCGCACTTGAAAATTGCTTTACTTTTCGATTTTTTTGAACCAGTATTTTTATGCTCTAAGATATATGATTACAGAAAACTGTATTTGTTTAGGACAAGTTTGCTGTGCAGGAACCAGGACCTTCATTGAGGAGTCGATCTATGATGAGTTTGTTGAAAGATCCATTGAAAAAGCGAAGAACAGGGTTGTAGGTAAGAAGTAATAAAATAGTACATTTTCTAACAAGAGCGAAAAGTGTCACTTTTATTAACAACTGTGAAATTTAGTACCCGTGAATTTAATCAAACAAGTTTCGTGGCTAATCGGGTAAAGAGGAGTTTTTGTTTCTCTCATATTTTTCCATGGGTAGCTTCAAGCTTAACCTCACGGGGGTCCAAGATCTAATGGACACCTAATAAGTGTTGACAGTTGACTGTTTCGTTCTTATGGGACTCCTCAGAATACTGCTTGGTCAATGTGACACTCTTGCAGTGTTGCCAACTATTGGAAAGCGAAAATCCGTAGCTTGAACGCGAAAAATCTGTAGAAATCCGTAGGTTCAAAGAATACTAAAAACAAAAAAAAGTGCTTTTTTATTACAATTAAAAAGTTTATATTGGTTTGATTTTTTTCTTTTTTTGACAGTGACAGGAGTGCAGTGGCGGATCCACGGTTTCCGGGGGGGTCAAAGTGCTAGCAAACATACAAATATTTTTTATTAGCTGTTTTTGATGGATCTGAGGTGTGAAATTTAGTATCTAAAGAAGATTTATGGCGCAGCAGGCGAAATTTTTTAAAAATTACGTAGAATTTGTGACAAATTTTAAATAAGTGATGCTCCTAAACTAAAAAATAAATTTTATGTCTGGCCCCTCTGGCCCCCCCTGGATCCGCCACTGCCGGAGTGCACAACTTTTTTGGTTCGGAATTGCAACGGTACGGTACCTACTGATCCAAATAAACTTTTTTTGCAGTGCTGCCAATTTTTTAAATGGATAAACCGTTATAATTAGAAGAAATAAAAAGTACGTACTTTTTTAACCTTTTTTATTTAGTTACAGTACGTACAAACACTAATATTTTCTAGTGCACATACATAATGTAAAACATAGTTTAACTTTCGTGGCGCGAAGCGTTATGTTTGACTCCCCATCAAACAACGCGCGAAGTTATACAATTCGTTCTAAATAATGTTGCAACGACCGTCCGGTAGATGTCTAGAAAAATAAGGTCTCTGATCCAAGCAAAACCTTTTTACAAAATGATTAAAATGTAGAAAAAAAAGTAAAGATAATAGGGACCTATTGCAATAGTGCCAGGCACAAATTGGACACAGTGTTGCCAACTATTGGAAAGCGAAAATCCGTAGCTTGAACGCGAAAAATCTGTAGAAATCCGTAGGTTCAAAGAATACTAAAAACAAAAAAAGGTGCCTTTTTATTACAATTAAAAAGTTTATATTGGTTTGATTTTTTTCTTTTTTTGACAGTGACAGGAGTGCAGTGGCGGATCCAGGATTTCCGGGGGGGTCAAAGTGCTAGCAAACATACAAATATTTTTTATTAGCTGTTTTTGATGGATCTGAGGTGTGAAATTTAGTATTTAAAGAAGATTTATGGCGCAGCAGGCGAAATTTTTTAAAAATTAAGTAGAATTTGTGACAAATTTTAAATAAGTGATGCTCCTAAACTAAAAAATAAATTTTATGTCTGGGAGGGGGGGCCAGAGGGGCGCCACTGCCGGAGTGCACAACTTTTTTGGTTCGAAATTGCAACGGTACGGTACCTACTGCTCCGTTCCAAACTTTTTTGCAGTGCTGCCAATTTTTTAAACGGATAAACCGTTATAATTAGAAGAAATAAAAAGTACGTACTTTTTTAACCTTTTTTATTTAGTTAAAGTACGTACAAACACTAATATTTTCTAGTGCAACATACATAACGTAAAACATAGTTTAACTTTCGTGGCGCGAAGCGTTATGTTTGACTCCCCATCAAACAACGCGCGAAGTAATACAATTCGTTCTAAATAATGTTGCAACGACCGTCCGGTAGATGTCTAGAAAACTAAGGTCTCTGATCCAAGCAAAACCTTTTTATAAAATGATTAAAATGTAGGAAAAAAAAGTAAAGATAATAGGGACCTATTGCAATAGTGCCAGGCACAAATTGTGCCGGGCAGTATATTAACAGTTTCGCATTACAAACTGACAGTTGATCTTTCACAATTGACATACCAAAGTCGAATTTATAAATCCCGTCGTTTATTTTCCATTAATAGTGGCGTCACTATTAAATCCGGCTCGTATAATACACAAAGGCCTAATTTTGAAAGGACACAGCTGTTCTTATAATGAGAAACTGTCAATATAGTGCCCGGCACAATTTGTGCCTGGCACTATTGCAATAGGTCCCTACTGAGGACTGATAAGGAGGAATGAGGCGCGGCCGCCGTTGTGTTTCAATGTTTATCGTTTTTTAGTAAAATTGCCAAAAATCTGTAGATTTGGATAAAAGACGCTAGCGCTACCAAGTCCACTTTCAATCCCTGGCTTCGCAAGCGCAGATCTACCAATATTATTTACCTCATGTCTTAGAATAGATGCATACAGGGTGATTTTCACTTGAATGATTCTAACCACATGAAAATAGAAAGTTTCAAAAACCTAACCTAACAAAACCTAATCAAATCTAACAGAACCGAAGGAAACTGAATCAATAATTTTTTTCAAAAAAAAAACTTTCCTGACTTCCTGCCCGGGATCCTAGAGGATGTGAATCCGAACCGAACCAAACCGAACCTAACTAAACTGAACCAAACCTAACCTAACCAAACTAAACTACAACACGTACTGCTAATTAGGTTTAGTTGGGTAGGGTTAGGTTTGCATAGGTTCGGTTCGGTACGGTCCGGTTCGGATTCACATCCTCTAGCATCCCAGGTGAAAAGTCAGGAAAGTTTTTTTTTTGAAAAAAATATTAGTTTAGTTTGCTTTGGTTCGGTTCGGTTAGATCTGATTAGGTTTCGTTAGGTTAGGTTTTTGAAACTTTCTATTTTCATGTGGTTAGAATCATTCAAGTGAAAATCACCCTGTACATCGATTCTAATACATGAGGTAAATAATATTGGTAGATCTACGCATGCGAAGCCAGGGATTGGAAGTGGACTTGGTAGCGCTAGCGTCTTGTGATTTGGATCCAAAATCGGATATCGGAGATCGAAATCCAAAATCCGTAGATTTACAGATAAATCCGTAGGGTTGGCAACACTGATGTGACACTTTTGCGAAGTTAATTAGACGGTTTTGTCTCTAATCTTATGTAAATAGTGAGAAAACTCTCGCAAGAAGCGCCATCTACCGAGATACGAGAGAAACCAAAACAAAAGTAGGCGAAAATAAACTGCTATACATATCGATCAATGAAAAAAGATGGATTACAAATAAAAAGAAACAAACTAATCCGTGACCTACGACAGCTCTTCTGCCTTTCAGGCTAGAACAACGCTGATTGCGTTTTTACCCGCCATTAAGACACGTGAGGGTCAGCCAGCGGAAATTTTAAGCCAAATAATACTAACAAACGTGAAAGTTGGTATATTTTCGTGTGAGTGCGAAAAGTGTCAGTTTTATCTTATTGCTTAATCTAACAAATGAGAGAAGTGTCAATCTTATCTTATTGCTTAATTTTTCTATATATATTTATCGGTTTCACAACGTTCTACGTCTTCCGATACCCAATCTCCACTCGTTTCTGTTTGCCCATAATTCATCATCTAGGCCTCTTATTCTTATTTCACTGTCTATTCCTTCTCTCCAGTTTCTCCTTGGCCGTCCTCGTTTTCTTCGGCCAGTTGGTTTCCATTGTAGTATTTGTTTAGGTAGTCTTTCATCATTCATTCTTTGTACATGTCCGTACCACACCAGTTGTTTTCTTCTTATATCATCCACTAAAGTACGTTCACCCACTGTCCTAATTTCTCTTATTCTTTGATTTGTAACTCTTTCTCTTTTTGATTTCCCTGCTGCTCTTCTCCAATAGTCCATCTTCGTAGCGAAAAGCATTTTTCTGTTCTATCCTTGATTGGCCATACTTCTGAGCTGTATGTAACAATACTTTTTACCATGGTGTTATATATAAGCTTTTTGTTATGTTTTGATATACTTTGGTCCCAAATTATTCCATTTAATAAAGTTATTGCTTTTCTTCCTTGTACGTTTCGATCTTTTATAGCTTTGTCTAGTGTTCCGTCAGCTGTAATTTTTAGACCTAAGTATTTATACTCATCACAGGACTGAATTCGCTGCCCGGTATTTAAGATTAGATCCTGTTTCATCCCACCGATACACATATTCTCTGTCTTATTGAGATTAACCTCTAGTCCCCACTTATTATACTCTTCTATTAGTGTTCGTGTCATATATTCGAGTTCGTCATAATCCTGAGCCACTACTAATAACACACTTAATTTTTCTAACACCCTTTTTTTCGCATTCACAGGAGACCCTTTCCATCCCAGCACGGAACAAGGACCCCAAATCGATGAAGAACAAATGAACAAAATTTTAGGCCTGATCAAAGAGGGCGAGAAACAAGGTGCCAGACTGGTAAGACTATTTTTACTTTGTTTTTATTTTATGAAGGATATCAAATTAAAGGTATTTTCATGTAGATTATTAAATTTTCGTTTTTTTTTAAGGTTCATGGAGGAGACAGGCATGGCAACGAAGGATTCTATATCAAACCAACAGTTTTTGCAGACGTTGAAGATCATCACATCATAGCCAGAGAAGAGGTAGGATATCTCAAAAACTACTTTGCCGATTTTAGTGATTTTTACTAATTTAAATTCGCCTAATATTTATTAACATGTTTTAAATTTGAGTTATAAATTAACAACAAAAATGTATGGTTTATGAGATATTTAAGTGTAAATGTGTAAGTTATATTATTTTTGAGGATGGTACTTGTTTTTTCGAAAACCACTTGGCAGATTTACATAATTTTTTTTTACTTAAATTCGCCAAATATTTCTTAAAAAGCTTCATACTTGAGTCATAAGTGTGACATGTATGGTTTTTGAGATATTTAGTAATTTATGAAAGTATATATTTAAAAAATATATTTTTGTAGATGGTATATGTTTTCTCGATAACTACTTTACCGATTTAAGTAATTCTTTTTGATTTAGATTCACAAAACATTTCCTAACGAGTTTCATATTTAGGTCATGTTTGTGAGAGTTTTGGTTTTCGAGATATTTACAAATAAAACCAAAAAATTGGATTTTTTTTTGTTTTGCAGATTTTCGGCCCAGTTCAACAGCTTCTAAAATTCAGAGACTTGGATGAAATGATTATTAGAGCTAACAAGACAAACTATGGATTAGCGTCCGCCATTTTCTCTAAAGACATTGACAAAATCAACTATCTATCCCAAGGAATCAAGGCTGGCATGGTAAGTGTGAACACTTTTAAATATCAAAATATGATAAAGACAAAAGTTTCATAATTTTTTACGAAAGTTTGCGAATCTTTGGGTCAGAATGTCAAACAAAAATCTAAATGTCAAAATTTGACAGGTCGATGGTTTTTTTGTAATGAAACACCCATATATTTTTACACCATATCTAAAACATTTATTTGAATAGATATAAAAATATGATAAATACAAAAGTTTTATAATATTTTATGCAGTTTAAGAATATTTGTGTTAGAATGTCAAAAAGAAATTGTAAATGTCAAAATTCGACAGGTCGATGGTTTTTTAAATGGAACACCCTGTATATTATTTTAGTTTTTTATAGATCTTTTCTTCCTGATTTCAAAAATATATATATTGGGATTATTTCGTTTATTAGTTTTGGAGATATATGCGTTTAAAAGTTTTAAAAACTTAAATTGATACTTTTTAAAACATCAAGACAGCCATGAAAAAGACAATCCCATTGACACAAAAAGTGATGCTGTTGCTTTTGTAAGATCAGGGCTATCAAAATGAACGGGCCACGATCCTCCACTTTGTTGACGTCACATCCGGGGCTGATTTTTTTTTTGATGGTCACGTTACGACACAGCTGATTGTCTTTAAAATATTGAAGTTGGAATGACAGTTCATGAATATTTGATTTTTTTTTAAATAAAGCCGTTTTTGAGATTGTTTTTACTTTATTCTGGCAGAACAATTTTTTTTAAATGTATGGTTATCTCTAATTTTTCATAGCTCACACAAAAATTAAGTTTAAAGCAGAAGCGAATGTGACAATCACAGATGACAAAGTCAAATACATGTCAAATATAACAGTTGGCATGTGGTACATGGCGGGTAATTTGAATTCAAAATAAGGAATGCTAAATCTTGAAGATTTTAACCTTTTAATCATGTTGCTTCCTTACAAACCTTTGGTGGAATATCGGGATGGTGTCTGAGAATATTTCACTGAAATTTTGCGGAAATCTGTAGTGCCATTTTGAAAATATCATAAAAAAACGTCTGACCTCCCATAAGACCCAATGTAAAATTCAGCCCCGGGAGAACAGCTGATTTTTTCAGGGTCGTGTCCTCTATTTTTGTGTTGGCCTTGACACAATAAGTGATGCTGTTGCTTTTGTAAGATATATAATTTATTAATATTTACCATCTGTGGTGATTCTGCGCAGTATTGTGTGGCGCCTCAAGCCAGTAAAAACAAAAAATAATACAATTTCTTTTTAGAAAAAATAAATATCAAATACTTCATTGATAATTTTTTACATAGCCTCCTTAATTATTAATACAATATTGAATAATTCTTATAAATTTTCTGTGAATAGCTTGATAGATAGAGTGCGCAGAATCTCCAATAAGATCGACGATTGTCTGTTCCATTTTCTCTTGTAGAAATTTAAGTGTTTCCAATCTGTTATACACCTTATTTTTTAGGTAGCCCCACAAAAAAAAATCAAGGGGAGACAAATTGGGGCTATTTGCTGGTCTTAATAATGTGTTTACTGTATTTCATATGCTTTGGCGGGTTCCTTGTTTTCCGCCGGGAAACTAAATATAAAACTGGTTGCGAGCTATAGATGTGTTTTCATTATTTAAGTAAAACAATTTAATCATATCCAGTTTTTCTTCCTTGGAAAAAACCATCTTTACTACTACTATGTCGGTTTAGAACGTTTTTCTACGTTGTCCGACGCCTATTCTCCACCTCCTTCGATCCTGACAATCATCTTCTATCAGATTTTTTTGACTCATTGATCTTTGGATGGACTGTTGCCATTCTAGTTTAGGACGCCCTCCTTTTCTGCGCCCTATTGGTTGCCATTCTAGTACTGCTTTGGTAATCTTTCGTCGTTCATCCGTTGTACATGGCCGTACCATATCAGTTGCCTTTTAGTGATGTCATCCGTTATGCTTCCCTCGATCCCTATTCTTTCTTTTATGATCTCATTTCTTATGTGATCTATTTTAGATATTCTGATTGATCTTCTTAATGCATCCATTTCGACACTTTCCATTTTTGTTTTTTATTTTTCTGTCACGCGACAAGTCTCTATTACGTACAACAGCGTGCTTTTCACCATTGTTTCATATATGTAAAATTTTACATTCTTTTTTATCTCTCTGCTCCATAAAATACTGTTAAGACATCCAATAACCTTTTTTGCTTTTACTATTCTTTTTTCCAGTTTTTTACAGTCTGTTCCTGTCTTATCAAATGTGACACCCAAGTATACCTACTGAAAACCATCTTTAACTGCTTTTAAAACTAAATTTGACAAGTTAACAAAACAATAGCATCATTTTTTGTGTCAATGTGATTGTCTTTTTCATGGCTGCCTTGATATTTTAGAGAGTATCAATTTAAACGCATATATCTCCAAAAACTAATAAACGAAATAATCCCAACATATATATTTTTAAAATCACAAAGAAAAGATCTATAAAAATTCTAAAATAATATACAGGGTGTTCCATTTAAAAAAAAAACATCCACCTGTCGAATTTTGACATTTACAATTTCTTTTTGATATTCTAACAGGGCTATCAAAATGGACGGGCCACGATCCTCCACTTTGTTGACGTCACATCCGGGGCTGATTTTTTTTTGATGGTCACGTTACGACACAGCTGATTGTCTTTAAAATTTTGAAGTTGGAATGACGGTTCATGGATATTTGATTTTTTATTAAATAAAGCCGTTTTTGAGATTGTTTTTACTTTATTCTGGCAGAACAATTTTTTGATTTTAAATGTATAGTAAGCCCTAATTTTTCATAGCCGCTTCATTAGCTCACACAAAAATTAAGTTTAAAGCAGAAGCGAATGTGACAATCACATATGACAAAGTCAAATACATGTCAAATATAACAGTTGGCATGTGGTACATGGCGGGTAATTTGAATTCAAAATAAGGAATGCTAAATCTTGAAGATTTTAACCTTTTAATCATGTTGCTTCCTTACAAACCTTTGATGGAATATCGGGATGGTGTCTAAGAATATTTCACTGAAATTTTGCGGAAATCTGGAGTGCCATTTTGAAAATATCATAAAAAAACGTCTGAGCTCCCATAAGACCCAATGTAAAATTCAGCCCCGGGAGAACAGCTGATTTTTTCAGGGTCGTGGCCTCTATTTTTGTGTTGGCCTTGATTCTAACACATATTCTTAAATATCGTAAAAAATTATAAAACTTATCATATTTTGATATTTTTTCAAATAAATATTTTAGATATAGTGTAAAACTATACAGGAAAACCCTGTAATGCTTTTCCTCTTTTTTTTAAAGGTGTGGGTTAATTGCTACAATGTTCTACAAGCTTCAACTCCGTTTGGGGGATTCAAAGATTCGGGACATGGAAGAGAAATGGGAGAGTACGGCTTGCACCAATATTCCGAGATCAAATGCATTGTCCAAAGTTTACCTGCCAAAAATTCCTAAAAAGTTTACATGACAAAACTTTTAAAAAAATCTCTATCAAAAATATATATTTTTATATGTATCAAAGATAAGCAAACAAATATGTATTATCTATGTTTTTTAAAACGTTTTAGTATTTAAGAAACTGTTACAAGTCTTTTTACAGATTTACATCCGGCTCGGAGGACCAGATTTGGCTCGAAGAACCAAATCCGGCTCGCAGGACCAGGATCCAAAATCCATTTTAAAGTTTTTAATATCATTTTTTTTAATTTTAATAAAAATAAACAATAAAAAGTTTCAATATATTTGTTTTGTTTTTTCTCTATTTACATAACAATTTTTAACTTTTATGGGAGAGTACAGCTTGCACCAATATTCTGAGGGTTGCCTACAAAATTATGACAAAACTTAAAAAATGTATATTTTTATTATCAAAGATAACCAAACCAATATGTATTGTGTGTGTTTTTTAAAACGTTTTAGTATTTCAGAAGCTCTTACAAGTCTTTTCAAAAGACTAAAAACCTGAATTTAAAATTGTACAGATTAATATCCGGCTCGGAGGACCAGATTCGTTCTACAAGCTTCAACTCCGTTTGGAGGATTCAAAGATTCGGGACATGGAAGAGAAATGGGAGAGTACGGCTTGCACCAATATTCCGAGATCAAATGCATTGTCCAAAGTTTACCTGCCAAAAATTCGTAAAAAGTTTACATGACAAAACTTTAAAAAAAATCTCTATCAAAAATATATATTTTTATATGTATCAAAGATAAGCAAACAAATATGTATTATCTATGTTTTTTAAAACGTTTTAGTATTTAAGAAACTGTTAAGTCTTTTTACAGATTTATATCCGGTTTGGAGGACCAGATTTGGCTCGAAGAACCAAATCCGGCTCGCAGGACCAGGATCCAAAATCCATTTTAAAGTTTTTAATATCATTTTTTAAATTTTAATAAAAATAAACAATAAAAAGTTTCAATATATTTGTTTTGTTTTTTCTCTATTTACATAACAATTTTTAACTTTTATGGGAGAGTACAGCTTGCACCAATATTCTGAGGGCAAATACATTATTGAGGGTTGCCTACAAAATTATGACAAAACTTAAAAAAATATCTATCAAAAATGTATATTTTTATTATCAAAGATAACCAAACAAATATGTATTGTGTGTTTTTTAAAACGTTTTAGTATTTCAGAAGCTTTTACAAGTCTTTTCAAAAGACTATTAAAATTGTACAGATTAATATCCGGCTCGGAGGATCAGATTTGGCTCGAAGGACCAAATCCGGCTCGCAGGACCAGAAGTAAAAATCCATTTTGAATTTGTTCATTATATTCTTTTTTAATTTTAATAAAAATAAACCATAAAAAGTTTCAATAAATTTGATTTTATTATTTCTCTATTTACATGTAACAATTTTAAAATTTAAAACATCTATAGGTATTGTTTTTGGCAGTTTTACGATGTGAAAATTGTATTTAATTGCTTTTTATTACAGGGAGCGTTGGTAAAAAGACTTCCTAAAACAAAAAATAAGAGATTTAACAAAAAACTTTTTCCTGTAACAAAAAAAAAATAAATAAAGCAAGACAAACACTAAAAACAAAGATGTAACGATACAGTAGATCAATATTAAACTGTAACCAGAACACAGTAAAGATACTGTTAGAAACACTTACCTATAAATCTTTTTTTGACTGCACTGCCTTCGTTTGAAATAATTTTGCAGTCATCAATATCAAAAATTTGAAAATCTAGGCATCTAAATTTTTCGTCTGACTTGTAGAGTTCATTGACATTTCCATTTGAAGGGACCAAGTAGGGTCTTCCGGAAAAGGGGTTGATGAAGTCTGCCCAAAATCCATTGTTGCGAAGTTTTGCGCAGATGTTTTTGGCAGTGATTAAAAACTGAAAAATAAAAAAAACACTAGAAAACTTTTTAGAAGAACAGTGTTGTTTTAGTTAAAGAACAAAAAATGATAAAAATAAGTTTTCTGCACTTCAGCTGGGACTTGAACGTGGACCTTTGGCTATGTATGCCAACACCCCAACAATTGAGCCACCAAATATTTTTTTATTTATAGTTTTCTTACCAATTGAGCCATCCTTTCATTCTCTGCTTCGCTATTAAGACGCATCTGCTTTAAATCGGGCTTTAGATTAATGGTAATTACAGAAAGTTCAGCCTTTTCTAAATTTGGTCGATATGGAAACAAATCAGTAACTGTTTCTCGTAGAACTCTTGGACATGATTGAACTCTCAAGACCATGTCTCCATCAAGAGTTTCACCTGTCTAAAACAATGTCAAAATTAGTCCAAAATAAAAATTTTATTTAATAAGTTACTTGTACTATGCCTATTAAAAAACTATGTAAATTAAAAACTACTAAACCAAATTTAACAAAACTTGGTACAAATATACAGCAGACATCACATATTATGTACTTCAAATGTTAACCCTGTATCTTTAATAGTTTCTGAGTTCATACATCAAACTTACATCTTCAATCTGCTCCATAATGAGTTCATGGTGACTTTTGAGTGTTGTCTGGGTGTCGTACCATGCTATTCCTATGTTGCCCCGCAGAAACAAAGGAAAGCCATTGGCAGACAAGAGCTCAAAGCTTGGGTCACGCCATACCAAATTGCTTGTGTCTAAAAGTAAAGTAATTTATAAGTTTTGTTATTTAATATTGTGAAATTTCCTTTTTTTTCTTTTGAAGTCATAACTCTAAAATGAGTGCAACAGTCAGAATGAAACTTCGCACAATGAACACAAACACATTGTTCCTTATTTCATCCAAATTTTAACTTTGTAGGATCACTAGTTTTTGAGATATATGATGTTATTTGTATATTTCACTGTCCCTTAACAGAGGCTTATATCTTCCAAACCACTTAAACAAAACTAATCAAAATTAACTACTAAATTAACAGGACCTATAACTTTGGTCGTCTTAAATTTGAGCTTTCCAGGTTTACTAGTTTTTGAGATATAAACTTTTTTTTATAGGGTGTAAAATTGGTGCACCCTTAGTGGAGTTTTTAGCCTTACCTAGCTGCGGTTTGGGGCCCTTGACAACTTTGTAGGGTCCGGTTGAACCTGCTGCTTTTCTAGAATACGCCCTGCTTAACTGTTTCGTCGGGAAATTGGCGAGTTTCCCGAATTTTCCACAAAAAATCGCCACCAAATTACGACTTGTCATTATTTTTCTCAATACATTTCTGACGTCATAAAATTCCAAGGATTTTCTTTCTCTCTCTCCCTCTCTAAATTTTTAAGTTAAGGTTTCTGTCAACAGATGGCTCTAGGTTTTAGGATACAGTGGCCTTAACAAAAATGTAACTAACGTTCTTATCACAGAACTATGATTAAAGTTAAGTAAAAGTAACATTGCCCACTTCCAGAAACGCTATGTAGAGGTGAGCTTTGGCAGACGGATAGGAACTATGATAAAAATATAGGAAATAATTTTAAAACCACAAGATTTTAATTTACTTGCCTCCCCTATAAATGTAAAGTTATGTAAAAATAACATTGTACACTGCCAAAAACGCAAGAGAGCTGAGCTTTGGAAGGCTGATAGGAACTATGATAAAACCATGGGAAAAAATTTAAAAACCTCAAAATCTTAAATAAGGCATAGCAAAAGTTTAAAACAATATTCCGCATATTTTACTACTTCTAAACTTAAATATTATCAAAAGGACTGAAATCATACTAAAAACATTTAATGTAAAAAAAGCCACGTATATGAAAGTGATATTCTGTAAAAAGAATTGAGATAAAAGTAAAGCCAAGTTCTCCAATACAAATTTTAAAATGAAAGGTTCTTACTAGTTTGGAAATGTTTTTCTAAACTTGCTAAATTGATCATAAAGAAGATTGGCTGTAATAGCAAAGTTTAAAAAACATTTCCAAACTAGTAAGAAGCTTTTATTTTAAAATTTGTATTGGAGAACTTAGGTTTACTTTTATCCCAATTCTTTTTGCGGAATATCACTTTCACTTTCACGTACTTACCTTTTTTTTACATGAAATGTTTTTGTTATGATTATTTTTTCCTATTATGTAATTAAAAGCACAGAACACATTAAAAGATATGTTAAAAAAAAAGAAATTGTGAAATAAGTCAGGGCGGGCCCCACAGTGACCTATGGCTATAAAAAAGCTGTCCCTGTCTGACATATTTTTAAAAAACATACATTTTATTTTTTACTAGAAAGGTGATTAAAGGGTAATTTCTTTAAACAAAATATAATTTGTGAACAAATTTGCCCTAAACAAGCGCCTACGTTGGTAGTGGCGTCCGGAAATGTATAAACTTTCTTGGTGGCTTTCTCCTTAAACTTTGACCAGCTGATTTTGACAATTGAAAGTCATCAGCTGTTTCTTGGCGTGGTTTGTTTACAAATCGATACACTTTAATTTAATTTTAAAAATATAGTAACATATCAAAAAACTAAACTAAATAAAAGCAAATTTTAATTAAAAAAAATGAACCTAGCAGTAAATATCGGTGTTGAAGATGTGACACAAACAATAGTGCGATATTTGCTGCTTATTGGTGCAGCGTTTCAAGTTGTCTGTTTGGGGGCATGCATCTTTCTCCCTGACCTCCCTGGGGACTCTCGTTTGAACTCACGGGTAAGAGACAAGTGTCTTTGACAGACCAGTGAAAATTCTACCTTAATATCTTATTTGGTAGCTAAGATATTTTAGTTTATTGCAAGACATGTTTTTAACAGATGTCGGAACTTGGGGTTCTGTATTTCATTAATTAACAAAAGTCTTTAGTAGTTTAGTGAGACGATTCGAAGTCTGTAATATCCTTAAAGATATGCAGAAAAATGTACTTAAATATATTATTTGGTTGTTGAGAGATTTGGGATCTTTTTTTTTTTTAATTTTCAGGACACTGAAAGTGATTCGTCACAAAACAGTACCCCACAGAATACACCAAGAAGGCCTCACCACAAGAATCGAAAGGGTGACAAAAAGAAAAGAAGATAAGAACTGCAGAACATGACTGTGTAGGTAGGCTCTTTCAGTATTCAGAAAAATGCATGCTTTCTTTTTTTCTTTGAAAATTTTTTACTTTTGAATCTCAGCCTATGTAAGACAATGACTAGGTATTTATTTATTGACTTAGTTTTAAGATGTTAAGCTCCAAATAAGCTTATTTTATTTAAGGTTCTTTTTTTACTATTTGGTATTAGTTTAAATATTTAAAATAGGCTTTATATAATAAAGATGAAATATTCTAGTCTACAATGATTAAAGATTAAGATAAATATAAAGTCTTTGAAATAAGGTCAAATACTATCAAAATTTTGCACACACCCTTTAACTAACTCTATCCTTATCCCTTATATATGCAACATGAAATGACAGATGTCACATGATATTTCGTCACCTTATTGGTGAACTGTCCTTACCCACATAAACACAAACTCGAGCTAGCACGCTTTTAAAAATGCTTTTTTTATGGGAAAATTCATGTTTTTGTGTCTAAAATTCTAAACAAAAGGCGAAAAACATTATGTTTTATCTTCTGTTTACAGTTTTATAAAACAAAAACATGATTTTATTGATGATTTTTTTTTTAAAAGTGTACTAGTTCCAGTTTTGTTTATGTGGGTTAGGACAGTTCACCACTAGGGCGACGATTTGGAAGTTCAATTTAGATCTAAAAGTGTATTTTACTGACCAACAAATTTTTGTATTTTTCGATGTAAGGCCGCCTTGTTAGTGGTAAGAACAAATAGGTACTAACTTGTAAGTCTAAGCTGTTCCAACAGCTACAGTGACCTATCACTATGACTAAGTTTTATCAACCTACCACCTTTTCCTTGCATCTAAGATCAAAAAACCAACTACTACTACCTTCTCCTAGCTCTTGTCACCAAAAAACCAACTGCTACCATCTTTGCTTAGTCTTTACCAACAAAAATCCAACTACTACCTCATTTAATTATTATTGTAGTAGTTGGTTTTTGACGGAAGAAGTTAAAGAAAGGTGGTAGGAGTTGGTTTTTTGGTGGTAGAACCTATGGGAAGGTTCATAGAGAGAAGCTGAGGGAAGGTGGTAGTGGTTAACTTTTTGTGGGCAGAAGCCCAGGGAAGGTGGTTTTTGGATGGTAGAAGCTAGGGGAAGGTGGTAGTAGTTGTTTTTTTGCTGATAGAAGCTATGAAAAGGTGGTAGTAGTTGGTTTTTTGGTGGTAGAAGCTAGGGGAAGATGGTAGTAGTTAGTTTTTTGATGGTAGAATCTAGGGGATGGTAGTAGTTGGTATTTTTGCAGATAGAAGCTAGAAGAAGGTGGTAGTAGTTGGTTTTTTGTTGATAGAAGCTAAGGGAAGGTGGTACTAGTTGATTTTTTGGGGGCAGAAGCTCGGGGAAGGTGTAATTGGTGGTTTGTGGATGTTAGAAGCTAGGGGACGGTGGTAGTAGTTAATTTTTTTGGGGGCAGAGGCTCAGAGAAAGTGGTAGTAGGTGGTTTTTGGATAGTAGAAGCTAGGGGAAGATGGTAGTAGTTAGTTTTTTGATGGTAGAATCTATGGGATGGTAGTAGGTAGTTTTTTGATGGTAGAATCTAGGGGAGGTGGTAGTAGTTGGTGTTTTTGCTGGTAGAAGCTGGAAGAAGGTGGTAGAAGTTGGTTTTTTGTTGATAGAAGCGAAGTGAAGGTGGTAGTGGTTGGTTTTTTGGTGGTAGAAGGCAGATGATCATGATAGTAGTTGGTTTTTTAGTAGTAGAAGGTAACCAAAGGTGGTAGGTGGTTTTTTAGTGAAAACATTTATTTTTGAAGTAAACTGATCTGTACATAAGTGATAAAACTACAGATAACTGTTTGGGAGTGGTAGCAGCTATGAGTTATTAGAAAGGATTTGTTTCCACCTCAAACAATTCGCTCTGACATCGAAAAGTATAAAAAAATTCGTTGGTCAGAAAAATAGGTAGATCCTGTGTGCAGTGTATTTCTTTTTCTTTTTTTTTACACACTTCACAGAACTTGATGACTTTTGGTTAGATGTTGCTAAACAACAAATATCTACAAGTTTTTATAAAAAATAATAATAACTAAAAAAAGATTATGAACATAAAAATAAATTTATTTAAAAAATAACAGGTTTTCCTAAAAAATATATTTAATTATACTATCTTAAGTAGGTACCTTTATCTTTCACTTACAAATAAAACTTTAGGAACTCTTTTAAAATATTTGATAAATACAACAAATAAATAATAAAATAGTCCACGGTACATAAGACTTATTTTTAAGTGATGAGTAACAGGCAAAATTTTTGTAAAAACCTTCATTTTGTCGAGAAACCCAATTTTTTCCCCTACAAAAATTCTTGAAAGTAATTCCTAACAGAACGTGCATGCTTAAAAAATAGACCAGTGTACTGTGGACTAAAATATTTAACAAATTTTTGAGCTTAGTTTTTTAACCCATTAACAACATTCATTTTTAAACTCTCATCCTCTTTTTTTCTCATTTTTTTGGCTATAGGGGGAACAAACAACTCAGGGTTGTATTTCTCCCCACTAACAGGCTTTTTTAAGACAATTCTAAGCAAAAAACTCACAACAAACCCCACGAAAAATGTCACTAAAAAGCCCATCACACCGTTGTAAAGATAAGATACTTTGTGAATCCATAAATAAGTTTCTTCTAAATTGTTTTTGATAAAAATTGTTGAGTTGTTGGCAAGGATTGAGTCTTGGCATCCCTCGATTGATACGGGGAGGGTTGGAAGGGGTGGTTTTTTGCCAAATGCCATCCATAGTGCAAAGGAAATGCCACTTGCTAGGCCCACAACTGAACCTTAAAAACAATTGTTAACATGTTATTTAAAAAATGGATCCATGATTCCTAGCTAGTCTAGTATCACACTTCAAGTGAAGCCATGATATTATATTAGCCTTGAAAACAGTTTTTTGTAAATATCTCAGAAACTAAAGCTCCTACGAAGTTTTTGGTTATAACACGAATTATTGAGCAAAATATAGTTATTATTAACTATATTCCTAAAAATGTGTATTGATATTGTTACGGGTTCACAACGACAAATTAAAACTCGTAATTGTTGAAAACGATACGTCAATTTATTTCGACAAATTATGTACAAAAACACGCACTTAATAATTATATATATTTATCGGTTTCACAACGTTCTACGTCTTCCGATACCCAATCTCCACTCGTTTCTGTTTGCCCATAATTCATCATCTAGGCCTCTTATTCTTATTTCACTGTCTATTCCTTCTCTCCAGCTTCTCCTTGGCCGTCCTCGTTTTCTTCGGCCAGTTGGTTTCCATTGTAGTATTTGTTTAGGTAGTCTTTCGTCATTCATTCTTTGTACATGTCCGTACCACACCAGTTGTTTTGTTCTTATATCATCCACTAAAGTACGTTCACCTACTGTCATAATTTCTCTTATTCTTTGATTTGTAACTCTTTCTCTTTTTGATTTCCCTGCTGCTCTTCTCCAATAGTCCATCTCCGTAGCGGAAAGCATTTTTTCTGTTCTATCCTTGATTGGCCATACTTCTGAGCCGTATGTAATAATACTTTTTATAATGGTGTTATATATAAGCTTTTTGTTATGTTTTGATATACTTTGGTCCCAAATTATTCCATTTAATAAAGTTATTGCTTTTCTTCCTTGTACGTTTCGATCTTTTATAGCTTTGTCTAGTGTTCCGTCAGCTGTAATTTTTAGACCTAAGTATTTATACTCATCACAGGAGTGAATTCGCTGCCCGGTATTTAAGATTAGATCCTGTTTCATTCCACCGATACACATATACTCTGTCTTATTGAGATTAACCTCTAGTCCCCACTTATTGTACTCTTCTATTAGTTTTCGTGTCATATATTCGAGGTCGTCATAATCCTGAGCCACTACTATCTGATCATCGGCGAAACATAAAGTATACAAGGTGGTTTCGTCCAACGGAATTCCCATGTTTTGGCATTTTCTCTTCCATACTTTAAGGACTTGTTCCAAGTATATCTTGAAGAGCGTAGGCGAGATACAGCAACCTTGTTTAAGACCTTTATTTACTTGAAAGCCTTTGGTTAGTTTTGCTTTTATTTTAACTTTTGCCTTACTATTGCGGTATAACTCTTGGATGGCCTTAATTAGTTGTACGCTTATGTTTGTGTTTTCCAACGCTTTCCAAAGTAGATTTAGTGGTATACTATCATATGCCTTCTGCAAATCCACGTAAAGCAGATGCAGCTCTTGACCGTATGCCATTTTCTTTTCAATAACTTGGGTTATACAAAAGAGATGATCTGAAGTCGATCTACCCGCCCTGAAACCAGCTTGTTCTTCTGCCTCCATGTCTTTATATTCGCTCTCTACTTTATTTCTTATTATTTTACCGTATATTCTGCTTAGCGTACTAGTCACAGATATACCTCTATAATTGTCACATATATCTTTCCTTCCTTTTTTGTGTATTGTGGATATATATGACGTTTTCCACTCAGTTGGGACTACAGTTCCATTTAAATATTTTTGGAAAAGATTCCGTAATCTCCAAAACAGTTCTTCAGTGCCATATTTAATAAGTTCGGCTGGGATATTTCCGGGTCCGGCAGATTTACCGCTTTTTAAGGTTGTGCACACGTTTTTGACCTCAGAGATTGTGAGGGGTACTGGAGATCCCATCGTTCTAATTATATTGTCTCTTGCGTCTTCCTTGAATTCTGCTCTATCTTCAGTTAAAAGTTTTTTAAAATGCTCATCCCATTCTTTGTCTGGTATTGGTGAAATGATATCTCTGCATGTTTCTTTTTTAATCGATCTTATAGTTTTCCAGCTTTCGGTACTTCTCCTACCTCCTAAGTAAGAATCTATTTTCTGACACTTTTGCGTCCACGAATGATTTTTCTTATCACTGATCATTCTTCTCACCTTTGATTGCGCGATTTTGTATTCTTGTCTGCTTCTATCTGTCTTTTGGGGGGCACTTAATAATTCACTACTTTAATACGCCTATTAACTTCGCGTTAACATCTAGCGATCATTACCATTGGTTATCTCTGACTCCCCGATGCACGACGTCCGGCCCTATATATAAGGCCTACTATTCGAGAATTTTCCATCCTTGTTCGATTCGGAATTATTCCACCCTTTTCTAGAACACGGACCGTTCGCATACCAGTTTGTCACAGATAACGCAACTAAAACCTAGATTAAGAATACAACCATAAAATACGTCAACCTAATACTACACTAAACCTAAATAAATTCTAACTATAAAATTTAAATAACTTAAATTTGTAACAATATGATGCTCCATTAAAAAGTGAGCATTTTTTAAAGTTTTATTTATTTTATTTTACATACTACTGATATAGTTTTTGCAAAGTCACCTGAATAACTCCTAATACAGGGTTCTATCGATTTCATGAAATTTTGCTTCATTCTGCCCTTCAAAAGTTATCCAAATTCATATAAAATCTTCCTGGTATAATTTCAACCCTACCGACAGAGACGAGGCGCAGCTCTTTGCGGTCCGACCACAAAGTATTTGTTTTCCGACCGACCGAGCCCAGGTGGATAGACGGCACCTGATTGGCAGATTTTTTTGAGATGCGCTTTTAATTGCTTTCGGGTGTGCTTATCGGGACCCCTTTAGTCGGCAGTATGCAGAGTTAGAAAATAAATCAGTATCGTTCCTGTAGGTGTAGGAATAGAAAGGTTTATTATCTATTTTTATTTTTTTAGTTTACGCCATAATTAAATAAAATAATTTTCATGTTTATATCTACCGCCGCCCATGGCACTTTCTATAAAGGATATGCCGATGGTCGGCTTTTATCTTTGTTCAACTGACTTTGCAAAAATAATAACTATTATGTTTAATGAAATATTACAAAAAAAACTACCCCACCCACCTATATAACCATGATGATAGAGGTATATTTACCAGATTCGTTTGCAGTAAAAGTGCACATTCCCAAGGTGAAGACGCCCAAAAGGGGGCCTCCAACAACTCCAAATATTGTTAGGGCTGCTTGGAGAACGCCCCCTAGTAGTTGAGCCAAAAACGCAACCCCCAGACAAATTATACCATAAACCATTGCCATAATCTTAGTTTGAAGTGAAGCGCCGTTTTCTGAAGGATTTTTCTTAAAAATAACCTGAAAAAACGTTAAAAATTCATTACTTTTAGCAGTAGCGTATATAAGGGGGGCCTGCCCCCCCCCCCCGAAGCTAAGATTCTTTTAGATATTTTCCACATATTTCATGAATACAAACATAAAATAGCATAAAATACGGCCTCATGAGGTCTCGGCCCCCCCCTCCCGAAACTGTCTCGGCCCCCCCCGAAACTTTTTTCTATATACGCCACTGACTTTTAGATTGCTTTGATTCCATAAAAAATACCTTTTACCTTAAAACAATTTGTTTTGAATTAAAATATTTTTTTTTAGTTTAACGCAGCCTTTAGTTTTGAAATAAGACTTTATTTTTCTTCTTTAATTGTTTTGTTTCAGTATACTACATTTGGAACAAAGCAAATTGTCTTCATATTAGTAATATTTTGCTTCCAGATAACGGGGCCTTAGATTAATTCAGTTCCAATTTATAATAAAATAATTTCTGTTTCACATTAAAATAAAGAGGCAAGACATTTTTTGTGCTATATCAAAAAAAATCTTGTTAAAACAGTATTTTCAAAAACTTTTTTTGAAAAATTTTAATTTTTTCATAGAAAAATGTTTTTCAAAAATAGTTTTTATTTTTTTTTTTAATTTTTACAATAAATAAATGTGAAAATTCAAAAAAATATTCTGCCAATATATGGGCCCCTAAGCTCACACTAGGTACTATAGTTATAGTTTACGTGTGAGCTAATATAACTAAAAACTAAAATATATTTTATTCAACTCCAGACTAAATTACCTTTTGTTTGATACCACACAAGCCATGTTTTGACTTAAACTCAAATTTTTGAAATCCACCCCCACCCTTAAAAAAACAAAAACTAAAATGTATTTTGTTGAACTCCGGACTTAATTACCTTTCATTTGATATCACACACGCCATATATTTTCACTTAAACTCTAATTTTTGAAATATACCCCCACCCTTTTTTTTAAATAAATTAAAATGTATTTTGTTTAACTCCAGACTCAATTACCTTTCGTTTGATATCACACACGCCATATTTTCACATAAACTCTAATTTTTGAAATCTATCCCCACCCTTTTATTTGGTTTGTGTTCGGTGGATTTTGTTCATTTTTAAATGGGACCATCTCGACCCAAGACCCAGCCCAGGTACCAAATTTCATTAAAATCGGCCAAGCGGTTTTTGAGTTATGCGCGTTGGTCGTTACAGACAGACACACAGACAGACATACAGACAGACAGACAGACGGCGCAACAAAAAAGTTTCAAAATCATCTGAAACGCAAAGATATATAAAAATTTTTGAAATCGGAGCAACTTTTTTTTTCTCGAAAAAATTAGGATCACCATACTGCCGTCCTTAAGCTAGAATGCCGTTAACTACCTAAAAAATTTTCCTACTTTTGATCAAAAAACCCAAAAAATAATAAACAAACGATGCTCCTTGATAACTGGAAGTTATTAGTTTCTCGAAAACCACAAAAGCTAAAGAAGATTTGCTTATAAAAATTGATGTAGAATAATGTTGTGATTAAGACAGCACCAAAACATTAAAATTGTCCAAATGTTGGTTAACGGCATTATAGCTTATGCACGGCAGCATAGCTCACACTACTATAGTATAGTATATGTGTGAGCTAAAAGTTCTGAAAAAAGGGAAAAAAACTTGTTAAAAAATGACTTAAAAAAATTTTTATTAACAAAAAATGTTTTTCGAAATATAGTTTTTACTAAAAAAAAATTATAAAAAAATGTTTACAATAAATTTTTTTTGAAAAAGTCAAAAAATAAAAATATATCTTAAAAATTTGTTTTTTGAAAAAGTTGTTTTTCAAAAAAAATTAGTTATTCTAAAAAACCTCTTTTTAAAAATATTTAAACATTTTTTGAAAAATTTTCTTGGATCCAGAAAAAACATGATATTGTAGCATTGTCTAAACACTCACCTTGTATAGAGGCTTATAATAGTCCTCAAAAGTTACAGCGGCCAAACTGTTCAATGCGGCAGAAACAGTTGATAGAGACGCGCTAAAAATGCCCGCGACAAAAAGACCTGTCAATCCTGGAAGGTCTTTCATCGTGTCTATTACGTAATATGGCATCAGTTGGTCCATGGAGGATATGTGACCTAAAATATAGGATCTATTAAAGTTTTTCTTTAAATTGATACCTCAAAATCATGGAGGTGGAGAATTTTTAGTTGGAGAGGATTACAGTTTTCTCTTACCTCCGCATTTCACAACCATTTTAATTAAATACGTCCCTGATTTATTTTTGTTCTTTTTATACCCGAAAAATCATTTGGGGAACGCGTCCATAATTCAATAAGTGAAGTTCAAATGGGCATGAACATATTAAAATCAATTAAATTTAACAATCTATATATTAAACTACTTACGTCGATTTGCAGAAGGCATATGATAGTATACCACTAAATCTACTTTGGAAAGCGTTGGAAAACTCAAACATAAGCGTACAACTAATTAAGGTCATCAAAGAGTTATACCGCAATAGTAAGGCAACAGCTAAAATAAAAGCAAACCTAACCAAAGGCTTTCAAGTAAATAAAGGTCTTAAACAAGGTTGCTGTATCTCGCCTACGCTCTTCAAGATATACTTGGAACAAGTCCATAAAGTATGGAAGAGAAAATGCCAAAACATGGGAATTCCGTTGAACGAAACAACCTGATATATTTTATGTTTCGCCGATGATCAGATAGTAGTGGCTCAGGATTATGACGACCTCGAATATATGACACGAAAACTAATAGAAGTGCACAATAAGTGGGGACTAGAGGTTAATCTCAATAAGACAGAGTATATATGTATCGGTGGAATGAAACAGGATCTAATCTTAAATACCGGGCAGCGAATTCAGTCCTGTGATGAGTATAAATACTTAGGTCTAAAAATTACAGCTGACGGAACACTAGACAAAGCTATAAAAGATCGAAACGTACAAGGAAGAAAAGCAATAACTTTATTAAATGGAATAATTTGGGACCAAAGTATATCAAAACATAACAAAAAACTTATATATAACACTATTGTAAAAAGTATTATTACATACGGCTCAGAAGTATGGCCAATCAAGGATAGAACAGAAAAAATGCTTTCCGCTACGGAGATGGACTATTGGAGAAGAACCGCAGGGAAACCAAAAAAAGAAAGAGTTACAAATCAAAAATTTTTGTTTTTTAAAAATAAGGTGTTTTTGAAATTAGCAACAAAAATTCACCCCAAAAATGACATCTAAACACATTAATATAATAATAATAATAGTTATATATTATATAATAATAATTTCTCTCTAATTATCACAATCAATATCAGGTTTTACTAAATTAATAAAATTAAAGTAGAACTAGAAAGAAATTTTAGTATTATTTTTAAAGTTTTAAAAAACGTTCCCCAAATGACGTTTTTCTGAGCGTAGTCTATTATTTTTACCGATAATTTGAAAAATGTACCGTTCTATACTCTGTCTACTTATAAATTAATAAATAAGAAGTTGACTCAACATTTTACTGTAATTTTTTTTTGTAAAACAAAATAAAACTTTTAATAATTTGCACAGAGAAATTTTCCACCATGATTTTGACCCTTAGTTTCTTTTTAAAATTAAATCTTTAGTTATTGAGATATGAACACTAACCTGACTTTACCGGGTCACATTGCCAATACCTGGCATAGATTGTTAGGCCTGCAAACGAGGTGCTCAAACTGAGCAAAGTCAAAATGGGGACGTTCCACCACAACGCTTTTTGAGCACCCTTGAGGTCTTTCATGGTGAGGTACCTTTGTACTTGGGTCTGATTGACCGCGTAGAGCGAGAGGTACGTGATTCCGCCTCCCAGGGTTAGAGAAACCCAGGAGTGACGAACAGTAGGGTCAGGATCGAAGTTAAACAAATCGGTTCTGTTTCCTTGGGTTGCTATTCTCCAAATCTCAGCGAAACTACCGTGTTCCTTGAGACCATAACCTATAAAAAAAATTAATGGATCCATGACGGATCTGACATCTTCCTAGCTATAGTCCAAACAGGGCTATCAAAACGGACGGGCCACGATCCTCCACTTTCTTGACATCACATCCGGGGCTGATTTTTTTGATGGTCACGTTACGACACAGCTGATTGTCTTTAAAAAATTGAAGTTGGAATGACGGTTCATGAATATTTGATTTTTTTTAAAATAAAGTCATTTTTGAGATTGTTTTTACTTTATTCTGGCAGAACAATTTTTTTTAAATGTATAGTAATCCTTAATTTTTCATAGCCGCTTCATTAGCTCACACAAAAATTAAATTTAAAGCAGAAGCAAATGTGACAATCACAAATGACAAAGTCAAATACATGTCAAATATAACAGTTGGCATGTGGTACATGGCAGGTAATTTGAATTCAAAATAAGGAATGCTAAATCTTAGAGATTTTAACATTTTAATCATGTTGCTTCTTTACAAACCTTTGGTGGAATATCGGGATGGTGTCTGAGAATATTTTACTGAAATTTTGCGGAAATCTGTAGTGCCATTTTGAAAATACCATAAAAAAACCTCTGACCTCCCATAAGACCCAATGTAAAATTCAGCCCCGGGAGAACAGCTGATTTTTTCAGGGTCGTGGCCTCTATTTTTGTGTTGGCCTTGGTCCAAATTATACGCATTTGTAATGACGTCATTTTTGTTTATCTTTGTTTAGTATATTATAAACAGCGGTGACAATAAACTTTTTAAAAAAAGTAGTGTCTATGATCATTATCCGTATCAGTCACTGTAAATCAAAAATATGAGTTTGTCAACTTATCGGAAATTATTTTAAAAAGTTGTAAAATGCCAAGAAACAAATATAATAGGTACAATGAACAATCGCAGCTGATAATTTTAAATATATTGGCTTTTTTTCAACTGGAAGAGCGCAAGTCCGAAATGGAATCCCACTTCAATTTGAGAATGTGATACAGCGAGCCGCAGATGCACCAAAATTGGGCCGAACAACGATAGTAAATATAAAAAAGAATCTACGCCATACGTTTTTTTCTCACCTGGTGACGTCATTACAAATGCGTATAATTTAGACTATAGCCTATTATCACACTTCAAGTGAAGCCATGAGAATATATTAGCCTTGAATTAGTTTTGTGTAAATATCTCAGAAACTGAAGCTCCTACGGAGTTTTTGGTTATAACACGAATTATTGAGCAAAATATAGTCTACTATATTCCGAAAACAGTGTAGTGATACGATGCTCCGTTAAAAAATTAGCATTTTTTAAAGTTTTTAATTGTTAAAAAACTGTCATTAGCATTAATGGATTTTTACCAAAATCTAATCAGCTCGTAAGAGTGTCAAGCACTATTTTACCTGAAAATTTTATGAGAATCGGTTCAGCGGTTTAGGAGCTATCGTGTTACGGAAAGAAATAATATACACAGACATCACGACGATATTGCTAGGATAGGTCAAAATACATTCAAATAACACATTTTTGGCGTTATCTCAAAAAAAAATTAAAAATAATACCTTCTCTATGCGGGCTAGGAAGGTAAAAATTTCATTTGAAAAATGTATCTCAAAAACAAATAAATTAAAGAAATCATTTAAAAAAATATATTTTCAAAAAAATTGTTTTTACAAACATTTCAACAATAATGTTTGTAAAAACAATGTTTTTTAATATTTTTGTAAATTTTAAAAATGTTTTAAAGTAAAAAAAAATATGATTTTTGAAAAAATGCGTTTCAAAAAAAGGAAAGAAAAGCTAGTTTAAGAAAATATTTTTTAAAAACGTTGTAATTTGAAATTTAAAAAAAAACGTTGAAGGAATTGTTTTGGAAATATATTTTTGAAAAAATTAAGAAATGAAATTATAAAAAATTATAAATGAATCCATGACGGATCTGATACCTTTCTAGCTAGCCTATTAGCACACTTCAAGTGAAGCCATGATATATCAAACTTGAAAACATTTTTTTGTAAATATCTCAGAAACTAAATCTCCTACGAAGTTTTTGGTTAAAACACAAATTATTGAGCAAAATGTAATCTACTATATTCCGAAAACCACATACTGATGCGGTGCTCTGGTAAAAAGTTAACAGTTTTCTCTATCTCTAATTTGAATCAACCTATACAGGGTGTCTCATTATATTTTTTCCCACCCTTTTAGACCATTAATAATTTACAATTTAAAAATTTATCGCTAATATTTCAGAAACTATTTATTAAAACTGCGACATATGGGATATTTTTGGAAAGTATATATTCCAAGCCTAAATTAAATAATATAAGGAGCATCCAATTTACAAAAACTACAAAATTTGAGCGCCTGTCAAATACGGTAAGCATCAGGAATAACATCAAGATGCAATTTAAAAGTAAAAATTTCGCGAATTCGAATACAACTTCTTTTATATTCCTACATCAATTATTAATGGTCTAAAAGGGTGGGATAAAATATAATGAGACACCCTGTACATACCTACAATACAAAATACTGAAGCGAACATAAGCAAACTTTGCAAAACGTCTGTCATGAGGACTGCTTTCATGCCTCCTAACGTTGAATAAAAAGTGCATACTAGGCCGATTGACAAAATGGCCATTTCCTAAAAAAAACGGAAAAATATTAAAAAATATACGGTGAAACCTCTCTTAGCGGACACCTCTAATAAGCGGACACTCCCTTTAGGCGGACAAATTTGTTGGAACCAAGTTTTTCCCTATTTTTTTACATGTAAAATTCACTCCTTTATGCTTCCCTCGATTCCCATTCTTTCTTTTATGATCTCATTTCTTATATGATCTGTTCTAGATATTCTCATTGATCGTCTTATTGCATCAATTTCGACACTTTCCACTTTTGCTTTGGATTTTTCTGTTAGGCGATAAGTCTCTATTCCATACAACAGCGTGCTTTTCACCATTGTTTCATATATGTTAAATGTTACATTCGTTTTTACCTCTCTGATCCATAAAACACTGTTAAGACATCCAATAACCTTTCTTGCTTTTACTATTCTTTTTTCCAGTTCTTTACAGTCTGTACCTGTATTATCAAATGTGACACCCAATATACATACTCATTGCATGGAGAAATTGTTTGTCCATTGTCTGGTTGTAACTCACTTGATTCGTTTCCAATACATAAGCACTGTGTCCTGTTCCACGCCCACTCCCTGTACTCCTATGTTAACCCTCTCATCATATACTCCATGTCTTCCTTATCATTAGCTACAATTACTTGGTCATCAGCAAACTGTGTAGTGTGTATATGGTAAATCGGTCGTTAAGTTGTATTCCCATGCCGTGTACTTTATGTTTTCAGTTTCACTGGAATATCTCTGGACATCAAATTTAAAGATCACTTAAAGGGCATTCGTTAGAAAAAAAGTTAATATTTTAAAATCTAAAAAAATCAATTATGACGCTTATTGTTACCTTGCTAATTCCTGTCAGTGCCTCTAACGCAAGGGCTGGTGCGTATAAAACCACCCCCATGTAAAGCGTCATTTGCAATGTGTAAGACAAGGATGCGGCTAGCCGAGCGACTTTTCCGAAACGCAGTCCCAAGTATTCATAAGCACTTGTCGTTTGAAGGTTAAAAAACACCTAAAAAATCAAATTTCAATAAAGTTGTTCTAATTCTAAATTTGCATATATTTGTACTTACTGGAACAAAAAGATATGCAGCGACAGGTGTGAATAGACTATAGGATATGTTTATGATGACAAATTGAAATCCAAAAGTATAATTTTCACTAGCCACTCCAAGAATTGATATTGCACTCATAAAAGAGGCCATAAGTGAAAACGCTACTGGAGTTATTGACATGTTCTTGTCTGCTAAAAGATATTCCTGCATTGTTTTTTGTTTCCCGCCTGTAAATCTGCAAAAAAAATTTTTTTTTTAATTTATAGTTGGTATGGAGGGTTCAAGAATTAATATATTTTCCATATATTAACAGCTCTTAATGCCCGTTATTATATTAGGCGTGTTCTTACAACATTGGGGTTCAATGTTCAAACGACATATTAAGTAAACAAGACGTTACTTCCATTTAAAAAAAAAATATTTTTGGATTTATTTGGTGACTTAAAAGAAGCCCTACATACCTGTAATATACACCTATGGAACAAGAAAGTATAAGGACTAATACAATCGCGAAATAGTCCCATGGACCAAGCACTGTTGGACTATTTGTTTCTGCTTCCATATTTTCAAAAATTCAGTATTCTTCGCCTAAAAAAAATCATGGATAATTTTATGGCGGGATTTTTTCTGGACTTCTAATTCGAACAGGCCAATAAGAAAGCCGTATAAAATTAAATGGACCAAACGACCAATCAGGATCAAGGTTTCGGTTTGAATACTCACCCTAATTTTTTTTTTTAAACAGAAACATTCTCACTAAAAACTGCGTATCTGTGTGTTTTGCATGCAGGATTTACATGTTTAATGAATTAGTAATAAAATTTATAACTTTATCCTTGGAGTCAATCCAAAAATAAATATCACGAAAAGACAATAAAAAGAAATATGCACAAAAAACTATTACTGTTGTTGGAGAAAAAATATGATTTGATCAATAGCACGGATGTCGCCATCTATCGGAGTTCACATGAACCACAAATATTTCGCCTAGGGTCGCCCTCTTTTGACTGATTCTTTGAACTCAAACAAAACACTAGAGGTTTTTTTTGACAGTGACACTGATTTGACAGTTCGGCGTGTTTTCATTTTGTTTATAAAGGTAGATTTATATCCGCGTTTTTAATTAATCGGATGTTTATTACGTAAACGCGAAGGGCTGACGTAGACGCAACACCTAAACGTAAGCGCACACGTAGGATGGCGTACCATTATACGGTAACGGCCCACAAGGCCACTGCCGTTACGTCTTGTGTTACCGGTAAGTTTTTAGGGTGTTTTATAGCCCGTCTTATAACAGATTTTTTAAGAATAGCTTGGGGTTCTACTACGTTATACCTCGCTCGTCAAAACGCCCTATATAACGATTTTTTTGTATGGAAATGATTCTTTGGACTATTTTTAGTCGATTTAGATACGGGAAATTAAAAAAAAAAGTATGGTTTTTTTAAAAAATAATTTTTTAAAAAACGTTACATAGTGATTTTCTTTGATTTGTTTTGGTTGAAAAAAATCAATTTCTATCACTGCATCGTCAAATTTTCGACATAAATTTGTAAATTAGCTTAGGATTATTAATTTAACAATTTTAAATTAATTACATACCTAGTTTTTCGTGTTTTTCCGCGGTTTTTTCACATAATTTTGAAAATTTGTACAGTTGACCTTCCCACAGATGTTTTGACACATTGTCACATTAATAGAAATTTTTTGCTGGGCCGATTGTTTTCAGGTCATTCGGCCATATCAAATTTCCCAATTCTATTTGCTTACGCTGACTTACCCTCAGATGCACCGTTAGCACTTAAGCGCAATCATGGGTTTAATCGCGATTAAGTCCCTGTTGCTCACATACAAAACAACAAAGATTGAGAATGGATTAGCAAAGCCTTGTTACAGGGCATCTGAGGGTTAAAGGCCCAAATTATAGGAAATTATTTATTTAAAACTATTCACCAAGAATCAGCAAAGCCGATCCTTGCTTATTGCTTGTGTGGTACAGTTCGGTTCGGTTCGGTTCGGTTTGGTTTGGTTCGGTTCAGTTCGGTTTGGTTCGGTTCCGTTCGGTTCGGTTCGGATCGGTTCTTTCGGTTCCGTTCGGTTTGATTTAGTTCAGTTCGTTTTGGTTCAGTTAAGTTGCGTTCGGTTTGGTTTTAGGTTAGGTTTGTTGAATCTTAAAGTAATCTAAGATCGACCCGAACCAAACCAAATAGAACTGCTGAATTTCTGTAAATCAAACGGAGTCAAAAATGCGTGACAAATTAAAATGTTGGAGCAAAATGTCAGGTCGAACGTTAGATTTCAAAAATATGATGTAACCATTTTTCTATGCGTAAATACATTTCTAAAAAACCATAACTTTTTATCGCCTCTTGCCAGACAGTTGGTCACCTTATTTTTGGCTAAATTACCATTTATTTAAAGCTCAGTCGATTATGAGCCGTCCCTCTCTTTCTCGAAATAACAAACGTCAAATAAATTCTTTCTATAGCAATTTGTATGAGTTGTTACTAATTTTTTAATTTTGAAATTTCTAAAAAAAATGCGAAAACTGTATTTTTTTTTCTTGAAAACAGTATAAAACGACCTCAACTTATCATTAAAAAAAGAAACATCCATTTTCAAGCATCAAGGTAAAACGTAGTAGACCCTAGCTTGGTTTTTATACGCAAAATTGTTTCCAATATCCTAGGATAATTTGTTTTTTAGGGAACTTTACAGGTCCTCATGATTTAAACCTTATTGTGGCCAAGAACAATCGTCTGGACATTCATTTGGTCACACCAGAAGGCCTAAGGGCCATGAAAGAAGTCGGTCTCTATGGAAAAGTTGCTGTTATGAAACTTTTTAGATTTTCCAATGAAGAAAAGGATTTGCTGTTTATAGTTACATATCGGTATGACTAATTCGATTTATTTTGAGTCATAATCTTGTTTTTTTAATATATTTTTTTAGGTATAATGCTATGATCTTGGAATGTGTTACTGATGCTGATAATAATTTGGAAATAATAACCAAAGCACATGGAAATGTCTCTGATCGTATAGGTACAACTTCTTTTAGTATTTTAAATCACAGTTTGGTTAAACTAGGTCTTATAGACACTAAAATGTGTTTTATATATTAGCTAGACAAAATAATACAATACTTTTTATTGATAATAGATTTTAGTTACAAATTTTTATGCTTTTTTTGTAAGTTTATAAACGTAGCTTAACTGTAGTATTTTTTATGCTTGTGTTGATTTTAGGTAAACCATCTGAAACAGGTATTTTGGCAGTGGTCGACCCAAAAGCCAGACTTATAGGTTTGCGACTTTATGATGGGCTTTTTAAAGTTATACCTCTTGAAAAAGACAACTATGAACTTAAGGCCACTAACATAAGGATGGATGAACTTCAGGTAAACTTTTTTGAATCACAAGGGGGAATATTCCATGTTCACTTCCATTAAAATTAAATATATTATTTGGCAATAAAATGACACTAGTTTTAATTCTATTTTTAAAATAAAATGAAGGTAACAAGAAAATAAACAAATTCTTTTTAGAAGAGCAAATTTATCATTCATTTGCATTATATTTTAAGGACTTAAGATGTATCTTTCCTTAAACTTTTTAATATTTCTGTGAATTTAACAATTGAACTACTCTTAAACATGGTACTATAACACAACTGTTTAAGGTCTGTAATCTTAAATAAAAGAAATATAATTAGGTCAAAGATAAAGATATAAGTTATTTGTCAATAATTTGCTTGCAAAAAATAAACAACAAAAAGTTTGTCTGCCACCAAAACTTATTTTATAGCTTTCAGTTATTAGTTATGCCAATGTTATTGTTTTCAAATTTATTTTGTAATACAGTGAAACCTTTATAAGCGGACACTCACGGTTCCGTCGATTTTGTCCGCTTATTGGAGGTGTCCGCTTAAGAGAGAGAACTGCGAAATTTTGATATATATTTATTAACAATTTCCGCTACTTGAGTTTTTCTGATATTAAATTTTTCAGCGATCTTTCGCGCTGATAGATGTTCCTTCTCTGAAACGTTAACAACTTCCATTTTTTCACGTAAACTAAGAAGTTTTTTTACTAGGCGCATTTCAAAGAGATATATAACTACCCCACTGAACAATAAAAATAAAACAGAGCAGTCCCGCCGAATAAAATATGTTGTAAATACGACAGAAGTATTTAGTCTCCGCATTAAAACGGAAAGGGGTAATTCCCCGGAGGCAGAGTATGTTGTTCCCAACATACTACAAAATATTTATGGCCATATCGTGCAGCGCTTCGTCCCGTTGTCCGAGGTTCGCGTCCGGTTCAGGGAGGTTTTAGAATTTTTTAATCAAAAAAAATTGTCCGCGTCCGGTTATAGGAGTGTATTTTACATGTAAAGAAATAGGGAAAAGCTTGGTTCCAACAAATTTGTCCGCTTAAAGGGAGTGTTTGCTTAATAGAGGTGTCTGCAAGAAGAGGTTTTACTGTAAATGTTTTTGGTTTTTTTTATCTCAAAAACTTAACTTAAAAATAAATTTTTTTACAGGTGTATGATGTAGAATTTCTTCATGGTTGTGCAAATCCTACTTTAATTCTTATTCACCAAGATGTCAATGGTCGGCATGTGAAAACTCATGAAATATCTCTCAGAGAGAAAGAATTTGTCAAAACTCCTTGGAAGCAGGATAATGTTGAGTCTGAGAGTGCTATTATTATACCTGTACCGTCCCCCTTAGGAGGGGCAATCATTATTGGTAAGTATTTTTGGACAAACAATTTTTTGAAAAAATTACTAAGCTTGAAAACATTTATAATTTTTTTGGGGTTTTTAAAAGCTGTATGAGCAATTTTTAGGGCTTAAGTACTATGAAAATAATTGTTTAAGAAATTGCTTACTCAAGTTTTTTGAAATTTGAGATACAATCAGAAATAAAGTAAAATATGTTTAAAAAACCTTAAAGTGCAACTTTTGTGCTTATTAAACTTGGAAAATCTTATAGATTTTTTTGAGGGTTTTAAGGACATTGGAGGGCAAATTTTAGAGTTTAAGTATTATAGGAATGAACGTTTCAAAAATTGCTCATTCAATTTTTATGAAATCAGAGACACATCAGATGAAAATGAGAAAAATCCAAAAAATGTTTACATTTTAACATTGTTCTTATAAAGCATGGAAATATTTATATAATTTTTTTTTGAGATTTTTAGGCTTCAGGGCCAATTTTAGGACTGCAATATAAAAATAAAGGTTTCAAAAAACTAATTAGTTAATTTTTTATGAAAGTTTGCAGTCAACCAGAAAAAAAGTTTAAAAAAAAATCTGTCAACTGCATTGTTGTGCTTATCAAACTTAGAAACTTTGTTTGCCGGTTTTAAGGAGTTTGGAGGGCATACTTCAGGATTTATGTTTTATAGTAATCATTTTTTCAAGATCTAATCATTCAATTTTAATGGTAGCAGAAGAAAATGAAAAAATGTTAACATTGTGCTTGTCAAGCTCAAAAATATTTATATTTATTTGAAGGATTTTAGGAATTTTGAAAACAAATGTTAGGACTTGGACATTAAAACAATGATTGATTTCAAAAATTACTTGTTTAACTTTTATAAAATTCCGGTCGACAAAACGAAATTTTCGTTTTCTAGTCTTAAAATGTGAACATTGTGATTATCTCACCTTGGAGTCATTTATATTTACCTTCCTAGCCCGCATAGCAATGGCTAAAGAAGGTATTATTGTCGAAGAAAACCTTTTTTTTGAGATAACGTTGAAAATGTGGTATTTGGGTGCTATCCTAACCATTGGCGTAGCTAGCCTTGCTTTTCAGGGGGGGCCGTGGCCCCGGTCTATCTTGAACAAAAAGCAAACATAGGTTTTAAAGAGTCGGGCAAAGTGTGCAATGAATAAAAAAAAATACGCGCATTAAATGTTCTAATATTTTAATATAACAAATTTAATAATACATTTACCAACTTATTTATATGTATACACAGGAAGTATGTAATTCAGCAATTCTACAAAGAAAGTTTTCTACGTCGCTGACTGAAAGCGTCTACCACACTGTCTAAGTCGACCTCAACATCTTTTTCTATGAATAACAATGACAAACCTGAGTGTCTCTCTTGAGTCATAGTTGTTCTAAGCCAATTAAAAACTCTCCTCTTGGCAGAGAAATACCTCTCGCAAGTTGCACTTGTAATTGGAAGAATACTCGCAACTTTAAAAAGTTGGTAGAGGTTTGCTGTTTCTGCTATATGTTGTTTGATAGAATCATGACCAACAGTTTGATTTAACCGAAAAATACAATTCTTTAAAACGGTAATTTCTGCTCTTAGAGTAGAAGTATTAATATTAAAAATTTCCCGGTATTGCTCGACGAATTTATTCCATTTAACGACGTGGGAAAACTTAATATGAAAATGGTTATGAAATTGTCACCAAAATCGGAAAATTTTCATAAGACACTAAACGCTAACCTCAAAAAAACTAAAAAGATTATTATATTTATTTTAGAAAAACAGTTTAAAAAGGTCTTTTATAACCTTACAACATCTACAACCCGATTTCGGAAACAGAGGGGCAAAGGTCGCTGTTTTTATTAAATGCGAAATTTAACTTACACTTATTTTACAAGATGTCGCCAACATGTATGAAATATTCAATATGCATAATTATGTTTAAATTTAAAAAATATTTTCGGGAAATTGCATGTGTGCAGAAAAGTTACCGATAATTTAAAGAGAAAAAGCCTAATTCCGCAAGACAAGGGCTTTTTCCTGAAATGTAAACATTATCTGAATGATTTTAAATTTTAATGCACCTATTTTATTTGAATATTTCCCGAATAATAATAGAAAAGTATGTATTTTCAGCGTCATGTTCTTTTACTAGTAGTCGGTAGGGGAGGCCTAAAATATCTTAGGGGGGGCCTGATGGACTTCAGGGGGGGCCTGCCCCCCCCCTAGCTACGCCAATGAATCCTAGCAATATCGTCGTGATGTCTGTGTGTGTGTGTGTGTATATTATTTCTGTCCGTAACACGATAGTTCCTAAACCGCTGAACCGATTTTCATAAAATTTTCAGGTAAAATAGTGTTTGACACTCTAACGTGCTGATTAGATTTTGGTCAAAATCCATTAATGCTAATGACAGGTTTTTGATGATGAACATTTTTTTAAAATGCTAACTTTTTAACGGAGCATCGCATTAATATGCGGTTTTCGGAATATAGTAGACTGCATAAAAACTTCGTAGGAGCTTTAGTTTTTGAGATATTTACAAGCAAACATATTATTATGGCTTCACTTAAAGTGTGATAATAGGCTAGCTAGGAAGGTGTCAGATCCGTCATGGATCCATTTATTTTAGTTTAATAATTTGTCCCAGATATACAGGGTGTTTCAGACCACCCGCACTGGCCGATTATTTTAAAAGGGATAATTATTTTTAAACATTTTTAAATCACTATCAAGGTAGTGAGATGTGCTCTTTCTGATGATGTAGGTTTTAAGGTCCTAGCCTCACAGGAAGTGTCAAAATTCCGATAAGAATCCTGGATTTTTTTTAATGGAACATGCTATTTCTGATTGTGGATTTCAATTCTTCCCGGAAAAATTAAAACGTTTTATTCGAAAACTTTTTCCCAAAAATGCTTCTTTAAACCTTAAAACTAATATTAAATTATTTCGCAGTTGTAACCAAGACAAAAACGGAAAGTAACCAAAAAGCCTTTTTCCTCGCAGTAACTACAAGTTACCAGGTAACCTGGTTACTCGTTTTCTGTTTTTCTTCGCTGAGTAACACTAACTATGACGTCACGAGTAACCACACAGTGTAACCAGCCTAGCAGACGTGGTTGCTGAAATATTTTGAGGTTAAGATCGTTTTGTTTTGTTTTTTTTTCAAAATGTTTGATTTTAATCATTGACTTCTATACCCTACAGGGCGTTATACAACTCAATGATTTTAATATATATATTACCAACGAATTATGTTTGGTAACGGTAGAAAATGAGGCACATCCGTTGAAGTTCGTCCTATATCAATTCAACTGCAACTAGTCTTAAAAAGTACTGCATTTGGTGTTCTGTGGTACTGCGGCCTTACCAGAGAATACCAAAGGAGCACCCTGTTTCCACCCCGATTCAAAAAACGCATCAGGTAACGCTGCATTTAAAACTGGTGTAAATCCATGTCCCGTAATACGTTTTTTGAATCGGGGTTGGCATGCATTGGTGGAAACAATGAATTATTTTCTGCATTTAGGAAGCTCCTGGTAAAAACAAAAACAAACAATTGGAAATGTCATCCACAGCTGACTGTCTGACGTCATACAGCGGTTACTCCGAGTAACCGTGACGTCATTTCGAGTAACTTAAATAAGTGACTAGTAACCTCGAGGAAAAAGGCTTAGAGTCTAAATTAAATGACACAAGACAGGCAAAAACAATCTTTTCAATGAAAATGTGTCATTGAGTGTCAACAAGTTTGGGAAGTAAATATTTTGGTTACTTTCCGTTTTTTTCTTGGTTATAACTGCGAAATAATTTAATATCAGTTTTGAGGTTTAAAAAAGCATTTTTGGGAAAAAGTTTTCGAATAAAACGTTTTAATTTTTCCGCGTAGAATTGAAATCCGCAATCAGAAATAGCATGTTCCATTTTAAAAAATCAACGTCTAGCGGAATTTTGACACTTCCTGTGAGGCTAGGACCTTAAAACCTACATCATCAGAAAGAGCCCACTTCACTACCTTGATAGTGATTTAAAAATGTTTAAAAATAATTATCCCTTTTAAAATATTGGGCCTGTGCGGGTGGTCTGAAACACCCTGTATATTCCTCTACTTGTTCTATTTTTTATGGTTTTATTCTGATGGTGATATCTTGATCTGTGTTTGTTGATGTGTAAAACTTTAGTACCAAACACATCAATACTTTCTCTTGCAATTTTTGCCTTTTCACTTTTTATTTTTTATAAAAACTTATACAAATTTAAGTTCTCTTGTTCACATTACAGGCCAAGAAAACATTCTATACCACAACGGCGTAGAATCAGTCCCAGTAGCCCCAGCCGTGATAAAACAAAGCACTATAACTTGTTATGCTAAGGTGGACCCAAGCGGTATGAGATATCTGATGGGGGACATGGCGGGTCATCTTTTTATGCTGTTTTTGGAGACAGAAAACAAAGGAGGCGATGGTCAAGAGATTGTAAAGGATATCAAGGTAAAGGTAATTCAAGGCCAACACAAAAATAGAGGCCACGACCCTGAAAAAATCAGCTGTTCTCCCGGGGCTGAATTTTACATTGGGTCTTATGAAAGATCAGACGTTTTTTTAGGATATTTTCAAAATAGCACTACAGATTTCCGCAAAATTTCAGTGAAATATTCTCAGACACCATCCCGATATTCCACCAAAGGTTTGTAAGTAAGCAACATGATTAAAAGGTTAAAATCTTCAAGATTTAGCATTCCTTATTTTGAATTCAAATTACCCACCATGTACCACATGCCAACTGTTATATTTGACATGTATTTGACTTTGTCATATGTGATTGTCACATTCGCTTCTGCTTTAAACTTAATTTTTGTGTGAGCTAATGAAGCGGCTATGAAAAATTAGGGCTTACTATACATTAAAAAAAAATTGTTCTGCCAGAATAAAGTAAAAACAATCTCAAAAACGGCTCTATTTAACAAAAAATCAAATATCCATGAACCGTCATTCCAACTTCAAAACTTTAAAGACAATCAGCTGTGTCGTAACGTGACCATCAAAAAAAAATCAGCCCCGGATGTGACGTCAACAAAGTGGAGGATCGTGGCCCGTCCATTTTGATAGCCCTGGGTAATTTAATTATTTGTGAGACGACTTTTAAGGTTTTTTTTCGCTGGCCTATGCTATTTGTTTACGGTCCCTAGAATAGACTGTAGCCCACGAGAAAGACCGCCCGGGCGCGGAAATATCACGTGACCGTAGGAGGGTCACAAAACAACGCTTCCCGGCCAGCTGGCATTGTGTGTTTTCAGTTTTGGTATGTTTGTTTACGTCGATTTTTCGGGCCTGAATTTTATGTGAATTTTATCAAAGTTATTAAAATAACGCAGCCCACGAAAAAGACAACAATGCCGCGAACGTGTAGTCATTGGCGTAGCTAGCCTTGCTTTTCAGGGGGGGCCGTGGCCCCGGTCTATCTTGAACAAAAAGCAAACATAGGTTTTAAAGAGTCGTGCAAAGTGTGCAATGAATAAAAAAAAATACGCGCATTAAATGTTCTAATATTTTAATATAACAAATTTAATAATACATTTACCAACTTATTTATATGTATACACAGGAAGTATGTGATTCAGCAATTCTACAAAGAAAGTTTTCTACGTCGCTGACTGAAAGCGTCTACCACACTGTCTAAGTCGAATGTCTCTCTTGAGTCATAGTTGTTCTAAGCCAATTAAAAACTCTCCTCATGGCAGAGAAAGACCTCTCGCAAGTTGCACTTGAAATTGGAAGAATACTCGCAACTTTAAAAAGTTGGTAGAGGTTTGGATAGGTGTTTTCTGCTATATGTTGTTTGATAGAATCATGACCAACAGTTTGATTTAACCGAAAAATACAATTCTTTAAAACGGTCATTTCTGCTCTTAGAGCTCTTAGAGCAGAAGTATTAATATTAAAAATTTCCCGGTATTGCTCGACGAATTTATTCCATTTAACGACGTGGGAAAACTTAATATGAAAATGGTTATGAAATTGTCACCAAAATCGGAAAATTTTCATAAGACACTAAACGCTAACCTCAAAAAAACTAAAAAGATAATTATATTTATTTTAGAAAAACAGTTTAAAAAGGTCTTTTATAACCTTACGACATCTACAACCCGATTTCGGAAACAGAGGGGCAAAGGTCGCTGTCTTTATTAAATGCGAAATTTAACTTACACTTCTATAATATTTTACAAGATGTCGCCAATATGTATGAAATATTCAATATGCATAATTATGTTTAAATTTAAAAAATATTTTCGGGAAATTGCATAAGTGCAGAAAAGTTACCGATAATTTAAAGAGAAAAAGCCTAATTCCGCAAGACAAGGGCTTTTTCCTGAAATGTAAACATCTGAATGATTTTAAATTTTAATGCACCTATTTTATTTGAATATTTCCCGAATAATAATAGAAAAGTATGTATTTTCAGCGTCATGTTCTTTTATTAGTAGTCGGTAGGGGAGGCCTAAAATATCTTAGGGGGGGCCTGAGGGACTTCAGGGGAAGCCAGGCCCCCCTGCCCCCCCCCTAGCTACGCCAATGCGTGTAGTGTTGTTGGTTGTCGGTCCAACTATAAAACTGAAACCGAATATGTGTCAACTTTTAATTTGCCAGTGGATAAACAAATGCATAAAATTTTGTTTCGAAAAATTCCTAATGATTTAACTATCTTAAAACGTCCACAAGTTTGCATCAAACATTTTCCTAACGAGCAGGTTATTTGGTTTGATAAGTGTGTTGTAAATGGAGAGTGTTGAAAATGTTCTGAAGACCTGTGTCTTCTGTTCGATTAGCTGATGTCGAAAGGCAACAACTGGAAATTGCAATACAAGAAAGTCTTGAAACACTTTGAGCTCATAAGAAATCAAAAGTTTTATCAAATATGGAGGATATTTCAAAATTTTATTGTTCTAATACTAAAATAAACAAAAATTGGATTTTTACCCAAGAACGTGACACAGTCTGCCTGTGCCTGATGACATTTTTGAACAACAATCCATCACTGTTAGCATCTCTAGTTGTTAAAGGAAATCTGTCATTTTTTGTAAATGTTTACAATGTGTCCATACCAAAAAACAAACTGCCAAAAAAAGTTGGAGTTTTATTTTTGGACAGCACCGATACACTTGAAGAGCTAATGCAGTTTATTGAAATAAAAGTTGCAAACGGGAAAAAAGTGCTAAAAGATAAGATTGATCAAGTAATAGACATCCTTAGTGACATTTTCGATAGTGACAGTGAAAAATATGTTCAATTGTCATTTCTTATTGAACAATTAGGTCTCTTGAAAACGTCACCTGAGAATCGAAGATATTGTGGATACACTTTAATGTTGCAATATTAAAAAACTGATTTGTAAAATATCATTAACAGATAGTAATCTCTTCGGTAGTGTGCAATATTTCAAAAGTAAGACAGCTTTTAAAAGAACATGAGTTGGTAGTTAACTTACACATTGATGAACTATATAATAAACTTTGTGATGGGTAATTTTTCAAAAAATTATTGACGACCAATACATTCAGTTTATTGAACGTGAAAACCATCTCACTTATTCACAAAATCACTTGTTTCTTTCTAATAAATTATTGTAAAATGTTTTATATTAAAAAATTTTCTTTAGATAACTCTAGCGCGTGTTTTTGTGAGAGAAAAACTATTGTCAAATCTTGAAAAAATTAGTTTAAGGGCATGTAAAGTTTTTTTAAATAATTTTATTAAAAAGCATAATGATTTAGTGTCTGCTAATAAATCTTCTTAAATAAGAACACAGACAAAGATGATGACACTCAAAGAAAAATTAAAAAACTTAAAGCTTAGGTTTGTTATGTCCAAAGACTGATAGATTTGAAGTAACTAACGATATTATGTACAGTCGGGGACTCTTTAAATTGCCGCTGTATTTTTTTTTCTATCAAAATTAATCATTTAAAGAAATCAAAAAACGTTAATTTTTAAATATTTATGTATATAGACAGAGATAAGGTTCACAATTTTTTTGTTTTGATTCAAACTACTGTTCCGAATTTCAAATAGGAATATTTTTTATTTTCAAGGGCGGCCATTTAAAAAGTCCCCGACTGTACCTAATATACCTGAAGATATTAGAGTGCAAATTTTATATAATTTTTTGTTTTATAGATTCAGTTCTTTTATCTATAATAAACACATACATCATTAAAATATTTTTTTCAATGTTTGCCTATGTGAGAACAAAAAATTTTTGTCAATTTATTTAAATTGTGTAAAAACAGATAATATATTAAGCAATACGATAAGAATCCTGGAACTCCTAAGATCACGTGACCGCCGACTTGCTTATTACGCGCCATGGCCGGTCTTTATCGTTGGCTGCGGAATAGACCGGTCTTCGGATCTTATCCAAAGGTGTCGAATTTTTTACGTCACTGATGTTTCTAATCAAAAATTAGGTATGAAAAAAATTCAAAAAATATTAGTTGCTTAAATCATATCTAACTTTTGTTTACAAGAATCAGCTGAACTACCAAGGCCTGTCAGCGCCAGTTCAACGATTTTAGCCAAGAAATTTTGCTAAATATGGCAACATCGCACCTTCATTTATGACTTTTCTACTGTTCGATCTTTTTGAGTTCGACAAGTATACGTTTCGATGATTTTGAGGCTCTTCTCCATTGCGTATCGCGCGTTTAATTTTCGACTATATATTTTCGATATTTTTACAGATCGAGAAAATTACAATACGGTTAAATTATTTTCGAATATATGTGTTTCGACGATTTTACGGATTGACAAAAATACTGTTTAATGCTGCCAGTTATTTTTGTTTTTGTTTTTATTTGAATTTTTGGGAAAACCAAACCGTAAATTTTGTTTTGATATTTTTGGGCTCTTTAGCCAAACTTTTAAAAAAGAAACTCCTTGTTAGGGAAAATTCCGATCAGGTGATAATTTTTCTCTTTGTTAAAAGTTATTTTCGCTTTGAACACCTGATCATTTTGGCAAAAATCATGCGCGCTTTGCACACGCTGGGAGTTTGAAGCGCCCCCCTTTATTTGTCATGGGAATGAAAAACCACTTCCGAAAAGACACTGAAAGAAGTCACACGTGTTTTAAGATTAAGACCAAAATTCCGGCCACAAGAAAGTCCGCGGCGCCGCGAGTGAAACTGTGAAACTGCTGTTAAATGAAAGAAGGTAAGCTTCTAGCGTGATTTTAGCTCACACTACTACTATAAGTAGTGTGAGCTATGGTGATCCTAATTTTTTCGAAAAAAAAAAGTTGCTCCGATTTCAAAATTTTTTATATATCTTTGCGTTTCAGATGATTTTGAAACTTTTTTGTTTTGCTGCCTGTCTGTCTGTCTGTCTGTCTGTATGTCTGTCTTTAACGACCAACCCGCATAACTTAAAAACCGCTTGTCCGATTTTAATGAAATTTGGTACCTAAGTTGGGTCTTGGGCCGTGATGGTCCCATTTAAAAATGAACAAAATCCACTGAACGCAAGCCAAATAAAAGGGTGGGGGTAGATTCCAAAAATTAGAGTTTATGTGAAAATATGGCGTGTGTGATATCAAACGAAAGGTAAATGAGTCTGGAGTTAAACAAAATACATTTTAGTTTTTAAAAAAATGGTGGAAGTAGATTTTAAAAATTAGAGTTTAAGTCATAACATGGCTTGTGTGGTATCAAACGAAAGGTAATTGAGTCTGGAGTTGAATAAAATATATTTCAGTTTTTGATTATATTAGCTCACACTATAACTATAGTACCTAGTGTGAGCTTAGGTGTCCATAGATTGGCAGAGTATTTTTCCTTTGTTTTAGTTCAATTAGCGTCTATTTTCCCAGACGGGGTGAATTTAACTTTGGGGTAATTTTTTTGTGAATACTCTAGTCTTCTCCCCTTCAGGCACTCAGCCGTCTAAATACGTTTCACTTGAATTTCTTTTTTTTTTCTTTTTAGATTTTTTTTTTTGATTTTTTTACGGTTCCGCTTTTTTACGAAAACGCTGATGTGGGGCGTGGAGTTTAGTTGAAGTGTGCTAATGTCGTCGGTTTGGAACGGCACAGATAAGTCTGACCGTTTTGTCCGCAACGGTTTAAAACTACTGCAGTCCACTAACACAAAAAAAATCTTTCGAATCGATCCTTCATATCGGTCTGTGACAGACATAATTGCGCGTTAGTGGGCGAAAATTCAAGATTTATCTGCCGGTTAAACCAAAACTGTGGAATTTCGTTATGCGGCACGGTATTTTAAGCATAGTATATGTAAAATGTTTCGTGCTAAAAAGAAGCAGGCTCTGTGTATGGGAATGATTATTAATATGGAAATAATGCATAGTGGTGTCAAAAAGAGACATTCCAAGTGGGTTAAAAGTTATTAGCTTAAGAGGAAACTATTTAGCCAAGACCTTCTATTAAAAGAGTTAAGAGAAAATGATCCAGACGATTTTAAAAATTATTTAAGAATGGATATTAACACGTATGACATTTTATTAAATTTGGACCATTGGACCAGAACAGCGATTAAATGCTGCTCTTCGTTTCCTTTCCACGGGAAGATCATATGAAGATCTGAAATGTTCAGTGGGAATTTCTGCACAGTCACTTGGTTATATCATTCCGGAAACATGTGCCATAATATTCAATAAATTAAAGAGATATGAACGGTCTGTTATCCCTGGCACAGTGTAAACCGACAGACAAGTCTGCGCCGGTTAAAATATCGAGCGCGGAACCCACAAGTTTCGCCCACCGGTCTGAACTCACAGATAAATCTGTACCGGCTATAAATGGCGCGTGGAATGTCCACTAATTAGCTGGCCATACACACAGAGGTTGATCCGTCGGTTTGGAACGGCACAGATAAGTCTGACCGTTTTGTCCGTAACGGTTTAAAACTGCTGCAGTCCACTAACACAAAAAAAAATCTTTCGAATCGATCCTTCATATCGGTCTGTGGCAGACATAACCGCGCGTTAGTGGGCTAAAACTCAAGATTTATCTGCCGGTTTAACCAAAACTGTGGAATTTCGTCAAGTCGAAAGTTTTATGCGGCACGGTATTTTAAGCATAGCGTATGTAAATTGTTTAGTGCTAAATATAAGCAGGCTCTGTGTATGGGAATGATTATTAATATGGAAATAATGCATAGTGGTGTAAAAAAGAGACGTTCCAAGTGGGTTAAAAGTTATTTGCTTAAGAGGAAACTATTTAGCCATGACTTTCTATTAAAAGAGTTACGAGAAAATGATCCAGACGATTTAAAAATTATTTAAGAATGGATATCAGAGAATTAGCTATTGAAATACAGCCAGGCTATAATTGTGCCAGGCACTATTTTGACACATTCACATTAAAAACTGACAGTTGATCCTTCAAAATTGACATATCAAAGTCAAATTTAAAACTTTCGTCGTTTATTTTCAATTAATAAAAGAAGGCACTATTTATTCCGGTTCATATAGTAAACAAATGCCGTGTGTTAAAAGATCACAGCTGATATTACAATGTAAAGGTGTCAAAATTGTACCTGGCACCATTATAGCCTGGCTTTATTTCAATAATTCTCTATTAACACGTATGATTTTTTAATAAATTTGGTAAGAGAGGATCTTACGAAACAAGATCTCCAAATTAGAGAAGCCGTTGGCCTGAACAGCGATTAAACCAACAGAGAAGTCTGCGCTGGTTAAAATATCTGTGAGCGCGGAACCCACTAGTTTCGCCCGCCGGTCTGAACTCACAGATAAATCTGTGCCGGCTATAACTGGCGCGTGAAATGTCCACTAATTGAAAGACAAATCCGCCAGTTTAAACCGCGCCGTTCCAAACCGGCGGATCAACCTCTGTATGTATGGCCACCTATTAAAAGACAAATCCGCCGGTTTGAACCGCGCCGTTCCAAACCGGCGGATCAACCTCTGTGTGTATGGCCAGCTAATTATTTTATTTACAGGTAGAAATGTTGGGAGAAATAGCCATCCCAGAATGCATCACTTACCTGGATAATGGAGTTCTATTCATTGGCTCAAGATTGGGAGACTCTCAACTCGTTAAACTCAACACTAAACCTGACGATAATGGTTCATATGTCACTGTGATGGAAACTTTCACCAATTTGGCCCCTATTCTAGACATGTGTATTGTGGATTTAGAGAGACAAGGTGAGTTAAATTCGTGTACCTCGTTTGTTTTATGATTTTACAGTTTTGTTCCTCTCAATTGCAGATTTCTTCTCATTTTTTCCTGTGTTTCACATGTTGTACAATAGATGGCACTATATTTTTTCCTTAATTTGTTCCAGGTCAGGGTCAATTGGTGACATGCTCTGGTGCGTTTAAAGAAGGCTCCCTCAGGATTATCCGAAATGGCATTGGTATTCAAGAACACGCCTCCATTGATTTGAGTGGCATCAAGGGTATGTGGGCCCTCAGGGCTCACGGGACAAAGTTCGATGACACTCTGGTGCTGTCATTTGTGGGGCAAACTAGAGTCCTAAGCCTCAATGGTAAGATGACAAGTATCTAGCTTTTATAGTGCAAAAATAAAGTTTCATGGCTAATCGGGTAAAAGGGCGTAAAAAGATTAGTTTGTTTCTTTTTATTTTTAGTCGATCTTTTCGTTAATCGATATGTTTATTTTCGCCTGCTATTGTTCTGGTTTCTCTCGTATCTCGGTAGATGGCGCTTCTTGCGAGAGTTTTCTCACTATTTACATATGATTAGAAACAAAACCGTCTAATTAACTTCGCAAGAGTGTCACATTGACCAAGCAGTGTTCTGAGGAGTCCCATAAACAGTTAACTGTCAACACTTATTAGGTGTCCATTAGATCTTGGATCCCCGTGAGGTTAAGCTTTCGAGCTACCCACGGAAAAATATGAGAGAAACAAAAACTTCTTTTTACCCGATTAGCCATGCAATTGATATTTAATTTATATTCCGATTTTAAACGATTTTTTTGACAGGCGAAGAAGTGGAAGAAACAGAAATATCCGGTTTCGTGAGTGACCAACAAACCTTCTTTTGCGGCAACGTCGCACACGATCAGCTGATACAAGTGACACCGTTGTCAGCACGATTGGTGTCACTCAATGACAAATCGCTCAGATCAGAATGGAAGCCGCCTAATGACAAGAATATCATCGTTGTAAGTAGCAATTTTACAGATTTCTTCTTGTTTTTTTCAAGCTTTTATTTAGCTTCAGATGTTCTGTCTAACTATCTAACTATCTATCTATCAAATCTTGTGAAGCGTTTTTGACACACTTCCCATTATCCGATTTGGATGAAATTTGGTACACACATAGTGGTCCCATGACAATACAACATTAAGAATAAATATCCTCCCACCCCTACCCCCACCCCTTCTATAGAAAAATGTGTTTTTGACACACTTCCCGTTATCCGATTTGGCTAAAATTTGGTATACACATAGTGGTCCGATGATAATACAACAATAAGAAAAAATATCCTCCCACCCCTACCCCCACCCCCTTCCATAGAAAAATTTGTTTTTGACACACTTCCCGTTATCCGATTTAGATGAAATTTGGTATACATATAGTGATCCGATGATAATACAATATTAAGAAAAAAATATCCTCCATTATAATCTAGAATAAACTCTTCTGTTATGTTATTGAACAAATATTTTCATTTAATAGAGTAGATAGCTGAGACTAAAAAGTAGAAAATAAATAGGTAAACAAAATTTTTTAAGTCACAAGCTTTTATAAAATGCACTAAAAATTAAAAAATTATTTTCTAACATTCTAATATCATAATAATAAAAGCGATGGCCGCAAATCAAAGCATAAGTTAATCTAAATTTGTGATCTAAACACTTAAAGAATATTCAACATAGCAGGTCATCAAAGATATGTTTGATGTGCCGCAATGTTATGCCATTGCCTTACCTATGTCAAAGAAATGCTGGGGTATCTTGGGTCGGGTTGGGTGGGTTTGGCACCTCTGCATTTTTCTGCTAGATTGATTCTTGCAAATAGTGATATTTAATTGATACGAATATCTTATCGTGCTAACATCGTCAAAATTTCCATCAGTCGACCATCGCTTTTATTATTATGATAATATTAGAATGTTAGAAAATTATTTTTTAATTTTTAGTGCATTTTATAAAAGCTTGTCACTTAAAAAATTTTTTTTTACCAATTTATTGATTTGTTACTTTGTCTGGCCAATATGTGGGCACTACTTTTAGTTTTTTATTTTTAATGTTGCGCGAACTCTAACAATCCTTTTTTTTAATGTAGGTTGCCTGTAACAAAACTCAACTAGTGGTCTCGACTGGTAGCACCCTGTATTATTTAGAAATTCACCCCAACGAACTGATCTCAAAAAGCAACATCACTTTAGATGTCGAAGTTTCATGTCTGGACATAACCCCCCTTGATGAAAATGGCACCTCATCTGATATTTTGGCCGTAGGGTAAGTAGAAAAACTTAAAAATCAATATAAATCTGAGGTTCACAGTATTGGCGATAGATGGCGATACGGCGCGCTCTGAAGCTTGAGGATCTCGCCGAGATATGACGCTTTAAAAATTATGCTTGAAACCAGACAAGAAGATGTCGCTGTTCCTTTAAGTTATAGTTTCAGATTTGATTGTCTAATTTTTGTTTTAGATTGTGGACTGACATTTCAGCACGTGTCCTAAGACTGCCGGACCTCTCGGAGGCAACGAGAGAAAGGCTCGGTGGGGACATCATGCCCCGTTCGATTCTTATGGCCAGTTTTGAGGGACATGACTATCTTCTGTGTGCCCTTGGAGACGGATCTATGTTCTATTTCTCTCTTAATAGAGAAACTGGTAAGACTTTGAATACTTACGCCATCTGTTCGAAAATGCTCCAGGTTTTTAACTTAGGGTGTGAAACGGTATTTATTTCCCCATAAAATTCGGTTGCGCACTCGAAAGCTATCTACTCTCTTCTCATGTCTCTGGTAAGACTTAGAATACTAGCGCCATCTCTTCGAAAATACTTCAGGTTTTTAACTTAAGGTTCAAAAGACGTCTTAAGTGGATTTTTTCTATTGTAGGCAAATTAACAGACAAAAAGAAGATGACTTTGGGTACAGTTTATTTAGTAAGGTGGTATCGGTATTTATTTCCCCATAAAATTCGGTTGCGCACTCGAAAGCTATCTACTCTCTTCTCATGTCTCTGGTAAGACTTAGAATACTAGCGCCATCTCTTCGAAAATTCTTCAGGTTTTTAACTTAAGGCTCAAAAGACGTCTTAAGTGGATTTTTTCTATTGTAGGCAAATTAACAGACAAAAAGAAGATGACTTTGGGTACAGTTTATTTAGTAAGGTGGTATCGGTATTTATTTCCCCATAAAATTCGGTTGCGCACTCGAAAGCTATCTACTCTCTTCTCATGTCTCTGGTAAGACTTAGAATACTAGCGCCATCTCTTCGAAAATTCTTCAGGTTTTTAACTTAAGGCTCAAAAGACGTCTTAAGTGGATTTTTTCTATTGTAGGCAAATTAACAGACAAAAAGAAGATGACTTTGGGTACAGTTTATTTAGTAAGGTGGTATCGGTATTTATTTCCTCATAAAATTAGGTTGCGCACTCGAAAGCTATCTATTCCCTTCTCATGTCTCTGGTAAGACTTAGAATACTAGCGCCATCTCTTCGAAAACGCTTCAGGTTTTTAACTTAAGGTTCAAAAGAAGTCTTAAGTGGATTTTTTCTCTTGCAGGCAAATTGACAGACAAAAAGAAGGTGACTTTGGGTACAGTCTATTTAGTAAAGTGGTATCTGTATTTATTTCCCTATAAAATTAGGTTGCGCACTCGAAAGCTATCTACTCCCTTCTGATGTATCTGGTAAGACCTAAAATACTAGCGCCATCTCTTCGAAAACGCTTCAGGTTTTTAACTTAATATTCAAAAGAAGTCTTAAGTAGATTTTTTCTATTGTAGACAAATTAACAGACAAAAAGAAGGTGACTTTGAGTACAGTCTATTTAGTAAAGTGGTATCGGTATTTATTTCCCTATAAAATTCGGTTGCGCACTCGAAAGCTATCTATACCTTTCTCATGTCTCTGGTAAGACCTAAAATACTAACGACATCTCTTCGAAAACGCTTCAGGTATTTAACTTAATATTCAAAAGAAGTCTTAAGTAGATTTTTTCTATTGTAGACAAATTAACAGACAAAAAGAAGGTGACTTTGAGTACAGTCTATTTAGTAAAGTGGTATCGGTATTTATTTCCCCATAAAATTTGGTTGCGCACTCGAAAGCTATCTATTCCCTTCTCATGTCTCTGGTAAGACTTAGAATACTAGTGCCATCCCTTCGAAAATACTTCAGGTTTTTAACTTAAGGCTCAAAAGACGTCTTAAGTGGATTTTTTCTATTGTAGGCAAATTAACAGACAAAAAGAAGGTGACTTTGGGTACAGTCTATTTAGTAAAGTGGTATCTGTATTTATTTCCCTATAAAATTAGGTTGCGCACTCGAAAACTATCTACTCCCTTCCGATGTATCTGGTAAGACCTAAAATACTAGCGCCATCTCTTCGAAATCGCTTCAGGTTTTTAACTTAATATTCAAAAGAAGTCTTAAGTAGATTTTTTCTATTGTAGACAAATTAACAGACAAAAAGAAGGTGATTTTGAGTACAGTCTACTTAGTAAAGTGGTATCGGTATTTATTTCCCTATAAAATTCGGTTGCGCACTCGAAAGCTATCTATACCTTTCTCATGTCTCTGGTAAGACCTAAAATACTAACGACATCTCTTCGAAAACGCTTCAGGTTTTTAACTTAATATTCAAAAGAAGTCTTAAGTAGATTTTTTCTATTGTAGACAAATTAACAGACAAAAAGAAGGTGACTTTGAGTACAGTCTATTTAGTAAAGTGGTATCGGTATTTATTTCCCCATAAAATTTGGTTGCGCACTCGAAAGCTATCTATTCCCTTCTCATGTCTCTGGTAAGACTTAGAATACTAGCGCCATCTCTTCGAAAACGCTTCAGGTTTTTAACTTAAGGTTCAAAAGAAGTCTTAAGTGGATTTTTTCTCTTGCAGGCAAATTGACAGACAAAAAGAAGGTGACTTTGGGTACTCAACCTACCACCCTGAGGACTTTTAGGTCTCTGTCAACCACCAACGTGTTTGCCTGTTCTGACAGGCCTACTGTCATTTATTCTTCCAACCATAAGTTGGTGTTTTCAAATGTTAATGTCAGAGAGGTATGTAACTATCTATATTATTTTTAAATCAATGAAATTACTGATTTATTTGTTTATAGGTGGCGCGGCGTGCCTAATGAAAAAACACGTGGCGTCATCTATTAAAAAATGCGCTAGGTACTTATATGTTCGGCGTAAAAGAACAAAAGATGAATTAAGGGTTTTTTAAAATTATTTTATAGACCTAATAACATTTTTTTTGATTGTCTTAGCATTCTTTTTTTTCTATTTCTAGGTTGGCCAAATGTGTTCCCTGAACGCCCAAGCATATCCTGACAGTTTGGCGTTAGCTACTTCAATTTCCGTTACAATTGGTACGTTAAACATTTATATATTTTCTTGTATCCAAGATAAAATTTGCCTTATTTTGATACCTCACAAACACCAATTTTTTTTGTAATATTTTTTATATTTATTTTTTTAGGTACTATAGACGAAATTCAGAAACTACACATAAGAACCGTACCGTTACAAGAGTCCCCTAGACGTATAGCCTATCAAGAACAGAATCAAATTTTCGGCGTTATAACCTCAAGAATCGACATCCAAGATTCGACTGGCCTCAATCCGGCTCGACCTAGCGCTTCAACAATGGTACAATCTGTCACAGTATCACATAGCGGCCTTGTAGGTAAGAATCACTTTGTATAGTTCAGGCTCTACAGGGTCCGATACTGCGTTTAATGATAGAAGCAACACACTTATGGATAGACATAAGGTTTTCCCGAACATTTTACGAAAGGAAACCACCCCCGCAACCCTGGCAGGGGGTGGTTCCCCCCCTTAAACATGCTTTTTGACGGTTTTTTGCTAATAACTCGAAAACGGTCAACTTTTCTAAAAAAAAATTTTTTTTCTTGTGGCATTTTCTACCCTTAACACATTGTTTTTTCTAAAAAGTATTTTTGTTCAAAAAGTCACTGTATACAGTTAAATATTTAATACGTTAGACATAACTTTTAAAAATAGCCGCCTTGAAATAAAAATAAATGTGTTTGTAGAAATCCTCAAATCAAACAATTTTAGCTCACACATATACTATACTATAGTAGTGTGAGCTATGGTGATCCTAATTTTTTCGAGAAAAAAAAAGTTGCTCCGATTTCAAAAATTTTTATATATCTTTGCGTTTCAGATGATTTTGAAACTTTTTTGTTGCGCCGTCTATCTGTCTGTCTGTCTGTCTGTCTGTAACGACCAACGCGCATAACTCAAAAACCGCTTGGCCGATTTTAATGAAATTTGGTACCTAGGCTGGGTTTTGGGCCGAGATGGTCCCATTTAAAAATGAACAAAATCCACTGAACACAAACCAAATAAAAGGGTGGGGGTAGATTTCAAAAATTAGAGTTTATGGGGAAATATGGCGTGTGTGATATCAAACGAAAGGTAATTGAGTCTGGAGTTAAACAAAATACATTTTAATTTATTTAAAAAAAAGGGTGGGGGTACATTTCAAAAATTGGAGTTTAAGTGAAAATATGGCGTGTGTGATATCAAACGAAAGGTAATTGAGTTTGGAGTTAAAAAAAAATACATTTTAGTTTAAAAAAAAAGGGTGGGGGTAGATTTGAAAAATTAGAGTTTAAGTCAAAACATGGCTTGTGTGGTATCAAACGAAAGGTAATTGAGTCTGGAGTTTAATAAAATATACTTCAGTTTTTAGTTATATTAGCTTTCAAGTAGATACACTAAAACTATAGTACCCAGTGTGAGCTTATGTGCCCATAGATTGGCAGAGTATTTTTTTTGTTAACTCAGTAAATAATACTCAAGGTCAGTAAAAAAACATTTTTGTTTAGTATTAAGTTAAAACTTAATTTTTCGAGTTGAATTCATTTAATTTGAGGGGAGGGCGCGAATCCCTCCTCTCGCTTCCCTCAATAGTAATCTTTTACATGTTTTTTTAAATTATTTGCAAACCCCCCTTACATCAGTGGCGCGCAGCTTTTATAGGCATTTAAATAAATGAAAGGTGTGGAAAAAACCATTTTTTTAATTTTCTTGAATTTTATTGTCCTACATTTCTGGTTTTAAAACTCATTTTTAAAGTCGAACCGCACCACCAGTCTTCGAGAAGCCGACAAACAGTCAACATCTCCTGAAGATGCCATCCACCAGTGCCGTAGCGTGGGGGAGGCGCGGGGGGTTCGTCGCCCCCCTCCCCCCGCCCCGAGGGTACCGGCGCCCCATGGGTGCTCGAAGCGCTTTAAGCTTTATAAAGGAGCAGGGCCGGTAAAGGAAACTAAAGACATGATGACCTTTTTTTTCTTTTTTGTGAGTCGCATTATTTTTGAGGGCGCCCCTTTTAGCTGTCGGTTTCCCCCGCCCCGTCAGGCACCTACGCCGCTGCTATCCACTCGAGAGAGCGAAACGTCGAGAACGAATTTTCAACGACGACGGCCGAACAGCCCGAAAGCACACCCACCATTGGACGATGGCCGCGAAAGCCTTTCACAATTTGTACATTTATTTTTATTTCAAGGCGGCTATTTCAAATGTCTAGCTTAATAAGTATTTAACTGTATACAATGGGCTTTTAACCAAAAATATTTTTTTTAGAAAAAAATTGTGTTAAGGATAAAAAATATCACAAAAAAAATTTTAAAAAATATTTTAAAAATGTTCCCCCTTTTTTCGTACGCTAATGGAATGTGCACCACTGCTGTTAGAGGGTACTAAGGTACATCGTTGAAAAGGAAATTGTATCCGCTTGAAAAATGATCACCAGGAGATTTTTGGAAAAGTTGACTGTTTTCGAGTTATTACCAAAAAACTATCAAAAAGTAAGTTTAAGGGGGGATGGGTGGTTCCCTTTCGTTAAAGATTCGGGCGAATCTTATGTCTATTCATACCAAGTGTGCTGCTTATATCATCAAACGCAGCCTATCGCTTGAATTTCGGATGTAGGGCCTGAACTGTGAGGTATCAATTTAAAATAATTTTTGCAAAATATAGTTTTTTGTGCATAGGGCTGTCTAACAAAACATATGATCAAATCCAAGATGTCTTCCATAGGACAAACAAACCGATTTCCCATAAGCCGTAATGTTAACAAAAACGTAAATTTTACAAAAACGACAAGAGCTTTAGTCTCAAAAATTAATCAGTTTTAAGAACAGATCCTTTGTGCATATGGGACAAATGCGTTTTTCTTAAAAATATTAAACTAAAGCGAGAAAATCTGAAATAAAAGGGACCATGTTTTCTTCAAAAAAGTAGGTTATGTTTTTGTTTATTTTGTTTTTTTAAAACTTTTTTTCTAGTTTTTTCACTTATTTTGAATTATTACATGGGCGCACCAAGGGGGCGGGGGGCTAGGGGCCCGGACCCCCCCAAACCACATATTTTTTTAGATATTTTCCATATATTTCATGAATAAACAAAAAAAATAGCATAAAGTACATCATGAGACCCCAAAGGTATCGGGCCCCCAAAGGTTTTTGAAGTTTTTTGACCAATTAATCAACGAACTATCAGCCCAAGGTAGGGGAAAGTAGTTCTATTCAAAGAGCTCACTTCAAGGCTCACTTAACAGAGACAAAATTGAAATAGACTAAACTTTTCTCATCAGGTTTTCTATTAGGATCTTTTGTTGTACTTGACTAAACCTTTTGCTAAGTAATAGGCCTTCTATAGCGTTAAACTGTGAAAAATATTTCACTATGATTTTTAGTTTTAGACAAAGGTTAATTATTTTAACCCTCCAGTAGTGACATGAAAAAGAGGCACAACTTATAGGTAGGTCAGTCCAACAGATCAATATGCACATATGAGTTCCAACCGAGGTTGGTCAAGCAAACTTCTAATAAGTACTTTACAAATTATGTTTATTTAAAAAAATATAAGTAAACATTATATAAAAAAAAACTTGCAAAATTAAAATACACAGTTTTTCCTTGTCATTGGCCTCACACACCATACATCACCATATGATTTTCCATGAACTATAATACATAAGTACGGTCAAACCTAAGGTTCATCAGCTCACAACAGTAAGTACTGTTCAAATTTTACAACAGTACAATATTCGCTGTTGTATTACTACTGTTACTATTACTGTTTATTTGTAACAATATTTGCTCAATTATGTATCTAAAAGTTTATGCAAATAAATATATACTCTACTCTATAATTGGGCGTAACAGCATATGACCCATTAGAAGTATTAGAACCCAAGTTTTTTTGAGAGAAATTGAAAAAAATATCTGAGAGAACTTATTTGTTTTTCTTGTGGTCATCAAAGTCAACAAAGATTACTTTTTTTTCCATCTATTATTAATAATGCCATAAAAATTTTGGTAATAAGCTCAGAACAGTACCGTAGAAATTTCACAACAGGACTTGTAGGTCCAGTCAGATACTATACAAATTTTATGGTGTACAAGTTTTAGGTGTCAAAAAGCATGGAAATAAAGGAAAATTTGCACCAAAATAGTTTAAGATAAAAAGAGGTTTGAGTTAGGGAGATTGTCAAATTCACCAGTTTATTCTAAACTGTTTTGAGGTCTGTAAAATAAATATTTATTAAAGGAAAAGAAACTTTGATGATACAGGACTTCACTCGACACTATACAGGACGCTACACTACCAAGAGTTTATTTAAGAGTTCTGTAGGATGGTGTACAAATTTGGTTCAGCTCATTATTCACACTTTAACCTCATATTGTTTTCCTTTTCTTTCTTCTCTGGACCCTTTTTTCAACCATTTTTAAAATTTTTCATCCATTTTGAAATAATAATCCATTCAGGAGAGACCCAGTCATGATCATTGCTGTATTCTAGTTTTGAAAGTTGCTTGCCTAGAATAGTAAAAAAATCATAGTGAAATATTTCTTACAGTTTAACACAATTCTATGTTACACTTCTGCAAAAGGTCCACTCAAGCACAAAAAAAGATCCCAATAGAAAATGTTGCCAAAATGGCAGTTACACATTTATCCAAAACAAATCTGACAAAAAACTTTCGAATATTTCAATTTATCCTCTGTTAAGTCAGGTAATAGAGCACTTATCCACTTTCTTTTCCCTTCTTTGAGTTGAGACCTAGTTCATTTAAATCAAGATGATTTTTTAAGGTGAAAATACTTGGCATTCCATCAAAACTAACATTATCAAGCTCTCCCCAGCTGCCACAATTCATAACAGCACAGAAACTAATAATAATGATTCAAACTGAGTAAAAAACTGGAAAAAAAGTAAAAAAAAACAAAAGTAAATAAAAACATAACCTGACTTTTGAACAAAACATGGTCCCTTTTATGTGAGATTTACTGGCTTCAATTGATTTTTTTACAGAAAAACGCATTTTTCCCATGTGTACAAAGGTTCAATACTTAAAACAGCATCTTTGTTGTAACTTAAATCGTTTCACTTTTTTTATAAATTACGTTTTTGTTAACATTGCGGCTTATGGGAAAACGCTTTGTTTGTCCTATGGCGACCATCTTGGATCGAAAAACAGCTGATCGTGACAGTTCGTTAGACAAGCTAATTAGAAAATCTGCCAAACTTAATTCTTTGCAGGTACAAAATCCAGTGGCAGCTGCACATCGACCTACGGACAAGAGGTTGAAATACACAACCTCCTCATCATAGATCAAAATACGTTCGAGGTCCTCGCAGCGCATCAGTTTATGCAGCAAGAATACGCGATGTCACTCATATCTTGTCAACTAGGGAACGATCCCACGACGTACTTCATCGTGGGCACGGCATTTGTTAATCCTGAGGAGTCGGAACCCAAGCAGGTACGGCGTATATCAAGACTAAAGTTCCTGTTCGCAATAAAAAAATTCGGTGGCTTAAAAATGTATTTGAAAGTATATGACAACATTGTCCTACAAATCGTATAATTGGTTTAATTTTAGGGAAGAATAGCGGTTTTCCAATGGACAGACGGGAGATTGGTTCAAGTTTCCGAGAAAGACATAAAAGGCGCTTGTTACTCTTTGGCAGAGTTCAACGGGAAGTTACTAGCCAGTATTAATAGCACAGTTAGGTAAGACAATGGAAAATTCTTGGAATAAAGCCAAGCTATAATAGTGCCAGGCACAATTTTGACACCTTCACATTGTAATATCAGCTGTGATCTTTCAACACACGGCCTTTGTTTACTATATGAACCGGAATAAATATTGCTTTCTTTTATTAATTGAAAATAAACGACAAAACTTTTAAATTCGACTTTGGTATGTCAATTTTGAAGGATCAACTGTCAGTTTTCAATGTGAATGTGTCAAAATAATGCCTGGCACAATTATAGCCTGGCTGTATTTCAATAATTTTCTAATAGTGTTTCTTTGTCGCCTGGACTAAGGACAAACTTCTGGAGACAAAAGTCTAGAAAGAAAGCAGGGCTGGATTAAAGCTTCATTAACTTCTTTTTTTTTTTTTTTTGTCAAACACACTGTGTTTTTTTTTATTACAATCTAGTCAGTAAGACTAATTAGCAATTTTGTTTTAACTTAATTTACTAGAAAAGTCAGTCAGATTTAAACTTAGGGTTCACTCAACAGTTCTCCCCGCTTTGTTTAGTCTGTAACTCACAATTGTGTTGTGTTTATAGCATTATTTTGTTTTATGTGTAATTCACCTAGTTTACTAGCTCAAACGGCTTCACTCTTTTTATTCGTCGAACTAGCATAGTATTGTCTAGAAGCTGAATTGCTTCCACATTCACATGCCGATGAAGTCTATCTTCATGGCTTTTTGCGTACTTTTTTATAGTCTCTGCTACAGTTTCGATTTTTAGATCTCGATGAAGGTCACTATTTCGAGCGTACCAAGGTGCATTCACAATGTTTCTTAATACTTTATTTTGAAATCTCTGTACAACTAGAATGTTACTCTCTTTAGCACAACCCCATAGTTGAATACCATATGTCCATACTGATGTCAGTATTTATCTATAAAGCAGTGACTTATTATAAATTGTTAAATTGAACTTCCTTCCAATTAGCCAGTTCATTTTTCTATACCTTATCTCAAGTTCTTCTTTGTTTTTCTTAACATGTGCTTTCCAGCGCAATTTGGTATCAAGTGTCATACCTAGATATTTTGCCTGATTCGAGTATGGTACTGGAATGTTGTTAATTGTTATTTGTATGTGATTTATATTTTTGTTTGTAAAATCAACATGAATTGATTTGGTTTCATTTAATTTTATTCGCCACTTTGTGGTCCAACTGTGAATTTGGGTGACTGCATCCTGAAGTTTCTCTATGCATTTTTCAATAGATTTTTCTACCGTCAATAAACCAGTATCATCGGCAAATGTTGCTAAGTGACAATTTTCTGGCTTTGGGATATCGCAAGTGAATAATAAGTATAGATAAGGGCCTAGTACGCTACCCTGGGGCACGCCTGCTTGAATTTCTCTTAAATTTGAGTATGAGTCTTCCTGTTTTACTCTAAAATGTCTATCAGATATGTATGATTCCAAAATATCCGAATATTGTTTTGGCAGAAACCTTTTTAGTTTAAAATTAAGGCCTTCATGCCACACTTTTTCAAATGCTTGTGCTACATCTAGAAAAACTGCAGAACAAACTTTTCCCTCTTCTAGTGCTTTTTCTATTATATTAGTAATTCTGTGTACTTGATCTATCGTGGAATGCTTGTCTCGAAAACCAAATTGATGAGATGGAATAATTTCTTGTCTTTCTATGATGGGTTTTATTATTTTAAGCAATAATTTTTCATAGAGCTTGGATATAATTGGCAGCAAAGATATTGGCCTGTAAGATGAGACGTCATGGAGTGGTTTTCCCGGTTTTGGAATCATGATAACTTCTGCAACTTTCCACAGTTTAGGTACTTCATTAACTTAATTTTTTTTAAAAGGTTGTTTGAATGGACATCAGAAAAGGATGACAAAGAACTCCGCATCGAGTGCTCTCACTTCAACAACATAGTCGCACTCTATTTGAAAACCAAAGGAGACTTTATATTGGGTAAGACAGAGAATAATTTTTTTCAATTTAAATCTTGTCCTAGAAAATTCTGTGTAGGACATCTATGTTGCGAAAGGGAAACGAAGCTCAGTTGGAGTTTCTTTTCTAAATTTGTAGAGGGCGCCACTTGTAATCCATGTTTAAATCAAAGACACAAGAGGGTCTATAATTTCAATGTCTATGGTTAAACTAAGCTTGATAATTTCTTTTTATTTCGCAAATTCAAACTTTCTATTTATTTTCCTTTCTTCGTTTTTTAGTGGGTGATTTGATTCGTAGTATGACTCTTCTTCAATACAAGACCATGGAGGGTAGTTTTGAGGAAATAGCTCGTGATTATTCGCCGAATTGGATGACAGCCGTAGAATTTCTGGACGACGAAATCTTTTTGGGCGCTGAGAACAGTTTCAACATGTTTGTGTGTCAAAAAGACAGTGCCGCAGCTACCGATGAAGAAAGGTCGCAAATGATTGAGGTATATTGAAAGTTCTTCTTTTGTTTTGGCCTTTTTGAATAAAAAAATTTCACAAATAAAAAAGAACTCGAAAAAAATCTTAAAATGTCAAGTGTCATTATCAAAACTTTTACAACCATATTTTTTTATGGAATTTGGAAAAACACGCGACACAAAATCTAGAAATATCTGAAAAAACTTTTGTTAATTTTTTGGTAAAATACACTTATAATACTAACGTTTAAATAATTAAAATCTGATTTTTTATTAAAATTTAAAACATCCAGAAAAAAAAATTCACAAAAAATCCTAAAATGTAACATTGTGATTATCAAGCCTAAGCCTTTTGGGTTCAATACATTTTGATTATATTTTTTTTTTTTTTTAAACTCGGATCTCAATCAAAAGAAAAAAGAAATGGATCCATGACGGATCTGATACCTTCCTAGCTAGCCTATTAGCACACTTCAAGTGAAGCCATGATTTATCAGCCTCGAAAACACTTTTTTGTAAATAACTCAGAAACTAAAGCTCCTACGAAGTTTTTGGTTATAACACAAAATGTAGTCTCCTATATTTCGAAAAAGTTAGCATTTTGACAGAAATCTACCCAAGTAACATTTCTTTATTTATAGCAGAAGCTAAAAGGTTGCCAGCGCCTTTCCTTAAAACCATTAGTTTCAATGTTTGGTCGCTAGCACGTTCCCATTACCCTTATATACCCCTTAGACCTCCTAAATGGGACTCCCCAATTGGTGGTGGCAACCTATGTATTAAACTCACTATAAAACCATAAGAAATAAACTCCAGCTTCGCCCTCTAGCGGTTCCACCAGTATAGAACCTTTTAGAGCCTAAAGCTATTATGCCAGGTTCTAAAAGCAACTCAGAAACGTCCTCTACCCTATTATAAAACTAGATTTGGTATCCTGGCGATTCTGTTGAATACCATAATACCTTTAGAGGAAAGAAGTTTTCCTATAAAATATGGCGATATTTTAGATTCACAATGGCTATATAAAATAATTTAGGTCACAAAATTGCCAAAAATGTCAGAGTCCCAAAATTATTTTATCATATAAAAACATACCGAGTTTGTCGTTTTGTTGATGATCAAATTGCCTGCCAGATTTATTTTTCTGATAAAATCGTATCTGAAAAGCTCTCAAAACAAGCGCGCCACCTCAAGAATGCTTTTTAATAGTTTTTTGATAACAAAATAACAAATATTTAAAATTTAAAAAAAAATCATTTACACTATTCACCATTAAAAAAGTCTGTTTGGTTTACATAAATTAAAATTAAAGTAAAATTATTGTTAAAAAACACTGCTAAAACGACTAGATAAATATTTTCTCATTACAATATTTTTTAAATAAATTTATATACGCCATTATGGTTTTATAGTGGTCACTTGGTTTTATTTGTTACTGTATCGCAACTAGGATTTTTGAGTGCCCTTATGAAACCAACAAAAAAGAACAATGTAAACATAGTCAACATAACCTCACTTAAATTTTTTATATTTGTTTTTAAAGTGTTTAAAATTGTATAATTGAACACTTTTAAATGTTTTTTTCGTGCAATTTCAACACAATCGAGAGGGCCAGTGCAATGATATTCGTTGTGCCTGCAGGTTGGAGGGCAACCTCTTATATTGGTCGTCTAAATAGGCCTTATCTAGGCCTGGGTGTCCTACCCAGGAGGACGGAAACTCAACAATTATTAATTATTGGGCTTTAAATAATCAATCTTGCAATAGGTAGGTACCAATCTGTACCTAGGTATATCTATTATTTTTACAAGAAATACCTAAAAAAATAAAACACGAAAGTATTTACTTACTTCTGTTAGAACCCTTAAGGAAACAAGGTTTTATATGGCAGCCTATTTAAATAATATTTAATATACAAGTATGGGTAACTATAAATACAAAAGAATTAAGTTTACCTTTAAGCCTTCCTATAAAACCTTTTTAAAATGCCTAAAAATAATGGCAAAAACCAAAAGTCTAAAGTTTATATTTACCACTCTTAAAAACCTTAAGGAAACTAGGTTCTATATGGCCGCCTATCTAATCATATTAACTTTTAAACTACTGGTAACCATAAAAACAAAAGGAAATAAGATAACCTTTTAGCTCTATTATAAAACACTTTTGTGATGACCTAAAGTAATGAAAAAAACTAAATGACCAAAGTTTATATTTATTTCTTTTTAAAAACTTTAGGTAAAATGGTTTTATAATACCATCTTTATAAATCAGAAATCAATAAAACAAAAAGTATCTAAAAGGAACAGAAGGCATATCAGTTTTATTATACTCCCTTTATAAATCACTTTTTGGTTGTATAACACTCCTTTAGGTAATTGGCAATATAAATTACCTTTATGTAGCCAAATTGATCCTAAAACCCATAACAGCACCCTCTAAATAACCTAGGAACCAAATTAATAAAACCTTGAGTGGTAATAATGTTACTTGGGTAATCAGCCCGTTAGGGTATCGAATACTATTTTACCTGAAAATTTTATGAAAATCGGTTCAGCGGTTTAGGAGCTATCGTGTCCCGGACAGATATAATATACACACACACACACACACACAGACAGACATCACGACGATATTGCTAAGATAGGTCAAAATACATCCAAATAACAAATTTTTGGCGTTATCTAAAAAAAAATTTTTTTTCGTCGAAAATAAGCCATTGCTACGCGGGCTAGGAAGGTAATAAGAAAAATTGTTAAATGCAACATTGTGATTATCAAACTTCTATGGAAGGTAATTTTCGTTTTGAAATTTTTGATTAATGTTTGCACAAGATATTAGAAGTATTACAAAACAACACATATTTAAAACAAAAGTTAAAACTTGGCTAAATACAATTCCTAGATTGACAGTACATAGTTGGATAGATTTAAAAAACACGTATTATGCAACTAATATATAATATAATGACCTAAACATTAATAAAAAATAAATTTAAAAAAATCAAAACTTAAAAGTTAATATTTAGGTACAATTTTAAATTAATTAAAAAAAAATAAATATAAAAATAATTTAAGACACTCACCCTCAACCAAGACAAAAAAATCTGATTTGACTAATAACCCGATATTGACTAATCACCCGATTTAGACACCATAAAACTTTTTTATTTGACATTTGCACTTAATAATGACAATACTTGACAAAGTTAAACATGCAAGCAGTATATAGCTATTTTAGATATTAGATATATTTTTTTTACATATATTTTGATATAATTGGTAATTAAGTATTTGTAGTATTATGATTATAATATTGAAACAATGTATATTATTATTATTTTTTGGTTTTTTGAACTTGTAATATGACAATTACTAAAGAAATGTTTACCTTATTTTAGTTTTAATAGAAAACTCTGCCCAAGGGAAAACAAAAGAAATATTGTTTTGGCAAACAAGCCTCTAAGGCTTTAAAATGCAGAAGAATATTTATTTTGCATTCTTTCCAAAGGCGATATAGATTTAAGACAACATTGTAAATATACAGGTAAAGAACTGTAAATAAATATTATTTGAATTTGAATTTGAATTTAAAAACATAATATTGAATAAATAATAATTTCAATTGCAACATTGTGATTATCAAACTTAAAATTATTTAAAATCTATATGTTTGTGGCGGATTCATTTTACAAACACAACTTTTTCTGGGTATTACGACACTAGTAAGGAAAAATTATTTTAAAAAATTAAAAAACCACTGCGTTTCTCCTAGAAAAATAAAAATCACTAATTTGTCAGTGGCTTTCTATAAAAATAAATAATTGCCTAGTAAAACCTAAACCACTTATCTTTTAATTGAATTTGAATACGCTACGTTTCGATTGCCAATCTACAATCGTTTTCAAGCTCTTTATTTATATTTTCTCTCAAAATCTTAAATGTTTCTTGTTCAAATATATTTTTTTATTATTATATCGTTGACAAATTGTCAATATTCTGAAGTTTATCAAAAACAATTGACCAATCTAAACAAAACACAAGGTAACATGATACTATTTCAAGACATTATGTCAGTCAATGTTGTTTTCAAATTTGAAAATAAACGGAACAGGGTGACTCATTAAAACTAGAATCAATAAGGTCTCTTTTTATAACCATTTAGAAATTTTTACCAAATTATGATCATTGTTAATAATATTAAATTTATTAAATTATAAATAAATAAATTATATTACTATTATATCAAAATCTATTTAAAAAACAGTAATCAGAATTTCATTACAGTTTTAATTAATTTTGAAAAAACCTTTTTGCAAATCTTGTCTGAGAATAGGAAGCCAAGCTTTACTTATATCTATAGAAATACTTGAAAGACAGTTATCTTCATTTAAATAAATACATGCTGATTCTTTTAATTTTCTTTTAATGTCATTAGATTCTTTTTGTAAAATTATTGTTTCTCCCCATTTAATTCTATGATTACTCTCAAAAGAATGCTGACAAACTCTGGATTTCTCGTAATCACCCCTTCTCAAATTATATTTATGATCATTAACTCTTACTTCAAGTGGCCTAGAAGTTTCACCTATATAAATTTTACCACATTCACAAGGTATTTTATAAATTACATTTTTTGAATTCTGCTCTTCATTTATTGGTTTTGTTTTTGTTAGAATAGATCTAAGTTTATTTTCTGTCTTAAAAACTGTTTTTATATTATAATTATTTGCTATTCTCCTAATTTTGTCTGATATACCTGGTATAAAAGGAATCAATAATTTTTTAGTATCTAAATCAATTATATTAGCATTTCTTCTTCTAGGAAACTCTATTCTATGAAAACAATTTTCAACAAAATTTATAGGATAGGAATTTTTTATTAAAACTTCTTTAATTAATTCTTTTTCTAATAAAAATCTGTTATTATCAGAACAAATTATCCTTGCTCTATCAAATAAACTTTTAACAACACCTCTTTTTATTATAGTAGAGTGATTTGATTTAAAATTTAAATATCTATTAGTATGTGTTGGTTTTCTATATACAAGAGTTTGAAAAGTATTTTGTTTTTCAATAAGTACATCTAGAAATGGAAGTTTGTTATCAGTTTCTTTTTCTAATGTAAATTTAATAGTACTTTCTTGGAAGTGTTTAAATAGTTTTTAGGGGATTAGAGGGTAATTTTTATTTTAAAACTGTTAAATAATGTCTGCTTTAAAAACATTATAATGTATTTTTATCTCAATCAGGAAAAAGTAAAAAATAAAAATTCAATTGCAACATTGTGATTATCAAACTTAAAATCATTTATAATTTTTTAAATAAATTTTAGGGGCTTAGAGGGCAATTTTCGTTTAACACATTTTAATGGTCATTATTTTAAAAATATCATAATGTATTTTTATCTCAATCAGGAAAAAGTAAAAAATAAAAATTCAATTGCAACATTGTGATTATCAAACTTAAAATCATTTATAATTTTTTAAATAAATTTTAGGGGCGTAGAGGGCAATTTTCGTTTAACACATTTTAATGGTCATTATTTTAAAAATATCATAATGTATTTTTATAAAAGTCTGGTCTTAATAAGAAAAAAAATTAAAAAAATCATGAAATATTAACAATGTGATTATCAATATTTTGGTTGGTTGATTGGTTTTTTTGAGGGTTTAGGGGGTAAATTAGGGTTCTTTATATTTTAAAGATTAATATTTTAAAAACTACGGGTCTGTCTGAAAAAAAAGAAAAATAAAAAAAAATCTTGAAATGTAAACATTGTGATTATAAATTTTGAGATTACGCTTATAATTTTGTTTTAGGTTGTAAGGGGTTTCAAAAATTAATTTTGGGGTGCAAATACTCTGATAGTATGGATTGTTTCAAAAATTACCTATCTTATTTTTGCAGAATTTACACAAATAACATTTTCGGAGATATCTTAAAAGTGTGCAAAATGCGGATATTAAATATATATATTGGAAATATTTTTTGTTATATTTTTACTTTCCTAGAAAGAAAATGTGTTGTTTTTGTGTACTTTGACCAATCTTAGCCATCTCGTAGTGACGTCTGTTCCTACGATAGTTCTGCAACTGCTAGACCAATTTTTCATAAGATTTTTATAAAAAAGTTTTTTTTTTTATTTTTTTTTATTTGTCAAACCCACTGTGTTTTTTTTTATTACAATCTAGTCAGTAAGACTAATTAGCAATTTTGTTTTAACTTAATTTACTAGAAAAGTCAGATTTAAACTTAGGGTTCACTCAACAGTTCTCCCCGCTTTGTTTAGTCTGTAACTCACAATTGTGTTGTGTTTATAGCATTATTTTGTTTTATGTGTAATTCACTTAGTTTACTAGCTCAAACAGCTTCACTCTTTTTAGTCGTCGAACTAGCATAGTATTGTCTAGAAGCTGAATTGCTTCCACATTCCCATGCCGATGGAGTCTATCTTCATGGCTTTTTGCGTACTTTTTTATAGTCTCTGCTACAGTTTCGATTTTTAGATTTCGATGAAGGTCACTATTTCGAACGTACCAAGGTGCATTCACAATGTTTCTTAATACTTTATTTTGAAATCTCTGTACAACTAGAATGTTACTCTCTTTAGCACAACCCCATAGTTGAATACCATTTGTCCATACTGGTTTCAGTATTTGTCTATAAAGCAGTAACTTATTATGAATTGTTAAATTGGACTTCCTTCCAATTAGCCAGTTCATTTTTCTATACCTTATCTCAAGTTCTTCTTTTTTTTCTTAACATGTGCTTTCCAGCGCAATTTGGCATCAAGTGTCATACCTAGATATTTTGCCTGATTCGAATATGGTACTGGAATGTTGTTAATTGTTATTTGTATGTGATTTATATTTTTGTTTGTAAAATCAACATGAATTGATTTGGTTTCATTTAATTTTATTCGCCACTTTGTGGTCCAACTGTGAATTTGGGTGACTGCATCCTGAAGTTTTTCTATGCATTTTTCAATAGATTTTTCTACCGTCAATAAACCAGTATCATCGGCAAATGTTGCTAAGTGACAATTTTCTGGCTTTGGGATATCACAAGTGAATAATAAGTATAGATAAGGGCCTAGTACGCTACCCTGGGGCACGCCTGCTTGAATTTCTCTTAAATTTGAGTATGAGTCTTCCTGTTTTACTCTAAAATGTCTATCAGATATGTATGATTCCAAAATATCCGAATATTGTTTTGGTAGAAATCTTTTTAGTTTAAAATTAAATAAAAAAAGTGATCGATACTGTGACAAGCTGATTCAATTTTGGTCAGAATTCATTAATCCTTGTGACAGTTAAAAAGTTTTAAACATGCATAATATGTAGCACATTTTTTTGAATAATTCGTGTTATAACCAAAAACTTCGTAGTAGCGTTCGATTTTGAAATATTTACAAAAAAACTATTTTTAGGGCTGATATCAAATCAAGTCAAAACATGCTTTATTGTCCAAGACTACATTTTGAAACTCCAAACCTATATATATATATATATATATATATATATATATATATATATATATATATATTTATCGGTTTCACAACGTTCTACGTCTTCCGATACCCAACCTCCACTCGTTTCTGTTTGCCCATAATTCATCATCTAGGCCTCTTATTCTTATTTCACTGTCTATTCCTTCTCTCCAGCTTCTCCTTGGCCGTCCTCGTTATTTTCGGCCAGTTGGTTTCCATTGTAGTATTTGTTTAGGTAGTTCATCATTCATTCTTTGTACGTGTCCGTACCACACCAGTTGTTTTCTTCTTATATCATCCACCAAAGTACGTTCACCCACTGTCATAATTTCTCTTATTCTTTGATTTGTAACTCTTTCTCTTTTTGATTTCCCTGCTGCTCTTCTCCAATAGTCCATCTCCGTAGCGGAAAGCATTGTTCAATCCTTGATTGGCCACACTTCTGAGCCGTATGTAATAATACTTTTTACAATGGTGTTACATATAAGCTTTTTGTTATGTTTTGATATACTTTGGTCCCAAATTATTCCATTTAATAAAGTTATTGCTTTTCTTCCTTGTACGTTTCGATCTTTTATAGCTTTGTCTAGTGTGCCGTCAGCTGTAATTTTTAGACCTAAGTATTTATACTCATCACAGGACTGAATTCGCTGCCCGGTATTTAAGATCAGATCCTGTTTCATTCCACAGATACACATATACTCTGTCTTATTGAGATTAAATTAACCTCTAGTCCCCACTTATTGTACTCTTCTATTAGTTTTCGTGTCATATATTCTAGGTCGTCATAATTCTTAGCCACTACTATCTGATCATCGGCGAAACATAAAGTATACAGGGTGGTTTCGTCCAACGGAATTCCCATGTTTTGGCATTTTCTCTTCCATACTTTAAGGACTTGTTCCAAGTATATCTTGAAGAGCTTAGGCGAGATACAGCAACCTTGTTTAAGACCTTTATTAACTTGAAAGCCTTTGGTTAGTTTTGCTTTTATTTTAACTTTTGCCTTACTATTGCGGTATAACTCCAAACCTATTAAACCGATTTTAACAAAACCTGACATTATTTAGTTTTTCTTTTATTTCTAGGTGGGCCACATCCACGTGGGTGACATGATCAACGTTTTTAGACACGGATCGTTGGTAATGCAAAACATCGTTGGAGAAACGTCCACGCCCACTCATGGGTGTGTCCTGTACGGAACTGTGGGCGGGGCTATCGGTCTGGTAACGCAGATTCCGCAAGAGTTCTATGATCATTTGTTTGAACTACAGGTAAGGAATTCTATTTTATTCTATTAAGCCTACTTCGATTCATCTTTGGACAAAGGCCTCCCCCAATATCTTTCGCCGTGTTCATCCATCTAGGTCCCGCATGTTTTTGCAAATCGTCCGCTCATCTCATTTGGGGTCTTCTCCTACTTCTTTTATTTTCTCAAGGTCTAGTTTACAATACATTTGTTCCATCGATCGTCTTTCTGTCTGATATTGTGACTGGCAAATTTCCATTTTAATTTTGCTACCTCTCCTCTGACATCCCTTACTTTTGTTTTATTTCTTATTAATTCATTTTTTTTTCTGTTAGCTTTACATGTAACATCTTTCCATTGCCTTTTCTTACCTAATAATTATTAAAAAAAATTTTTTTTGTTTTTTACAGAAAGAATTGGCTACAACCATAAAATCCGTTGGTCGCATCGACCACTCGTTATGGCGCTCGTTTCACACCGATATAAAAACCGAAAACAGTGAAGGCTTTATAGATGGGGACCTTATCGAGAGCTTTTTGGACTTGGGGTCTCAAAAAATGAAAGAGGTGGCTGATAACCTTGGAGTGACTGTCGAGGCACTCGTCAAAACCATTGAGGATCTCACAAGGATTCATTAGATTATTTATGTTTTTTATTTGTTTATAAACGTTGTAATTTTTAAGTGAAATTAATATTAATACATTAGATATTTTAAAAATTTGTTTTTTTTTTACGCTAGGGTTGATAACCACAACTGTTACATTGTGGGATTTTTTTATGTCATAGCAGGGCTATCAAAATGGACGAGCCACGATCCTCCACTTTGTTGACGTCACATCCGGGGCTGATTTTTTTTTTGATGGTCACGTTACGACACAGCTGATTGTCTTTCAAATATTGAAGTTGGAATGACGGTTCATGGATATTTGATTTTTTGTTAAATAAAGCCGTTTTTGAGATTGTTTTTACTTTATTCTGGCAGAACAATTGTTGTTAAATGTATAGTAAGCCCTAATTTTTCATTGCCGCTTCATGAGCTCACACAAAAATTAAGTTTAAAGCAGAAGCGAATGTGACAATCACATACAGGGCTATCAAAATGGATGGGCCACGATCCTCCACTTTGTTGACGTCACATCCGGGGCTGATTTTTTTTTGATGGTCACGTTACGACACAGCTGATTGTCTTTCAAATATTGAAGTTGGAATGACGGTTCATGGATATTTGATTTTATTTTAAATAAAGCTGTTTTTGAGATTGTTTTTACTTTATTCTGGCAGAACAATTTTTTTTTAATGTATAGTAAGCCCTAATTTTTCATAGCCGCTTCATTAGCTCACACAAAAATTAAGTTTAAAGCAGAAGCGAATGTGACATTTACATATGACAAATTCAAATACATGTCAAATATAACAGTTGACATGTGGTACATGGCGGGTAATTTGAATTCAAAATAAGGAATGCTAAATCTTGAAGATTTTAACCTTTTAATCATGTTGCTTCCTTACAAACCTTTGGTGGAATATCGGGATGGTGTCTGAGAATATTTCACTGAAATTTGGCGGAAATCTGTAGTGCCATTTTGAAAATATCATAAAAAACGTCTGAACTCCCATAAGACCCAATGTAAAATTCAGCCCCGGGAGAACAGCTGATTTTTTCAGGGTCGTGGCCTCTATTTTTGTGTTGGCCTTGTCACATATGACAAAGTCAAATATAACAGTTGGCATGTGGTACATGGCGGGTAATTTGAATTCAAAATAAGGAATGCTAAATCTTGAAGATTTTAACCTTTTAATCATGTTACTTCCTTACAAACCTTTGGTGGAATATCGGGATGGTGTCTGAGAATATTTCACTGAAATTTGGCGGAAATCTGTAGTGCCATTTTGAAAATATCATAAAAAAACGTCTGACCTCCCATAAGACCCAATGTAAAATTCAGCCCCGGGAGAACAGCTGATTTTTTCAGGGTCGTGGCCTCTATTTTTGTGTTGGCCTTGAACTACTTTATGCAAGTCCATAAAACTTGGAGGGTTTCCAAACTCACCCCACCCTCCCCTCAAATTTAATTTTAAAAAATTGTTGAAACTTCGATTATTGTATTTTTTAAAAATCCTTGATATATATTTATACTTAAAAAAAAATTAATGTATACAAAGTTGAGAGTGGAGTCAGGATTCTAACATTCGCAGAGGATAATTCTGTTCACAGCATACCCAGGAAGTTGCATCCCTCTTAAGAGAGGTTCTAAACAACACTGAAAAAAAAGAAAAATACAGTATTTGTCAAAAGTAGACAGTGAAACCTCTCCTTGCGAACACCTTTATTAAGCAGACACTCCCTTTAGGCGGACAAATTTGTTGGAATCAAGCTTTTTCCCTTTTTCTTTACATGTAAAATATACTCCTATAACCGGACACTCTAATAACCGGACACGAACAATTTTTTTTGGTTAAAAAATTCTGAAACCTCCCTTAACCGGACGCGAACCTCTGACAACGGGACGGAGCGCTGCACGACATGGGCATAAATCTTATGTAGTATGTTGGCAACAACGCATTCTGCAGCCGGGAAATTACCTCTTTTCGTTTTAATGCGGAGACTAAAACATATTTTATTCGGCGGGACTGTTGTGTTTTATTTTTATTGTTCAGTTGGGTAGTAATAGATCTTTTTGAAATGGCGCCTTAGTTTACGTTAACGTTTCGGAGAAGGAACATCTATCAGCACGAAAGCTCGCTGAATAATTTAATATCGGAAAAACTTAAGCAGCGAAAATTGTTAATAAATATATATTAAAATTTCGCAGTTCTCTCATAAGCCATGAGTGTCCGCTTATAGGAGGTTATACTGTATTATCTCCCAGGGGTATGGGTAGACCTCTTAAGATTCTGGGAATCGTTGAAGACTCGGAGTGTCGATGATATATGGAGGATGCATGAAGAATCTTCTCCACATATCTTAACCGAGTGCCCTTGTACAATGTGGGCCAAATTGTTTTTTGCTGGTTTTAGTTATTTCTAGCCTAGATACACAAAAACGAAACGTCTTCAAATATCAAAACCGCTTCTTGATAAACCTCGTAGTTTTTAGCTACAAGGGGATTTTGAAAAGTCTGCATTTATGGAGGTGGCCTATAACTTTTTTAATTATGAAAATTTCATTTTGGTGTAAGATGCTTTTTTGCAGGTTTTTTTATGGAGAACCCAACTGTCAAACTAAATTTTATAAGTCACTTTTATTTTTTGAGATATTACAAAAAGTTTAAATTTTGTTACGGAATGACTCATTTTTTGTTTTTGTTTCGACATCTACGTCAAATCTCTCTCTCTCTCTCTCTCTCTCATTTTTGACCGTGACTCTTTCGCCGACACTAAGGCCGCCATTTCGGAACGCCTAATTGCACGGGTCATCGGCCACCTTTGGAACCCCCAGACCGGGTATTTATTTTATCCGGTCCTTTTGTCCCTTAGAATGGCCTACCGACTGAAGAAGTGTGTAACAAAGTCCGCCTTCACGAGATATCCGACCTCATCCGGCCTGGTTACCGGCGTGAATGAAGGGGTAGGACAATATTAACGAGTCGTTAAATACCGAGATGAATTCCAAAGACGTGCGCAAGCGTTGATCTGTCACTTCTGAGCAAAACTTTAATAATTCCCAGTTCTTTTTGATGAAAATTCGTCGTTTTTATGCTGTGAAAATGCCGGTGACGTGCAAGTTGTGTGACAAATTATTTAGTGCCCAATTTAATTTGAATAAACACTGTCAAAGTAAACATGGCATACAAAAACAAAGGTATTCCTATGCAGAAAGTGTTTTTATGTTTAGTTGCCTAGAATGTAAATGCTCCTTCCCAAAGAACTTGGATCTGTGTGATCATTTGAAATACAAACACAATCAAGAAATACTTGAAGAAACATTGGAGTTGAGAGTCAATACTCCCATGGCAAAACAAAATAAACGTGAAATGCATAAGATCATATAGAAGAAATACTGCATATATCTGAAAAAATATTAATCGCAGCACGTAGATATTGTATATTTTTGAAATGAGAAAGAAAAGACGAATCTTAAAATGCAAAACTATACAGGGTTTTCCCTCTCAAAAAATCGACTTCATTGTCACACCCTGTACAAGGTGTCCCAAATTCGTTGTTTTTTTGTGGTGTCGGGTATTTCTAGGAGAGAAAAACTGACCCCCCTTTGCGACGCTCAAATTTGAAGAAAAGCCTAAAGGTGAAAAACCACATTTAGATATAGCAAGCCGTTTTTAAGCTACGGAGTGTTTTTGTCTGCATTTTGGGAGGGGGTCTATAACTTTTTTGTTTATGAAAATTTTGTTTTTGTGTAAATAGCTTTCTTATAGATCTTTTCTTGAAGAATTGACAGATGTAAACGGTTTTTATTTATCTCTTTTGGTTTCTAAGAAATTGCAATCACCTCTTTATTATTTTTTTATTTTTATAATTTTATAATATTAAAACATTTTAAACCCATTAAGCAAACTAAAATATTTGGTAAAAATAAAAAAAATACAAAAATATAAAGAAATAAAGAGATCCTCCCATAAAGAAAAATTAATTTTATGTGATATCTCAAAAACTAAACGTGACAAATGAAATTTAATTTTTTTATTTCGTAGTTTAAAAACGGCTTGCTATATCAAAATGCGATTTTCACCTTTAACATTCTTTTGAAATTTGAGTGTCGCAAAGGGGGATCAGTTTTTTTTAGCCCCTCTAGAAATACCCGAAACCCCCCCAAAAACATCGAATTTGGGACACCATGTACATGGTGACGGATATAAAAAAATTATGTTGCCTTTTAATGTTGTCATAATTAACCAAAAAAATCTAAATTTATTTTCAATGATAAAGTTGCTGAGTGCTCCGGTTATAAAACCGAACCGAACCAACATAAAATCATACCTAAAAATTTGAATTGACCATTATTTTATACCTTGAATTTTTTATTATACGTTAAGCTCTTCGATCTCGCGCCAAACGGTATTCGCGCCAATAATTTAAATTAGACATTTTGACGTTAATTTTGGCGCATGCTCCTTTGATGGAATTCATCTCGGTATTTAACGACTCGTCAATATTACATTTTACACTACCCAGGAATCCTATAAATGTCTGCCGAACCCGACCTCGGCAACCGACGGGGATCGAACCCGTCACTGTAGCAAGCGAGATTCCTTAACTCACTTGTGTTCAATGCGCGAACGCACCGAGCCACCACGGCTTCTACGTCAAATTTTCTGTTTAACGATATGTCATAAATATCTTAAAAACTGCGTAACGAACTGTCATTTCTGACATATCGCTAAACGGAAAATTTGACGTAGATTTCAAAACAAAAACAAAAAATGAGTGTCATTCCATGAGAAAATTTAAACTTTTTTTAATATCTCAAAAACTAAAAGTGACAAATAAAAATTAGTTTGACAGTTGGATTCTTCATAAAAAAAACCTGTGAAAAAGTATCTTACACCAAAATTAAATTTTCATAAATAACTCCATAAATGCAGACTTTTCAAAACCCCCTTGTAGCTAAAAAACTACAAGGTTTATCAAGAAGCGGTTTTGATATTTGAAGACGTCTCGAAAATCGACCCCAGGACATATCCACTCGTTTTTGTGTATCTCGGCTAGAAATACCAAAAACCAGCAAAAAACATCGAATTTGGCTCACCCTCATTGGCGTAGCTAGCCTTGCTTTTCAGGGGGGCCGTGGCCCCGGTCTATCTTGAACAAAAAGCAAACATAGGTTTTAAAGAGTCGTGCAAAGTGTGCAATGAATAAAAAAAAATACGCGCATTAAATGTTCTAATATTTTAATATAACAAATTTAATAATACATTTACCAACTTATTTATATGTATACACAGGAAGTATGTAATTCAGCAATTCTACAAAGAAAGTTTTCTACGTCGCTGACTGAAACCGTCTACCACACTGTCTAAGTCGACCTCAACATATTTTTCTATGAATAACAATGACAAACCTGAGTGTCTCTCTTGAGTTATAGTTGTTCTAAGCCAATTAAAAACTCTCCTCATGGCAGAGATAGACCTCTCGCAAGTTGCACTTGAAATTGGAAGAATACTCGCAACTTTAAAAAGTTGGTAGAGGTTTGGATAGGTGTTTTCTGCTATATGTTGTTTGATAGAATCATGACCAACAGTTTGATTTAACCGAAAAATACAATTCTTTAAAACGGTAATTTCTGCTCTTAGAGTAGAAGTATTAATATTAAAAATTTCCCGGTATTGCTCGACGAATTTATTCCATTTAACGACGTGGGAAAACTTAATATGAAAATGGTTATGAAATTGTCACCAAAATCGGAAAATTTTCATAAGACACTAAACGCTAACCTCAAAAAAACTAAAAAGATTATTATATTTATTTTAGAAAAACAGTTTAAAAAGGTCTTTTATAACCTTACGACATCTACAACCCGATTTCGGAAACCGAGGGGCAAAGGTCGCTGTCTTTATTAAATGCGAAATTTAACTTACACTTCTATAATATTTTACAAGATGTCGCCAATATGTATGATATTCAATATGCATAATTATGTTTAAATTTAAAAAATATTTTCAGGAAATTGCATAAGTGCAGAAAAGTTACCGATAATTTAAAGAGAAAAAGCCTAATTCCGCAAGACAAGGGATTTTCCTAAAATGTAAACATTATCTGAATGATTTTAAATTTTAATTGCCCTTTTTTATTTGAATATTTCCCGAATAATAATAGAAAAGTATGTATTTTCAGCGTCATGTTCTTTTACTAGTAGTCGGTAGGGGAGGCCTAAAATATCTTAGGGGGGGCCTGAGGGACTTCAGGGGGGCCAGGCCCCCCCCTAGCTACGCCAATGCTCACCCTGTATATCTTACTAGCTTTCGGCGCAGTCAATTTACAACAATTTATGCTCATACAAAAACTTTGGTTTTATTCCACAAAAAAAGTGCCATTTGTGATCCTTACACAAAAATAATTTTAAAAAATAACCCTGTCTACTACTTACCGTACACCCACACTGAACGAATGGATACAAAAAAATGTAAAAAAATGCGCAGAGAAACGCAATCGGAAACGCTACTGTGATTAGAACGAATGCCCATAGAATTGCCCCCAAAACTCCACACATTTTTTATTATCTTCAGTTTTTTTTATAGTTGTTAAAACAAAAAACTTCATGGTTAAAAATTATAACGAAAATAAATAAATATCTGTCAAATTAAGATGATTTATCATCTCTAGTGCCACAAGCTTGATAGTTCCTATATGTTGACATATTTGGATAGACCTTGTAGTTCAGGCTAGAGGCCCTCGATACATTTGACAATTGTTTAACAATTGTCAAATATATTGAGGGCCTCTAGTCAGGTCTTACGGGGTCAGATTAAGGTCAGCAAGCTTGCTTGACGATGAGTGACCTTAGGTTAGATAGATATAAAATTAAGAATTCGCCCGAACATTTTACGAAAGGGAACCCCCCTAAGGTCACTCATCGTCAAGCAAACCCCCCCAACCCTGGCAGGGGGGTGGTTCCCCCCCGTTACTCGTGCTTTTTTGTTCATAACTCGACAAAAAAATAGTAGTTTACCTAACTAGTGCGGAAAGTGCCTCTTTTCCGCACGCGATTGCAGATGGCCAAACAACGCGATAGCGGAGTTTGGCCAGCAATCAAGTGCGGAAAAGACACTTTACGCACGAGTTAGGTACACTATTTTTTCTATAAGCGTGAGGAAAAAACTAAAAATTAATCAGAAAATTATTTATATTCAAAACGTTTTAATCAAATCAATTATTATTATTCACATTCTAGCGGCTTCCGAAGAATCCATTGAAAATCTGATTTTTTTGTTTGAAAAATTCAAAAGACCTTGTATCTGCAAAATTGGCTTTGTTTTGACAGTTTGTTTGTACTTTGTTGCTATGGTGATTTAAGATGCCAAATCTAAAACCACTAGTGTTCATTGTTGTTTGACATTGACAATGACGATATTTATACCGGGGAGGTTTAAAACTTATAATTTGAACCTATTTTACTGAAAACTTTATTTTATCGAAAATATTGAAAATATAGCAGAATTTTAGTCAATTTGAATATTTTTAGGATATTTCGTGTGCTAGGAAAGATACAAATGTATTTTGAACGGTCTAAATGTTATAGAACACCTCAAAATCGTAACAAATTTACTTTTCCGCACTAGTGCGGAAAAAATATTTTTCCGCACTAGTGCGGAAAAGTGGCACTTTCCACACTAAAATGCGTGCGGAAAAGTGGACTTTTCCGCACGCTTATAGAAAAAAGTATTTTTGTTCAAAAACCCATGCTGTACAGTTAAAAATATTTAATAAGTGAGACATAAATTTTAAAAGTAGCCGCCTTAAAATAAAAATAAATGTGTTTGTAGAAATCCTCAAATCAAACAAAAATTATGAACATTCACTTTTGTAACTCAGTAAGTAATACTCAAGGTGAGTAAGAAAATATTTTTGATTATTATTAACTTAAAACTTAATTTTTCGAGGTGAATTCATTTAAATTGGGGGGGGGGGGAGGCATCCCACCTCTTGCCTCCCTTAAAAGTGATATTTTACAGTATTTTTCTAATTATTTGCAAACTTTTAACTTGGCGAAAAACAACTAAGTAATAGTTATTGACGCTGACCAAAAGTCTCCTCTAACGATGTATAACACGCCCCTCCTCCCTTACATCAGTGGCGCAACTTTTATAGGCATTTAAATAAATGAGAGGTGTGGAAAAAACAATATTTTTTTAATTTTCTTGAATTTTATTGTCCTATATGTCATTTTTAAAGCTGAAGAAATTTCCTTTCCAACAATGTATATGGATGATTCTACAAAAATGGTGCTGTGGAGTGGGAATGCATATTTTTCAAACACAGACTGCAAATGAAGCATAGTTTTAGTTATAAGATTTAAAACGAAATGTTTTCTTTATGGAGCATTTGAGTTTAATGTATAAAAAAAATTGCAAGTTTATTATTTTTTTTATTACAAAGCAAATACCTCATTCCTCTGGTGTAGCCCCAAACCAAATTTTAAAAACTCAGATTGAAAAAATATCCTAATAAATAATATTTAACAAAGTTCTTAACTATTTATCAAAAAATTGATAAAACTTAATATAAGTTTACAGTCATATTTTTGAAAATCCAAATTTACATCTTCCCGGAAAATTTTACAATTTTAAACGTGCTCCATTTTTAATAACACAATATTTGTGAATACCACCGGTTAATTTCTAGAGAAAGAGACGGCCCTGGATATCTAATTTACTTGTGAGGATGACAAGTTTTGACAGATAACGTCAACTTTAGTTTGGTTTAAATTATAGATCTTTTTATTTTCGGCAGAAAATTAGTTTTTTTCAGAGAAATCAAAAAGGAACGTTCAATTATCATTCCTCTGGTAAGTAAATATTCGACTGATATCAATAGTATAATTTTTTTGTTGATTGTTTTAAAATTATAAGTATAGGAACTTTGTTTATATAAAACTTAAGTTAAGTAGTCTAAATAGATTTTGATTTAAATTAGAAAACCATTAAAAAACTCATTCCTCTGGTACTCATCCCTCTGGAATTTTTATGCAATAATTCCTAAAATTCGGGAAAATAAATGTTTCTTAGCTTACACCTAATTAGTTACATAAATTTAACAAAACAAAATTATTTACTGTGCTGTACTGTTATTTAAAGGCAATGACCAAAAATGATATCCATATAGCCCACTTTTGGTAGAATCATCCATATCACTCCCCCTCAAGGCAGCGGTAGATCTAGCACAGACGCACCAAAAATGGTATAGTTTTCAAAAAATATTTGAATGTCTTAAGAATGATGAAGTTAGGAATGTGTAAGGAGAAGAAATGGAAAGTAGATTGCCTGTTTAAGAAATAAGAAAATAAGTTTCCTATAAGGCAATAAAATACAAAACAAATAAAGTAAATATGTATGTAGCTTATATTTAAATGTATAAATTTAATATTATTTATAAAGAATACTGAGAACAAACTTTTTAAACCTACTTTAAAGTCGAGTTTATTGTTATCGCATAGGCATAACTCTAAAAGGGCTAAAGGACTGATTTCTTAAGATCTTTTGTTCTTTTACTAGAATCTTATAGCCTTTTCTACAGAATTTTTAAGTTTATTGTTTTACAATAAAAAAGCTAAGGGTCATTTAAGTTTAAGCCCCCACATAGTTACGTCTAGGCAGTGGCGGATCCAGGGGGGGCACTGGGGGCACTTGCCCCCCCCCCCGAGAATTTTTTGAATATACAAAAAATAAGTAAAAAGTAAGGTTTTTGCTAATAAAAATTCAAAATTTTTGCTTGCGGCGCATGAAAGTGTCTAATGTTATTATCATCAAAATTACAACCACTTTAAATTATCCTGAATTTGTAGCCGTTTTTTACCAACAGAGAAGTCACCTAAAGTGCCCCCCCCCCCCCCGAGAAGCACCTCTGGATCCGCCCTTGCGTCTAGGGATGGTTTAATACTATATAATTATTTCATTAAAAAATATCTCATATAGAGTTTCCAGTAAATTTTTCGTTAATTTTTGGTATATTTACATTTAAAAAAATCAAAACTTTTGTACACAAAGGTTGCATTTGTGCAAGGTCGTACCTAAGGGGGGGTCAAGGGAGATCAATCCCTCCGCTAAATAGGCGATAAGTTGTGTTAAAACAGATTTCTCAGAAATATTGCACAATATTCAAATTTTTTAATCCCCCCACCAAATTTTTTCCTGTGTACGGCCCTGGCTTTGTTGGAGTCAAAATTCTAGCATTCGCAGTGGACAATTTTGTGTACAGCATATCCTGGAAGTTGAACCCCTTTTAACAAAGTCTCTGCACACCCCTGAAAAAAAAACAAAAGTTAAATAATACATTGTTATAATTGAGATTTTTTGTGTGTTACATCAAAGGACTGATATAAAAGTATATCCATAGTACACATCTCATTTTAGCTCACACATATAATATACTATAGTAGTGTGATGTGATTCTAACTTTTTCGCGAAAAAAAAAGTTGCTCCGATTTCACAAACTTTTATATATCTTGGCGTTTCAGATGATTTTGAAACTTTTTTGTAACGACCAATGCGCATAACTCAAAAACCGATTGGTCGATTTTAATGAAATTTGGTACCTCGGCTGGGTCTTGGACCGTGGTGGTCCCATTTAAAAATGAACGAAATCCACCGAACGCAAGCCACATAAAAGGGTGGGGGTAGATTTCAAAAATTAGAGTTTGTGTGAAAATATGGCGTGTGTGATATCAAACGAAAGGTAATTGAGTCTGAATAAACAAAATACATTTCAGTTTAAAAAAAAGTTGGGGGTAGATTTTAAAAATTAGAGTTTACATGAAAATATCGCGTGTGTGATATCAAACGAAAGGTAATTGAGTCCGGAGTTAAACAAAATACATTGTAGTTTTTGTTTTTTTTTTAAGGTGGGTAGATTTCAAAAATTTGAGTCTAAGTCAAAACATGGCTTGTGTGGTATTAAACAAAGGGTAATTTAATCTGGAGTTAAATAAAATTTATTTCAGTTTTTAGTTATATTTGCTCGCACGTACACTATAACTATAGTACCTAGTGTGAGCTTAGGGGCCCATATATTGGCAGAGTATTTTAAGTGATTCTTGAATGTGATTACTAACAGAGTGCGCAATTTGTGTAGTAACAAATAATTTTTTGGTTAAATTTAAAGTTTATAAAATGAACCAAATTTGTGTCCCCCACTCCAAAAATGTCAAAATAGCATATATATATATATATATATATATATATATATATATATATATATATATATATATATATATATATATTTATTGGTTTCACAACGTTCTACGTCTTCCGATACCCAATCTCCACTCGTTTCTGTTTGCCCATAATTCATCATCTAGGCTATGACACGAAAACTAATAGAAGAGTACAATAAGTGGGGACTAGAGGTTAATCTCAATAAGACAGAGTATATGTGTATCGGTGGAATGAAACAGGATCTAATCTTAAATACCGGGCATAAATAATTAGGTCTAAAAATTACAGCTGACGGAACACTAGACAAAGCTATAAAAGATCGAAACGTACAAGGAAGAAAAGCAATAACTTTATTAAATGGAATAATTTGGGACCAAAGTATATCAAAACATATAAAAAAGTTTATATATAACACCATTGTAAAAAGTATTATTACATACGGCTCAGAAGTATGGCCAATCAAGGATAGAACAGAAAAAATGCTTTCCGCTACGGAGATGGACTATTGGAGAAGAGCAGCAGGAAAATCAAAAAGAGAAAGAGTTACAAATCAAAGAATAAGAGAAATTTTGACAGTGGGTGAACGTACTTTAGTGGATGATATAAAAACAAAACAACTGGTGTGGTACGGACATGTACAAAGAATGAATGATGAAAGACTACCTAAACAAATACTACAATGGAAACCAACTGGCCGAAGAAAACGAGGACGGCCAAGGAGAAGCTGGAGAGAAGGAATAGACAGTGAAATAAGAATAAGAGGCCTAGATGATGAATTATGGGCAAACAGAAACGAGTGGAGATTGGGTATCGGAAGACGTAGAACGTTGTGAAACCGATAAATATATAAATATATATATATATATATATATATATATATATATATATATATATATATATATATATATATATATATATATATATATATTAATTCTATTTTTTTTCTTAAAGGACGCCAGGGGCGCCAAGCGCAGAGGGGCTCTGGCCCCCTAAACGACACGCCATTGATTGCTTCACTTGAAGTGTGCTGATAGGCTAGCTAGGAAGGTATCAGATCCGTCATGGATCCATTTTTACAAAACAAATTTTAAAAAAATCATTATACATATAAATATCATATATTTTAATCTAATTTTCTTCCAAAAACAGAAATGAGAAAACAAAACTTTTACTTTCAAAAATTCCTTGAAAATTTTTATATTACCTACACATTATTAGTAATTAAAGTATTATGTTATTAATCATGAAGTCATTTTTCTAAAAATAAAAAATAATCTCCTTTGGATTATCATTGATATAGATAATACTACAGGGTGGTTTAAAACTTCAGACACCGGTCTATTTTTTAAGCGAGTAAAAGGTAGAATTTTTTTAAATAGCTTAATATTGCGATTTTCAGGACAACGCAACGTTGCAATATACTTTCAAACACATTTTTTAAGCCACAGAAAAAATAAAAGTGAAGCCATGAAATGTATCAGCCTTGAAAACAGTTTTTTGTAAATATCTCAGAAACTAAAGCTCTTACGAAGTTTTTGGTTATAACAGAAATTATTGACCAAAATGTAGTCTACTATATTCCGAAAACCGTATTTTGATACGATGCTCCGTTAGAAAGTTAGCATTTCATTAGCATTAATGGATTTTGACTAAAATCTAATCAGCTTGTAAGAGTGTCGAACACTATTTTACCTGAAAATTTTATGAAAATCGGTTTAGCGGTTTAGGAGGTATCGTATTACGGACAGAAATAATATACACGCAGACAGACATCACGACGATATTGCTAGAATAGGTCAAACACTCAAATAACACATTTTCATATTTATCTAAAAAAAAATTTTTTCGTCGAAAATAATACCTTTCCTAGCCATTGCTAGGAAGGTAAAAATAAGCCACAATAGGCACTGGTGGTCGCAGTGGAAGGGTTGCAAGGCCCACTCACATATTATGAATCATCATCATGTATAAAAATAGTTGTGATCAAGTCAACTGCAAAGGGTTGAAGGAGGCTAATTTTTTCTTCCTTTTTTTATGTTTTGTTTTAATAATGGTCAGGGATATTTCCATAAGTTGGTCAGGGATAGTCAGGGAAAGTCAGGGATTTTTTTTTCAGAAATTCTGTGGACACCCTGTTTATAATAAAAAATCGGCAAAAATAACTGTGACATCCTAGTATTGTATCTAGTAATTATTGTATGTATGGTCCTAAAGGACAGTTCTGCCTCACATATTGCCTTATATTAACTTATAATTTAACTTACTCTTAGCTAACTTATACTACCTAAAAATACTCTGCCAATATATGGGCCCCTAAGCTCACACTAGGTAATATAGTTATAGTGTACGTGTGAGCTAATATAACTAAAAATTGAAATATATTTTATTCAACTCCAGACTAAATTACCTTTTGTTTGATACCACACAAGCCATGTTTTGACTTAAACTCAAATTTTTGAAATCTACCCCCACCCTTACAAAAAAAACAAAAACTAAAATGTATTTTGTTAAAGTCCGGACTCAATTACCTTTCGTTTGATATCACACACGCCATATTTTCACTTAAACTCTAATTTTTAAAATATACCCCCACCCTTTTTTTAAAATAAATTAAAATGTATTTTGTTTAACTGCAGACTCAATTACCTTTCGTTTAATATCACACACGCCATATTTTCACATAAACTCTAATTTTTGAAATCTACCCCCACCCTTTTATTTGGTTTGCGTTCGGTGGATTTTGTTCATTTTTAAATGGGACCATCTCGACCCAAGACCCAGCCTGGGTACCAAATTTCATTAAAATCGGCCAAGCGGGTTTTGAGTTATGCGCGTTGGTCGTTACAGACAGACATACAGACACACAGACAGACAGACAGACCGACAGACATACAGACAGACAGACAGACGGCGCAACAAAAAAGTTTCAAAATCATCTGAAACGCAAAGATATATAAAAAATTTTGAAATCGGAGCAACTTTTTTTTTCTCGAAAAAATTAGGATCACCATAGCTCACACTACTATAGTATAGTATATGTGTGAGCTAAAATTGTACATACAACAAAAAAATTAGAGTTATTGTTTTTGCAAAGTCAGTTGAACAAAGATATCGGCATATCCTTTAAAGAAATTGACATGGGCGGCGGTAGATATACACATGAAAATTATTTCATTTAATTATGGCGTAAACTAAAGAAATAAAAATAGATAATAAAACTTTCTATTCATACACCTACAGAAACGACACTGATTTATCTTCTAACTCTGCATACTGCCGACTAAAGGGATCCCGAAAAATACACCTGAAAGCAATTAAAAGCGCATCTCAAAAAATCTGCCAATCAGGTGCCGTCCATCCACCTGGGCTGGGTCGGTCGGAAAACAAATACTTTGTGTTCGCACCGCAAAGAGCCGCGCCTTTTCTCTGTCGGTAGGGTTGAAATTATACCAGGAAGATTTTATATGAATTTGGATAACTTTTGAAGGGCAGAATAAAGCAAAATTTCATGAAATCGATAGAACCCCGTATTAGGAGTTATTCAAGTGACTTTGCAAAAACTATACTAAATGTACTTACTACTTTCAAGAATTTTCGCAGAAGATAAAGTTGGGCGTTTTAGTAAAATGAAGCTATTTACTGAAATTTAGCCTGTTACTCATTACTTAAAACATAGATCAGTGTACTATAATTAATACTAGTCCCCAATTCTCGAATAATCGAAGTGAACTCTATGCTATATCAGCCTTGAAAACAGTTTTTTGTAAATATCTCGGAAGTTTTTCTACTATTTTCGGAAAACCGTATATTGGCGCGATGCTTCGTTAAAGAGTAAGCATATTTTTAATTTTAAGACTGTCAAGAAAGTGTCATTAGTATTAATTGATTTTATTTCGAACACTATTTTACGTGAAAATTTCATGAAAATCGGTTGAGCAGTTTAGGAGCTATCGCGTTACGGACAGACATATAAAACACCCAAATAACACATTTTGGGTATTATCTGAAAAAAAGATTTTCGTCCATAATAATACCTTCTCTAACCATTGCTGCAGGAAGGTACAAATATACACAGAAACGTTTAAAAATAAAAAATAACCCTGTACTTACCCCACACCCCGGACAGCACTGAGATAGTGCATATAAAACAATGTAAATAACTGCACAGTCTTATTTTCTGAAAATATTTTAGTTTTCTTTTTAATTTATAGAAAAGCATTACGTTTCCCCCGCACAACAAGGTATAAATTAGTAAAATCGGTTTGGTGTTTCTCAAAAAATCTATTTTTGTTTCAGCCAGTGTTTTACAGATTATACGATTGCATTGCCAATCCTGTCTGCATTAATTTCTTTATAAACTCATTATTACTGAACCGAACCGAAAAAAATTATGGTGAGAATTAATTGTTCTTTAAATTTTATAATCGAAATTTTCCGCCAGCTTAGAAATTAGGATGTCGGATATAATCATACTCCTTCAAAGAGGCACGAAAATTCTTATTTTCAATAAATATTTTAGTTTTTTTTTTAATTTATAGAAAAGAAAAGTAATGTTTTTCTATAAATTAAAAAAAACTAAAACATTTTTGGAAAATAAGAATAAGAACGCTATTTTGAAGAATCAAGTATGATTCTGTCCGACATCTTAAATTGTAAGATGGCGGCAAATTTCGGTTATAATCTTTAAAGAGCAATCAATTCTCAACATGATTTTTTTTATTTCACTAAAATTGGTTTAGTAATAACGAATTTATAAGGAACTCAATGCAGACAGGATTGGCAATTCAATCGTATAATCTGTAAAAAAAAGATTTTTGTCGATAATAATACCTTCTCTAGCCATTGCTGCAGGAAGGTACAAATATACACAGAAACGTTTAAAAATAAAAAAATAACCCTGTACTTACCCCACATCCCGGACAGCACTGCGATAGTGCATATAAAACAATGTAAATAACTGCGCAGAACGCCGCAATTGGAAACGCAATCGTGCACAGAACCACTGCCCATAGAACTGCCCCCAGAATTCCACACATTTTTTAAAAATTTATTTAATTTTGTTTTTCACAATTAAAAACAAAACAACTTGTTCGCTGGTGGATATAATTATGTGTGGTAACAAACCTAAGGTTGTTTGAAAATGTTTTTTAATCGAAAAAAAACCTTGATGGTTATTTAAAATTCGTTTACACACAATTACAAAATTCAGGTGTATAAAATCGAAATTCTACACTGATAATGATTTGAATACTATTAAACTATTTACACGCTTATTTTGGTGATGACTAATAAATATATATATTTTCACCACTACTTTATACATTTTTTGTGTTTTTGATTTCAAGGTGCGGGATTTTCCTTGTTTATTCGGAACAGTAGGGGAGATCGGGGCTGGTTGGTTTTTAATATTCAAATTAATAAATAAAGCGAAAGCGAATATAAAGAGATGGAGGCAGAAGAACAAGCCGGTTTCAGGGCGGGTTGATCAACTTCAGATTATCTCTTTTGTATAACCCAAGTTGTTGAAAAGAAAATGGCATACGGACAAGAGCTGCATCTGCTTTACGTCGATTTGCAGAAGGCATGTGATAGTATACTACTAAATCTACTTTGGAAAGTGTTGAAAAACACAAACATAAGCGTACAACTAATTAAGGCCATCAAAGAGTTATACCGCAATAGTAAGGCAAAAGTTAAAATAAAAGCAAAACTAACCAAAGGCTTTCAAGTAAATAAAGGTCTTAAACAAGGTTGCTGTATCTCGCCAACGCTCTTCAAGATATACTTGGAACAAGTCCTTAAAGTATGGAAGAGAAAGTGCCAAAACATGAGAATTCCGTTGGACGAAACCACCATGTATACTTTATGTTTCGCCGATGATCAGATAGTAGTGGCTCAGGATTATGACGACCTCGAATATATGACACGAAAACTAATAGAAGAGTACAATAAGTGGAGACTAGAGGTTAATCTCAATAAGACAGAGTATATGTGTATCGGTGGAATAAAACAGGATCTAATCTTAAATACCGGGCAGCGAATTCAGTCCTGCGATGAGTATAAATACTTAGGTCTAAAAATTACAGTTGACGGAACACTAGACAAAGCTATAAAAGATCGTAACGTATAAGGAAGAAAAGCAATAACTTTATTAAATGGAATAATTTGGGATCAAAGTATATCAAAACATAACAAAAAGCCTATATATAACACCATTGTAAAAAGTATTATTACATACGGCTTAGAAGTATGGTCAATCAAGGATAGAACAGAAAAAATGCTTTCCGCTACGGAGATGGACTATTGGAGAAGAGCAGCAGGGAAATCAAAAAGAGAAAGAGTTACAAATTAAAGAATAAGAGAAATTATGACAGTGGGTGACGTACTTTAGTGGATGATATAAGAACAAAACAACTGGTGTGGTACGGACATGTACAAAGAATAAATGATAAAAGACTACCTAAACAAATACTACAATGGAAACCAACTGGCCGAAGAAAACGAGGACGGCCAAGGAGAAGCTGGAGAGAAGGAATAGACAGTGAAATAAGAATAAGAGGCCTAGATGAAGAATTATGGGCAAACAGAAACGAGTGGAGATTGGGTATCGGAAGACGTAGAACGTTGTGAAACCCATAAATATATAATATTCATGTTCCTAGTTTCTATCTATCTATTTAGCCTTCCTCGATTGTTCTTTGGACATAGGCCTCCCTCAATATCTTTTACAATTCAAATTGTCCGCGAATCTCATTTGGGGTCTTCCCTTACTTCTTTTATTTTCCCAAGGTCTACAGTTTACAATACATTTGTTGACCGGCAAATTTCCATTTTAATTTTGCTACTTCTCCTTTAACATCCCTCACTTTTGTTTTATTTCTTATCCATTCATTACTTTTTCTATCTGTTAGCTTTACATGTAACATTTGTCTGTCCATTGATCTTTAGGCTTTTGTTACTTTATCCATGTTTGATTTTGTAAGTGTCCAGGTCTGGGATTCATAAGTAAGTACAAGAAGGATACATTGGTAATACACTTTCGTTTTGAGGTACTGAGGATATTTTTTATTTTTAATATGTGGCTTAATTTATTGAATGCTGCCCAAGCCAATCTTACTCGTCTTTTGATTTCAGCTGTTTAGTTTTTTTTATTCCTCTACTTGTTCTATTTTCTTTTGGTTTATTCTGATCGTGATATCTTCATCTGTGTTTATTATGATTTTAGTTTTAGTGTAGTTCATACTCAACCCTATATTTTTAGCTGCTGTATCCAGTTCTTCCAGAATTTTTATCAGTTCTTTTTTCTTGTTTGTTATTAAGGCGATATCATCAAACAATGAGTATATAATGGGTCATATACTCATTGCTATTAATTAAAGATGCTTTTTACTACCCAGTGCTCAATGCTATCGAAAGCTTTTTCAAAGTCTATAAACCCAATATATATATACTGGAATGTTGTATTGGTTAGCTCGTTCTATTAGGATTTTCATGGTTAATAGGTGGTCAACTGTAGTGAAACCTTTTCTGAAGCCTGCTTATTTCTTTGATTGATATCCGTCCAATTTTGTTGTTAGTCTATTTGTATTTTCGTGAAAAGTTTATAAATTAAATTGAGGAGTGTTATAGGTCGATAGTTTTATAGGTCTGCTCTATCGCCTTTCTTGTGTAGAATAATGGTTATGGATTCTTTCCAGTTATTTGGGATTATTTTATCTGTTAGTATTTCAGGTACTACTATACCAAATATAAAAAAATATACCCGTTTTGCAGCTTTTTTTAACAAATTTACTCTACTAAATAAGTGCTCTCGCGATTCGTCGACGCTACATTCATAACCAGCCCCGGTCTCCCCTATAACATCTGTGTTGTTTAACGCTAGGGTTCCTCTATTTTTAGAACATCATTTTATTGTACCAGGAATAATACATAGTGTTAAAAGAGATATTAAAAAAAAAACAAATACATGTATATGATATAGTATGATAGGCTATGTCTTCATAAGGACCTTTTACATGTCACATTTTTTACATTATCCTTTATTTCTTTGTTTGAAACTCGTAGACAATGATTGTGTAGAAATAAAATTTCGGACTTCCATTGTCTTTATTTATTTAAACTCGGAACATTTTGTCGAGGTTTTAAAAGGTATCGAATTAGATCCCGGCGATAGATTTGTAAGTTTTGATGTAGAAAGTCTCTACACCAACGTGCCAATAAATGAGTCACTAAGTATCATCAAAAACAAATTACAAACTGATGAAACACTTCACGAGAGAACAACGCTATCGTTGGAAGGGGTGATGGATCTTTTGGAGCTCTGTCTCCGTAACTCTTACTTTCAAGTGAAAGATAAGTTTTACGCGCAAAATGATGGACTCCCAATGGAGTGGTTCGAGGACCATGCGATCAACACAGCAAGAGTCAAACCAAAACTATGGCTACGATACATGGATGACACATTTATTATATGGCCGGAAAATGATGACGAACTACAGAATTTTCTACACCATCTGAACGGTATTCGACCAACAATCGAGTGCACCATGGAAAGGGAAAAAGATTCGGCCTTACCTTTTTTGGATGTTCTTGTCAGACGATTAGACAGAAACATTTAAACCACTGTATATAGGAAACCTACACACACGGGACAGTACCTAAATTTTAAGTCTAATCATTCTGTTGCAACAAAACAAGGAGTTATAAGAAGTTTGTATTTAAGAGCCGTAAATATTTGTAGTAATAATGAAGAATTAACCACAGAAATCAACAACATTAAAAAGGACTTAAAACAGAATGGTTATTCCGAGAAATTAATAAACTCAACGATCTTTAAAATTAAAAACAAACTAAATGTACCAAATTCTCAAAATAATAATCCGTTAGGTGTTATTAACATTCCATATGTTCAAGGGATTTCAGAAAACATAAGACGAATAGCTAAACACTATAATATAAAAACAGTATTTTCTTCGGGAAATACGATAAGAAGTTTTGTAACTAAAACAAAACCAGACAATCCCTCAAATAATAAGGAATGCATTTACCAAATCCCGTGTGAGTGTGGTAAATCATATGTAGGTGAAACGAAGCGCCCTCTTCAGGTTAGAGTAAATGAACATCTAAAAAGTACCCAATTAGGGGATATTGAAAAATTAGAATGCTACAAAGGGCGCCCATAAAAAAACTTGCGAACAAACAAAAAAAACAAAAAAGGTCACTTTGTCTTTAGTTTACTCTTTTTTGTCTGAGACAGCCGATTTGCCGCCCTCTCAATTTGCCGTTGCCGGCCCTGCTACACTTAATAAAGCTTAGGGCACCCATGGGGCGCCAGTACCCTCGGGGAGGGGGGGGGGGCGACAAACCCACCGCCCCACCCCCCACGCCACGCCGCTGTATTCAGATGGTTATAACTTCCGTGAAAACGCACAAAAAATATAAAATCTAGTAAGTCCTGTATCAAAACAAGTATAAATTAGAAATAAAATTATTTTGGAAAAAATATGTGGTCAAATTTGAGGTTACATTTTCGTTCCTGTACAGGGGCCCTACTACTGTCATGAACAAACAAATGATCCAAGATTAGATAAACTTGTCAAAGGGATAGGAAATGTTATTGATTCATTTTAACAGGACATGTATTTTATCTAAATTTGGAGAAAATTTTGTTATGAATGTTTTTCAATATTTAAAGAATTTTTTTACACGTTTTTTCCTATTAATCTATTTTTGCATTTTTGGGTTTAACTTAAAAAATTTGGGGCCAGTAGGCACAAACAACAATCCATAAGACCCAGTTGTTCTGGTTGTTGAGGTAGCTTTTTTTGGAGTCACTGTCCGTAATTTCGAAAACACTTTTTTCGAAGACATTTTGATCGAAAAACCTAAATTTCAAATGACATTTTTTTCGAATGACATTTTTTTCTGAATTTTTTTTTTAATACATTTATTTCGGTTCGGTTCAGTTCGGATTCACACCGTCTAGGACTCCAAGGAAAGAAGCCAGAAAAGTGATTTTTTTTATGACGTTTTAATGACTGGATAGTTGATATTAGAGGCCCTCGATACATTTGACACTTGTTTAACAAGTGTCAAATGTATCGAGGGCCTCTAGTTGATATTGTATTAAATTGGCACCGCGTCATAGCTATGGTAAACCAAATTTTGCGGCAAAATCTAAGTAAAGAATCCTTAAAAAATTAGTGTTTCACTTTGTACATGCATTGTGCCGCTCGGGGTTTATTGTCGAAGGTTAAAACACTAAGACCTTTTAAAGGAGAGATCAAATAGGTACTTACCTAATAAATAAAGATCCGAAACATAAAAGAGGATCCAAAATTATATTAAAATGTGCGCAAATATTGATTTAGTTGCAAAAACGGTCATTTGTTTTGTAAAAAGCTCCGTCATAATTTGTTTGACATAAACAGTCAAAACAACAACGAATAGAAAACGTCAAAGCCCGGCTAAATCAATAATATGTTCGTAACAACCAAATAAGAGTATATATGTTCCTTTCTAATGCAATCGTTTAGAAGAAGACATCAATAAAAAGCAAGTAAAATAGTTGGCTAATGACTAATTAGTGCAGTGCCTCATTTTGGGAATCAATATCAATAAAAAAATTAAAGGAATCAAGGTTTTGATGACGCGGTGTCAGTTTAATACAACATCAAGTATAGTTCATATTTATCTAGGTCACAAAAACTTACCAAAGCTAAGATTTCAAATTAAACGTCTTTCTTCTTGAGATACTTTTCTTCTCTTTGGAGGCCATATAGTCGCTCTTCACCTGACTCGATCTCAGTTCCAAAATTAGTTTGATTTTTTCTACAATTTCAGCTGCCATGCGAAAATCAGCTTCAAATTCGTAATGCTTGAAACTGGGGGATGAGTGAAGGGTGGGGGGAAAACTGGAGTCTAAAAAAAATAATTAAATCATATGATTATTAAGACGGTTTTCCACCAAACGGACAGTTGAGTTTGTGTTTTGTTTGTGTTTTCTAGTTTCCGAAAAACAAAAACAAACCGAAGACAAACCCAAAACTCTTGTTTCCATCAAGCGGACTGGGTTTTGTTTTTTGTTTTGTTTTTGTTTTCGGTCCTTTTCCACTGGTAGTCGCTAGTCAGAACACATAACCAGACTAGCACAACGAAATAAAAGTAGAACATAAAAAACTCAACACGACCCTTTCCACTAAACAAACGCGAGTTTCAAAACTCGTCGAAACTAGTGAAAACCTTTTGATGTAACCGCTTCCAAACGAGACTCGAAAAACAAAACTCCAACTGTCGCAAAAAACGCCAGTCTTGAAAAAGTTGGCCAAAAGCTTCAGTTTTGTTTTATTCGACACGAGTTTATGTTTTGTTGTTGTTTTGTCCGTTTGGTGGAAAACCGGCATAACGGATGACATCACTAAAAGACAACTGATATGGTACGGTCATGTAGAAAGGATGAACGACGAAAGATTACCAAAGCAAGTCCTAGAATGGCAACCAATAGGGCGGAGAAGAAGAGGACGTCTTAAACTGGAATGGCAACAGTCAGAGGTGGAGAATAGGCGTCGGACAACGTAGAAAAACGTTCTAAACCGACATAGTAGTAGTATTTAATTAAAATCGGTTTTTGAGTTATCATGTCCTAGACAGATAGACACCATCAGAAAAGCCTAACCCTAAAAATATTAATTTGACACTTAAAAAATTTCAGAGATTCACTAAAGCTGGGTTTATACAGAAACATAGCATAACATAAGACACAGCATGACATAACATAATAGAGTTGAGCTTATGACAAGCCCTGTTGGTGTTTATACAGAAAAATAACATGACATAAAATGAGACAAAACTTTTATCTTTTTATGTCATGTCTTCTGTGACAGCAACATCATTGTTTCCGATTTGTATTATTTGTTGTGTTTATTTATTATAACTTTTAGTTTTTAAGTTTTTACCCTCTTTGTTTTTAAGTTTTTACGTTTTTTTTTGACGATGCTTAATGAATGTCTAGAACAGATCATATAAGAAATGAGTCCATAAAAGAAAGATTGGGAATTGTGGGAAGCATAAAGACAGTTTTCCACCAAACAGACAGTTGAGTTGGTGTTTTGTTTGTGTTTTCTAGTTTCCAAAAAACAAAAACAAATCGAAGACAAACCCAAAACTCTTGTTTCCATCAAGCGGACTAGGTTTTGTTTGAGTTTTGTTTTTGTTTTCGGTCCTTTTCCACTGGTAGTCGCTGTCAGAAGTGGTAGCCAGACTCAACACGACCCTTTCCACTAAACAGACGCGAGTTTCAAAACTCGTCGAAACTAGTGAAAACCTTTTGATGTTACCGCTTCCAAACGGGACTCGAAAAACAAAACTCCAACTGTCGTAAAACACGCCAGTCTTGAAAAAGTTGGCCAAAAGTTTCAGTTTTATTTTATTCGACACGAGTTTATGTTTTGTTTTTGTTATGTCCGTTTGGTGGAAAACGGGCATTACAGAGAATGGGAAGGATTTTTACGCTTAGAGACGTCACTACTGGCAGTCTATAGTACACTACTACTATGTCGGTTTAGAACGTATTTTTACGTTGTCTGACGCCTATTCTCCACCTCCTTCGATCCTAACAATCATTTTCTGTACCATATCAGTTGCCTTTTAGTGATGTCATCCGTTATGCTTCCTTCGATTCCCATTCTTTTATGATCTCATTTCTTATAAGACCTATTGTAAATATTTTCATTGATCTTATTGCATCCATTTCGACACTTTCCATTTTTGCTTTGTATTTTTCTGTTACGCGACAAGTCTCTATTCCATACAACAGCGTGCTTTTCACCATTGTTTCATATATGTTAAATTTTACATTCTTATTTATTTCTCTGCTCCATAAAATACTGTTAAGACATCCAATAACCTTTTTTGCTTTTACTATTTTTTTTTCAGTTCTTTACAGTCTGTTCCTGTCTTATCAAATGTGACATCCAAGTATACATACTCATTGCATGGAGATATTGTTTGTCCATTGTCTAGTTCTAACACACTGGACTCGTTTCCAATACATAAGTACTGTGTCTTGTCCATGTTCACTGTAAACCCCCACTTTTGGTATTCCTCCATTAACTTTCTCATCATATACTCCATGTCTTCTTTATCATTAGCTACAATTACTTGGTCGTCAGCAAATTGTAGTGTGTATATGGTAAATCGGTCGTTAAGTTGTATTCCCAAGCCGTGCACTTTACGTTTCCAGTTTTTTAGAGTTACTGCGATATATATTTTAAAAAGAGTTGGAGAGATACAACATCCCTGTCTTAAGCCTTTCGTTACCAGGAATTCTTTTGAAAGTCGATTTCCAATTGTAATTTTAGATTTTGACCCTTACTATAGCTCTTTTATTGTTTTTATGTTGATATTAGTTTACTCCAACACTGTCCATAATTTTTCTACTGGAACGGTATCATATGCTTTTGTAGGTCCACAAAGTTAAGACAAAAAACATCACTACAAGATCTGCCTGCACGAAACCCACTTTGCTCTTCTTCTTGTTCATAAAAATCATTCCCTATTAGATCTCCAAGAATCCTACCGTACAATCTACTTAGAGTACTGGTTACTGAAATTCCTCTGTAATTGTTGCAATCCAGCTTGTTTTCTTTTTTATGTATAGAGAATATGAATGCAATTTTCCAATCATCAGGTACTGGATGTCAGTTTATGCATTGATTGATTATATATGTGAGATTTTCTAGTAGTTTCTCTGGTCCATATTTGAGCATTTCAGCATATATTCCCCCAGGTCCGCTAGCTTTTCCGGATTTAGACTTTTTAATACCATTCTTTATCATTTTTTTTTTCGATAATTACTTCCTCTCCATGTACTTCTATGTCTCTCCTCAGAGAGGCTGACAGATATTCGTGTCTCGTTTTCTGCAGCAGTCCCTTGTAGTATTCTGTCCATTGTTCTGGTTTGATGATCTGGATGTTTACTTTTTTTTTGTTGGGTTTTTTATTGTAGAAATGAATTTCCATTCTTCAGAACTCTGCCTACCTCCTACGTGTGTATTCTGTGCAGTCTATAGTCCATTAATTAAAAAAAAATTATTTTTTTTTTATTTATATGTTCTCTGCCGTCACCCTGGAGAAATCCAAAGACTTTGGATTATTAATATATCATTACTACAAAATCATCGTTCATTACATTATTGTACAGGTTTTTAAAAGAAAATTTAACATTGTTTGCAAATGCAAATTTCACGAATATTTCCGATTTTTTTGTCATCATTTATCACATTATTGTACAGGTTTTTAAAAGAAAATTTAACTTTGTTTACAAATGCAAATTTCACGAATATTTCCGATTTTTTTGTAGATTAGAAAGCTTAGCAAGTAGGCCGCTTTTGGACCCTTTTTGTCATTTAACAATATGTGACTTACTTAGAGGAAAAGAATGTCTATGCTCTCCATTATAACTGCTTCCCTCTCCAAACTGACTGACAGAAATATACGTCACTTTAAATGTCATTTTTGAACCCTTGAGGTCACCTGACTCGCACCAGGCTATGCTGTCGAAATGATGACTGACGGGTTTTTGCTTGACCAGAGTGAATTTCGAGTTTTTTTGAGTTATGGGGTCGATTTCGAATTTCTCACCGCTTATACCTAAAAATAAATGGATCCATGACGGATCCGACACCTTCCTAGCTAGCCTATTATCACACTTCAAGTGAAGCCATGATAATATATTAGCCATGAAAACACTTTTTTGTAAATATCTCAGAAACTAAAGCTCCTACGAAGTTTTTGGTTATAACATGAATTATTGAGCAAAATCTAGTCTACTATATTCTGAAAACCGCATATTAAGACAAGGCTCCGTTAAAAAGTTAGCATTTTTTTAAATGTCAAAATCTAATCATCTCATTGAAGTGTCGAACAGGGAGGGCAACCTCCCAAAACTAGACACCAAACAGTATTTTTAATTGAATAATTTTAACAAAGTTAAATCTTCCCATACGACATGTCTAGTTCTTTTTTTAGTCTGTGCTTAACAAAAGCCGATTAATTGGGTAAACTTTTTTAGCGTAAATTATAACAAGCCGGCAGCACCGCGCGGGACAAAAATTTCAATTTCACCCGTTTTTCAGCGGTGTATGGGTGGCTGTTCTCGCGCGGGGGCGGGAGGAATGTTTGTTTTAGTTGACGTCGGCCATATTTATCGTGCGAAAACGTTCGTTGCCCTTCCTACGTGTTGCCGGTTCTATCCTTAGTGAAAACGTATGAGTTTGTTTTGATTTGGGGTAGGTTAGTTGGTTAGTTAGTGACAAGCCTTGTCGGTCGCGTATCCATTGTTTGTTTTTGTTGGTTTTCAAAATGGAAATAAATACCGTCAAATATATAATTAACTGTGCAAATTTAAATACGTTGACATATGAACTTTGATTACAAATAAAATCTTTAGGGCCACATAGACCAGACCTAAAAATCCGAATTAACCAAAATTGTAGTGCAACTAATAAAAAATTATACGATGCTGAAAACTGGTTGTGCGGTTGTGAAAAACGAAATGCATTTTTTTGCTTTATTTGTCTTATTATGAACAATCCACATTTTTAAGTGATCCTGCATGGGTGGCAAGGGAATGTGTGATATCAAGCACTTTAGTGAAAAGTTATTAGGCTAAGATTAAATTGTATTTTAAAGTACACAGTGTTAGTACCTGATGAAACTGTGTGTTGTTATTATTCTTTTAGTAGGTAGGTATATTTAGTTCTGTTCGGAATAAAAGGAATGCTTGTTTGTTTTTAGATTTTTCACGGTATTATGCCTAGTTTATAAATATACCTACATAATAAGTAAATAGTTATTAGTATCATGTTTGGAATTATTATGTTTTATTAACATTAACATTTAAATGTATTTTTTTATAATAATGTTTGTATTATGAAATAGCAGAAATTAACATGTGCGAAAATATTGATTTAGTTGCAAAAACGGTAATTTGTTTTGTAAAAAGTCGGTCCCAATTTATTTGACATTAAAACAGTCAAAACAACAACGAATAGACAAGAGTATATATGTTCCTTTTTAATAAAATCGTTTAGAAGAAGACATAAATAAAAAGCAAGTAAAATAGTAAGCTAATGACTAATTAGTACAGTGCCTCGTTTTGGAAATCAATACCAATAAAAAAATTACAGGAAGTGCGGGCCACTGTATGTACCCCTCTACTCCCTTCCCGCCAATCACGGTTTTAATGACGCGGTGCCACTTTAATACAACATCAAGTATAAGATAAGTTAAAATACACCCAAATAACACATTTTCGGCGTTATCTGAAAAAAATTTGCTATGCGAGCTAGGAAGGTAAACATTAAGACAGAAACAAAAAAAGAGAAAAAAAAGACAAAAATTGGATGGACAAGATGGACTAAAATCATTACTAACCTAAATGTACTTCAGTCTTCTGCCTGACTTTGTGAACAATGTAGACCTTGTAGGATTTATACAGGGGTGCCTCCACCTCTTTGTGATGCCTTTCCATGATCAGGTTGTCTTTGTTTAGTTTGGTTTCTTCCGCTCTCGAGGTGGAGGGAGGACGCTTCCTCTCGTGGTCTGGTGACGACGGTATAGTCTCTGCAAATACAATTGAAGACTCAGGAGAAAGAACGATGAAAGTCAATAGACATGATTTCGAGAAAACTCAAATTTTAGTTTAGATACCCTTTGGTTCAATATTGAAAATAGGTCACTCTCAGATAGTTATTTATATATATATATATATATATATATATATATATATATATATATTTATCGGTTTCACAACGTTCTACGTCTTCCGATACCCAATCTCCACTCGTTTCTGTTTGCCCATAATTCATCATCTAGGCCTCTTATTATTATTTCACTGTCTATTCCTTCTTTCCAGCTTCTCCTTGGCCGTCCTCGTTTTCTTCGGCCAGTTGGTTTCCATTGTAGTATTTATTTGATGTCAGCTAAAGCTAACAGTTAGAAAAAGGAATGAATGAACAAAATTAATATGGACAAATGAGATGGGCGGACGATTTGAAGAAACATGCGGGGACTAGATGGATGAACACAGCGACAGACAGAGAAGAGTGGATATTGGGGGAGGCCTATGTCCAAAGATGGATCGAAGAAGGCTAAATAGATAGATAGATAGACCACCTCGAAAACAAAAACGACGTGTTTTTCCAAAAACGTGCGACAATTTACCCAAAAAAGCCTCTCTTACTTAAAAAAAAAACACCCTGCATATTATTTTACCTGTATTATCAAAGGACACATTTCTGGGCAACTCCTTATGCTCAACAAGACCAAGAGAAGTGAAGCCAAACTTAGCCACACACTCTTTACAGTCCAGGGCTGGAAAGTCATCCAGCTCTCCATCCTCCTCAGTAATGTACAGACCATAGTGAGATACAGGGTGGAGTATGACATCTGCATGAGTTGTACTAAAAAGAACAAAAGAATCTTACACCAGTATTTACCAGTGGTGACTGGTGAGGTTATAAATTGGGGGGGGGGGGGGGCAGAAATTTATATTGCATGGAAAATAAGATAAAAAAAACTTACCTAAACAATTTTATTTTAGCATTTTATAAACAAGCAGCTACTTGGTGTAGTTTTTAGTTTATTTGTTTATAGATAAAGTCTATTTGCCCTTCTTTTACATGCGCAAAGCGCTCGGATTAGCACGAGTTTCAGACTCATTATGCCCTGTAGATCAACCTCAAAAATCCCACAGAATTTTAAACAGGCTATTAACCTACTAAGTATATGTCTATTTTTCGCTACATTTTTTCATTATGTTCGGTAATGTTTTGCCTATAGGCACTATTCAATTGGCACCTAATATCAATCTTGCCTAGCATAGAAAATTCTATGCTAGGCAAAGTGCTTGGTTCACATTCCCTTTACCACCCACCCAGGATCACTCAATTCAATTCAATTCAAAAAAGCTTTATTGTCTGAAGAATTAATTCCTATTGACAAAGCAAGAACTTAAGAATAAAGTAAATAGTAATAAATCAGCACTAATAAAAACAACATTGTCTAGTCGCATAATTACACACAATCTATAATTAAGAGTAGCCCCCTTTTAGGCCATTGAGAATGTTCGAAGTTAAGTGCAATTCTAGTAAAATTCGAACGAGCATGTTTAAGTCAATATAAATTAAAATTGTACCCAACTATTTTAAAATTTCAGTAAAATATGGACAACTATGAATATGCACACATACACAATTACAACAGCACAATCAATCGATTAAAAAGTTGGAACGAAACCACTTACAAAAAAATAAAAATGTTAATCTAAAATTAAAATTCAGGTTACATAAAAAAAATATAATAAAAATATAAGACATATAATCACAGTTACTCAAATTATGTATCAAGCCCATCTGTGTAATACTCATTGCAGCTATAGTAAGCTTTTGTTTCAAAACAATTACGTACTAACCTTCTGAATACTTTTAAATCTTGAGTTTGTCTAAATGCGATGGGTAAATGATTGTATAATTTTATACTTTCGTAAATCAATGAATGTTTTGTCAAAGCTAGCCTAGGTATTGGAAGTGGCAAGTTCCCAGATTGACGAGTTGTATAGTAACGACCAGTTTGAGTATTTGGTTCTTGAAGCTTCTTTTTATGAACCAGGCTGACTGTCTCCAAAATAAAAAGACACGGTAACGTTAATAACCATGCAATTTTAAAAAGTGGCCTACAATTTTCTTGAGGATTGACATTAAATAGTTTGCGTACTGCTCGCTTTTGTAGAATAAAGACTGACTCAAAGAGGGTGACACAACAAAGTCCCCAGAATGCACTTAGTGGATTGTTCATAATACAACCGTACAACCAGTTTTCAGCATCGTTTAATTTTTTATTACTTACACTAAAATTTTGGTTAATTTTTTGGATTTTTAGGTCCGGTCTATGTGGCGCTAAAGATTTTATTTGTAATCGAAGTTCATATGTCAACGTATTTAAATTTGCACAGTTAATTATATATTTGACGGTATTTATTTCCATTTTGAAAACAAACAATGGATACGCGACCGGCAAGGATTTTAACGACTAACTTACCCCAAATCAAAACAAACTCATACATCTTCACTAAGGATAGAACCGGCAACACGTAGGAAGGGCAACGAACGTTTTCGCTCGATGAATATGGCCGACGTCAACTAAAACAAACATTCCTCCCGCCCCCACGCGAAAACAGCCACCCATACACCACTGAAAAACAGGTGAAATTGAAATCTTGTCCCGCGCGATGCTGTCGGCTTGTAATTATTTACGCTAAAAAAGTTTACTCAATTAATCGCCTTTCGTTAACCACAGAGAGGAAGATTTAACTTTTGTTAAATAAATCAATTAAAAATACTGTTTGTTGTCTAGTTTTGGAAGGGCAATGCCCTGTGGAGACGCCGCCCTGATATCACTCATTGGCAAGGTATCAATCATTGAGCAAGGTAGAAACCTTCTAGGGGTTAAAGTTAAATAATAAACATACCTGAATTTTAACAAAATCAATCCGATTAGGTCCTGAATCTTAGCTGTGGCAACACAGCACACATCCAAGGGATAGTTCCTCTGATCTGCTGGCAACATTGTCAAATAAATCCTGTATTTTCTTGTGGGGATATTGATCTGACCTGTCCCATCATACCTATGCACATACAAAAGAAAAACCAAATAGTCGAGTGGCATTTGTGCAGGAATTGCCGTCAGTATTTTTGAAGAACTATTTTATAAAAATTATTTTTGAATTCATATTCTTTGGTGAGCACACATTGTGAAAACAAAAAATATGCTGTGCCCCTTTTTTTTTAATGGTGTTTTGCTAACTTTATAAAAAGTTAGCAGAACACCAGTTAAAAAAAAATGGGCATGGTAAATTTTTTGTTCTCACTACTAATTTACAGCAAATTATAAGCATATAATTTTTTTTAAATTCCAAAGTTGTTCTGCGAACTTTATATATATCTCTTTTTATATAAAAATAAAGCTCAGGTGCAGCACCTAGGATACAAAATTTCATAGATCCTTAATCCCTTAATAAAAATTTGACTCAAAGTACAAAAACCACAGGTATAAAAAAGTTTTAAATGAGCTGAATATTTGTATCTTGTAAACTAACTACTTATAACAAAAAGTGACAAAAAATTTGACAGTTTAAAGATCTTTCCATTTAAAACAGTTTTAAGAAAAAAGTTACCTAGCATATTCCATGTAAGGATTCAATGGCAAGTTTGTGAATTGTGTCATCAAGCTGGTCAACCCTGACTTTAATGGCTCTGATTTCCCTTTGCAATCTTTTTTAACAAACAATTCTTCATTTTCATCATTCACAGGCTTCTGGGAACTCTCAGTTTCTGGCTTCTTCTTCATTTCCCATTTAATATGCTTCATTTTGGCTGCTTTTCTTGAGTGATACTCCAGTTTTTCCAGTCTTGCTGCAGTCATTGATCTTTCTCGTAGACCAAAGTCCATATCCATTTGAAGATCAAAAGATCCGATTTCTTCATCATCAGATAGGTCTGAGTCACTGTATGGGTCTGGGTAGGGCTCTTGGCTTAGGATTTTTTCTTTGGCAAGCTTAGATTCAGGAGCCATAACTGTTTCACACACACCTATAAAAATGATTATAATCTACTACTGATTATTTGCATATATCTCATAAACAAAACCACGGATTTCAAACATTGATACACCAAAAGAAAGCTTAAACTCCAGTCTACTTAATCCACTAGTCAACCATAACAAATATTATCTACAAAAGTTATAAATCTACCTTTAACTTACCAGTGTCATCGGTGTGAATAAATGAGTTTCTGATGTGTGACAACAGCCAATATTTGTTATCATATAAAGCCATCTTTAAGCACTTTTATCTAGACGACAAAAAGTTTAAAAATCTGAAAATTCGAAGAAATTATTTATATTTGTAAACAAAGCTACATAACCTTACAATATTTATCCGTTACAGATTTCTACAGTTTGAAGATTTTTGTAAGATTACAGGTTTCTGTACTGTGGTTTCGGTGTCCTTAGGCCGTTTTCAAAATGGCGGCTGTTTGTTTACTTTTTTAAATTTTATTTATTTTTTAAAAATTTTCGTTTCTTGTTCAAAATAAAGCCCGAAAATGTGAGGCACATTTATATGCGCATCTTATTGTGTTTAGGAAATATTTGTAAGTATATTTTTGAGCAATATATTTTGTTTTTTATATTGTCGAAATTTTAGGGTCCATTTATGTACTAGGGTGTTCTCTGATTAAAAGGGCCCCTTGCTGTAGTAATTTTTGTTCTACAAATGCAATCTGTTTGGGTACCTGGCTTTGTTTACAAATATTAATCATTTCTTCATTTTTCAAATAATGTTTAGACTATTTTTCTTGTTTTTATTATTAAAGTGTTTAAAAATCACTTTATATGACAATATCTAATATCAAAATGAGGATATTTATTTTTTTTAATTTAATATTTCAAAATCTTAAAATGTAAGTTTTTGACACTTAATTATTCTTGAAAGGATTTTCACTTTATTGATATTGATAGTGAGTAAAATTTTATGATGTTTTAAATGATTTATTATGTTTTTTGATCATTCTTGGCTGAAATCCAAAAGTGTTAAACAAAATATGCACATGTTTTACCTAGAAAAATGTAATATATTTTTTTAATAATCCTCAAAATCAATATTTTTATCCTTTTTTCGACATTTTTGACAACAGTGTTGCATCCGTAACTTGGTGTCTTCAAGGCACTGATTAAAGTCTTCAGTCATTTCTTGAAGCTTCACTTTTATTTCCTCTCGCATAAGGTTGTAGCACATTGCTACCAGTCCAAGACCTACAAAAACAAAAAATACCTACTGTGTTATTTACAAAACAAATTTTTGGATTTTTTTTCGTTTTTCTTTAATTTAAATTTTTCTTTTGATTTTTTTTGCAAAAATTAAAAAAAAACAAAAAAACTGGAATGTTAAAAATAATTTAAAAAAAAACAGATACCTGCAGATACCTAATTTAAAAATTAAAAAAAAACTAAATTAAAAAAAAGTTCTAGAAAAAAATCAATTCAATTCCATGTAATAATTTTTAAAAAATTGTAAACAAAGTTAAGAAAAAATTGCAAAAAAACAAAAATAAAAAAAAATTCTACATTTTTTTTAATCAGAAAGTAAATTAAAGAAAAAAAGATTGAGGGTTGTCTACATCCTGAAAACAAAATTTTTTATAACCCACATTTTTATTATGTTTTTTGTTTTAGTTTTTTTTTTCAATGTTCTTTTCTTATATTTATTTTTTTTTAATTTAAAGAAAATCTAGATTTTTTTTTTAGTTCTTTGCAATTTTTTTTAATTTATTTATTTTTTTCAATTTTTAAGTTATGTATCTACAGGTCAAGGACTATAGACATAAAGGACTGCTTAGTTCCATTTAACCTGGGTTAACAAATTGTGCGGAGAGCGGCGTGACGTCACCACTTGTGCTAAATCCTTTGTTTACGTTCATTGTATATGATGTTATTCGTATTTTCAAGAGAGTTTTGTTGATATTTCGCTGAATAGTTTGTGTTTTTTGGATTGTTTCAGTGCAGTGCGACTAAGAAAAGACATATATAAATAAACATTTTCATGTTTGGTTTGTTAACAGTGTGTAAAAATTCGATTCAGGTCAGAGAAGAACATTTGTTTACAGGGTAAAAAAAATGGCCACGATTTTCTCAGCAAATGGTCTTCTTGTTTAATAATATCTATCAAGAAAATTACGAAAGATTGTGAATTGAAAAGGAATATTTTTGTAAATTAAATATTATTATTTATATTAATATTTGTAATTTATTGTATGTATCTGTACTTTTCTGTTTTTTTGTAAAAATGTATTAATAAATACTTTTTTTATGTTCTATATTCCCGTTTTTTAATTATCTAATTAATAATCTCTTAACATGCTTTAAAAAGCGGTTGTAATAATTAAACTATACATTATGTGCATTTTTTTTCTTTTTGTTTTTTGTCTATTTGTTAAGTTAACAATATTTGTGCTTTTCCTTTTTTAAATAAATCAATAAATTTTTCGTCTACCTATATTTCCGTTTTTAATTATTATCTCAAAATAATTTCTTTACATACTTTTAAAACAATTGGACAAATTATACAGGGTGTCCCATAACTTGGGGGTCATAGTGCAGCAGGTGATAGAGGTTATTTCCGAAAAAAAAAGTTTATATAACATGGGGTCAACACACATCTGTTTTTAAGATATAGGATTTTTAATGTTAGAGGAGTGGGGGAAAAAAGTTTTGCAAAAAAAAGAAAATTATCACAGACATTTAGCTAATTGTAATCTTTTTTTTTAAATTAATTTTTGCTTATTCTTTTAAAAAATATCAATATTTTATTTATTATTATGTGTCGCTAAAGGCTTGTTTTTATTAACAAAAAATATAAAAAAAACATTGCGTTTAATATGGCATTTATAAAAATTTATACCAAAAAAATAGTTTTTTCTAAAAAAAATTAACCTACTAATTTTTTTCAATATAAGTTTTATTTCAATTTATTGCTCTTGTTCTGATACATGACTTTACCCAATTTCATGCTTGTACTGCGTTTTTTGAAAAAGTTATTATCAAAAAAGTTTTAAAAATTGCCAACTTTGATGCTCTGTTTCTCTACAAAGAAAGAGTTTTGACCCATGCATTATAGCACAGCCTTCGTAATTACGAAGGCTAGGATTATAGGAACTTTTTTATCAGACATGACTTCATCTATCACCTGTTGGCCTATGGCCCCTAAGTTATGGGACACCCTGTATAGGTACTACGACATTATGTGTAGCTTTTTTTTCACTTAAAGTATGTATTTAAATTTAATTTATTTAACAGATATTTCAAATATAAAATTATTTATCATCCCTGTAAAGACAATATTTTTAAATGTACAATGCCTCAATTTTGCATAAAATTTAATTTGCATAAAGAAAATAGCTCTAAAAAAAGCACATAAAATCCAATATAAACGATACGCTCTTTCTGCCCAGCACAAGTGGTGACGTAACAGCGAGTTTGACCTTGAACATCGATTGCAGACAGATTCGGCAACTGAGTAATCCTGTCTAGTGTATAATCGTTGTCTGCAGGTATCCTTTTTTTTTAGTTTTTGTAAATGAAAAAAGAAACAAATAAAAATTCAAACAATTTGGTTTGTTTAAATTAGTTCTACAATTTTTTTATTAAAAAGAAAATTAAAAAATTCAAAAAAATATAAAAAAACAAATAAAAATTAATTTTTTATAAATAAATATTTTTTTTCTTAACTCGAGAGGGGGCAGAGCTCCACTGGAATAGGCCCTAAAGTTACACACTTACCTAATAGCATATAAATAAAGTTGATAATCAACTTGGTCTGATCATGGTCTTTACTTGAAGCCAGTACATCAGCTCCTGGAACGTAGTCCCCTAGTCCAAGCTTACAAAGACTTGTAACACAAAAGTATATGCTGTTCAGGAAGTCCCAGTGTTCCCACTCTTTGAACATTATGGCACCTATTAAAACAAAAAATTTAAATGTCATATCTTTGAGCAAAGTGTTAGGGTTAAATCATTTTTTGTTTTTAGGCCATTCATTGGAGTAAAAAATGACCCCCAGTTTGCAAAAGTGTAGTCGCGATTTTGACATATGTTAATCTGTACAAAAATATATTTTTTAAAAGTTTTTAATAATAGTTAAAACTATAAAATTTCCTACAAAAGCGCTATTATAAACTTTTTCGTCAGACGAATGGTTTTCGAGTTATAAGACTAAACATTTCGCCGGCATTTTGACCAATTTTTTTGTTGCTTATTGACAAAATCTGTAATAACATAAAATAAAGATTATCAAACAAAATATCATTTGGTGGTCTAGTACCCTTGCTGAGATACGAACCTTGATGAGGTAGCAGTAAAAAAAATCATGTTTAGGTTTTCCAGTTTTCAGAAAAACTAAGCTTTTTAGGGAAATATGTTAAAACAACATTTTCAAAGAAAATAAAATGTTCTTTTAACAGTGATAATCTTATTTATTTATTTATTTAGAATGCACATTACAGAGAGTTTCCCCAATTGGTACATGTTTAATTTTAATCTATCATTTCACAGTAATAAAAAATACACAATAAACAGAAAATAAATAACAAAGAATAAAAAATTTAAAACTATAAACAATAAAATGGTAAGCTTCAGGTACAAAATTAATTAGGTAAAAATAAGTAAGGTAACCTAAGAAAAGATAAGAAATAAGTGACAATAAACAATTAATACTTACATATTAGAAACCTTTATTATTACAGTAATCTGTCCAACCTACGTTTAAACAAATCACTAGAAAATGAAAATATATCAAAATCATTTGGGATATATTTATTAAGTAAAACCATTATTTTGTTTTCAATACTGTTTTTACCAACATCAGTTCGACTTGAATTTATATAAAATGTATTATTGTTTCTGCCATGTCTCATAGGTGCATGATAATTTAAAAGGGATAGAAGATATGGACAGTTAATTTCATTAATTATTAATTTATGGCCAAATTTAAGTATTTGCTTTTCACGACGAGTGTGCAGACTATCAAAGTTGATCATTTTCAATCTTTCCTCATAACTGTATAGCGATTTGTCTATATTTAGTTTATACATTACAAAGTTGACAAATTTATGTTGAACCCTTTCTAGTCTTGTGACATGCACCTCATAATATGGCGACCAAACCAGGCAGCAATATTCCAAATGACTCCTAACAATCGAAAAATAGTATTTTTAAAACCTCAATGTTTTTAAATTCCCTACTGGACCTGATAATAAATCCTAACATCTTAAAAGCCTTGCTGACAATATTATCAATGTGATCTGTAAATCGAAACTGGGAATCAAAGATAACCCCAAGATCATTCGCCACATCTACTCTGGGTATAGTTATGTTATTTATTTTGTATTCATAATTAATTTTATTTTTTTTTCTGGAGAAGGTTATAACTTTACATTTTGAGAAATTTATCTCCATTTTGTTTTCTTCACACCAGCTGTAGAGGCTTACGACGTCCTCTTGAATAGCTCTACAATCATGTTGACTATATATTCTTTTGTAAGCCTTTAAATCATCAGCCAACTGCAGACAAGGATTGTTCTTGAAACACTTAGGGATATTATTAACAAATTCACAATGTTCGGATAAGATATTGCAAGCTAAAATTCTATAATGACTGGACTACTTAGTTTTCGGAGTTTTTTTACGTACTGTGTGACAAAAAAAATAGGTCACTTTAGTCAGGGGAATTGAAAAATAAGTTATATGTTCTCTGTCAGGGGGTATGTGGGCACATTTCTAGTGTTTTTAGCAATTTTTGCCAAATTTAAAACTAACTTTAAAAATAGTGGGTGTGCTTTCGGGCTGTTCGGCCGTCGTCGTTGGAAATTCGTTCTCGACGTTTCGCCATCTCGAGTGGTACCGAACCGAACCAACCAAACGGTCCGTAAACACAAGAATCAAAGAACACAAAGCCAACTGTCGACTCGGACATACGGAAAAATCCGCAGTTGCAGACCACACACTAAACAATGAAGACCATTGAATAAAATTCGAAGACACACAAGTTCTCTGCGCTTCCTCTTCATACTATCCAAGACTCTATAGAGAAGCAACCGAAATTCATAAACACCAGCAGAACTTCAACAGATCTGAAGAAACTCTTAAAATTAACAGAACATGGGTACCGGTTCTTAAAAACACTAAACGGCTCGCTTACAATAACAAAACTGAATCAAGGGAATGTGACCAATCACCGATTAGCTCTGATATACGCCCCGCCCGCCATAGCGTATATAACCTGCGCCCGCGACAGACTAACCACCAGTCTTCGGGAAGCCGACAAACAGTCAACATCTCCTGAAGATGCCATCCACTCGAGATGGCGAAACGTCGAGAATGAATTTCCAACGACAACGGCCGAACAGCCCGAAAGCACACCCACTATTGGACGATGGCCGCGAAAGCCTTTCACAATTTGTAACTTTAAAAAGTTTACCCCTTGTTTGAATGGTGTTAGCTAGCTTTACTTAAAAATACTCAGAAAAAAGTTTTTTTTAAAAACATTTTTTTAAAACGTATATTATAACCATAGATTGAAGTTTTTAAATACTACATCATTTTTTGGATAGTGTAGAAATAGATTTTCATACTTGCTAAATTATTTTTTGTATATACAAACCCAAATTTTTACCAAAATGTATTTCTAAATAGTTATAAAACTGGATTGTTAATAAAATTAACAAGAGTGGAGTATTTTTTGACCAACCTGTAATGATATAAGCAACAATAACCCAAAGACATGCAGTTGAAGGTACTATAATTTTCTTGTAGGGTTCATTTAAAGATCTTTCAGTTGAGCATTTGTATAGTCTTCGATAGATCCATTTAAAAACACCTAAAAATCAAATAAGCCCATTTTAATTATGCTCTCTTGAATGCCATTTTGTTCCGCCATCTTGAATCTCTTCAAAATTGACCCAAGAATTACTACTATTATTAGCATGATATTTAATAACTACTACTACTATTATGTCGGTTTAGAACGTTTTTCTACGTTGTCCGACGCCTATTCTCCACCTCCTTCGATCCTGACAATCATCTTCTGTCAGATTTTTTTGACTAATTTATCTTTGGATTGACTGTTGCCATTCTAGTTTAGGACGCCCTCTTTTTCTGCGCCCTATTGGTTGCCATTGTAGGACCTGCTTTGGTAATCTTTCGTCGTTCATCCGTTGTACATGGCCGTACCATATCAGTTGCCTTTTAGTGATGTCATCCGTTATGCTTCCCTTGATTGCCATTCTTTCTTTTATGATCTCATTTCTTATGTGATCTGTTCTAGATATTTTCATTGATCTTATTACATCCATTTTTGTTTTGTATTTTTCTGTTACGCGACAAGTCTCTATTCCATACAACAGCGCGCTTTTCACCATTGTTTCATATATGTTAAATTTTACATTCTTTTTTGTCTCTCTGCTCCATAAAATACTGTTAAGACATCCATATTTAATAACAACTTATATAAAATAGAGCATATTATAAGTAGTTTTACCTGCCAAAATTTGTCCCATATTCTTAAAATACAAAATATACAACGGTATTCCAAACAAGGCATAAACCATAGTCAAAATTTTTCCGTTGGTAGTCCTGGGCACAATATTACCATAACCAATCATAGTTATGATACTTAAAGAGTACATAAGGGCTGCTGGGTAGTTCCAGATTTCTGTGGCGTTGCGAGGTTCGAATCCCGCTGAAAAACAAAAGTAGACATCTAATTTTTGTAGTTATCTAGGGTTTAATCTTTATTTTACCTAGAAAAACTATAAAAAAACCATAGATTTTTACTGTTTTTACAGATATTTTATTTTATATCTGTTTTTTATTTTTATCTATGATTCCAGACTTCTATGGCCTAGACTAGCTACCAAAAACCATAGATTTCTACATATTTGATAGATAATATTTCTCTTAACTTACGTTTTACAAATATCTTCACAACCATATCCTGATAAATCTTCAGTTCTCTTCTAGTGTCATTTTCAAATATCTCTTTGTCAAATATGTTTGTGTCTTCAACCACTTTGAACAGAAGTTGTACAGTTTTATTCCTCATTTTTTCGATGCTCTTTGTATCGTTGTTTTCTATATAACTAAGTACAATTAGTAAGTCGAGTATTTTTTTTAATATACAGGGTGTCAAAAAAACTTTTTTATTTCATAAAAATAAAACTTTATACAGTATGTCTAGTTAAGTTGGAACCATATACTACTACTATGTCGGCTTAGAACGGTTTTCTACGTTGTCGGACGCTTATTCTCCACCTCTTTCGATCCTGACGATCATCTTCTGTCAGGTCATTGATCTTTGGATTGACTGTTGCCATTCTAGTTTAGGACGCCCTATTTTTCTGCACCCTATTGGTTTCCATTCTAGGACTTGCTTTGGTAATCTTTCGTCGTTTATTCGTTGTATTGTTGTACATGGCCATACCATATCAGTTAGTCTTTCAGTGATGTCATCCGTTATGCTTCCCTCGATTCCCATTCTTTCTTTTATGATTTAATTTCTTATATGATCTATTCTAGATATTCTCATTGATCTTATTGCATCCATTTCGACACTTTCCATTTTTGTTTTGTATTTTTCTGTTACGCGACAAGTCTATTCCATATAACAGCATGCTCTGCACCATTGTTTCATATTTATGTTATATTTTACATTCTTTTTTATCTCTCTACTCCATAAAATACTGTTAAGATAACCTTTTTTTGCTTTTACTATTCTTTTTTCCATTTCTTTACAATGTCTGTCTTATTAAATGTGACACCCAAGTATACATACTCATTGCATGGAGATATTACTTGTCCATTGTCTAGTTCTAACTCACTTGATTCGTTTCCAATACATAAGTACTGTGTCTTCTACATGTTCATATTTTCTTCAGTCACAAAAGTGTAACTGCGTATGGCAAAAAACACTATACCACTAAAAGAACTTGATATCTGATGATTGTATTTTAGGTTTAAGAACATGCGGAACCTTTTATGAAACATAACTTTTTTTTCTAAAATTATTAATAAAAAAGTTTGTCCATTTGGTTCCAACTTAGTAGACATACTGTATAAAGTTTTATAAATGGCATAATAAATGAAATGTTCTTTCTCACATGACAATATTGTCATACTTTTTACACCCTGTAATACAAGAATATATATAACACCATAATAATAATTAAAATCGTATCTCTAGTTTTTGAGTTACATATATACTCACGTTTGTTCCACAGTCATAAACATAACTGCTCCAACCATTGTATAACACAAAATAAGGGCACCAACCCCAACTTGGGTGCACATAAAGGCCACTGTCTTTCTGCAACAATCTTTACATTTTTCTTTTGGTTTTTTCCGTCTTGGCGGAGGTAAAGCAGGGCTACGACCCCTTGAAAAACTTCTTGAATACCTTAGTCGATTTGGATCCATTTTATATTAAAAAATTAAGAAAAATTTGAAAATTTAAAAAAATATATTTTGTTAAACTTTTTTTGGGTTAAAAGTTTATGCTTGGTTTGTGTCGAAAGTAAATAAATAAAAACCTACTAGAATTTGTTTTAGTCATCGTCTGTCTCTAACGCTAAAATGTTAAGATTTTCAAAATACAGACTGAAAGCTTTCTATTTTTAGAAAGCGTTTGAAGTTTTTCTGAGCACACGGTTGGTGCAGTGGTGTAGGCGAGTTTTAAATTGGTTTTTTAAGTACTTTTTTCGATTTTTAAAAATCAGGTCAAGTTTGAAATCTCCCAATTAATCCATTTGAAATATTAACCACTGATTACGGTGAAACCTTTCCTTGCGGACACCTTTGTTAAGCGGACACTCCATTTAGGCGGACAAATTTGTTGGAACCAAGCTTTTTCCTATTTATTTACATGTAAAATTCACTCCTATAACCGGACACTATAATACAAACAAACTAGACCAAGGCGATAGAGTCGTTGCACTATTGTTTAATCTAACCTGTGCTTTTGATACCATAGACCCTAACTTTGTATATAAAAAACTCGAAAAACTAGGTATCCAAAACCCCCTTAATAACTGCATTAAATCTTTTCTTACAGATCGAAAATTTAAAATCAAAATAGGAAGCACATATTCAGAATCTACAGAATCAAACATAGGCACGCCCCAAGGCAGTGTGCTTGCACCTTTAATATTTTTGCTGTTTATTAACGATCTTCCCGAATATATCACGTGGGGGCTTGTGTTTATGTTCGCCGATGATACGTCCATCGTTGTATCCGCAAAAGACACAAATTTTCTTCATGAAAAAATCAACTTAACCCTAAATGAATTTTCGAACTGGTGCAAGCAAAACAATCTGATTATAAATGTCTCTAAAACTGTCTTTATGGAATTTAGAACAAAGTCCCGTAAACCTACCGACCTCAATATAATCTTTAATGACATCCCTTTGCCAGTTAGCGATAGTTCAAAATTTTTGGGAACTATTGTCGATACTCATTTCGAATGGAGTTTACACATAAGTAGTGTATGCTCAAAACTTAATACATGCTACTTCATGATTAAGTCGCTTAAAAACTCTCTCAGTATAAAAAATCTCATTACTGTGTATTATGCTAATGCATACTCGGCTCTAGCCTATGGTGTGGCAGTATGGGGTAGTGCTCAGGATGTGGAAAGAGTATTGGTAGGTCAAAAGAGACTTATAAGATTAATTTTCAATATACCTTACAACGGTACTTGTCGCTCTGCATTTAAGGATAATAAAATTATGACAATAACAAGTATTTACATATATAAACTACTCATTTTCATTTTTCAACACCAAAATATTTTTACATTAAATAGTTCTTATCACAAATATCCAACTAGAAGTCGTAACCACTTCAGCATCCATAAACACAACCATGAGTATATAAAAAAAAGTACTCATTATCTTGGATGCAAATTCTTTAACTTGTTGCCAAACAAAATCTAACAAACTACGTCGCTGTCAAGATTCAAAAAAGAAATCAAAAATCTTTTATTAAAAGAAACTTTTTATAGTTTAATTGAATTTGAAAACTACATGTTGGGCAGAAGGTAAATTTTTGTTCTCAATATTTATATACATATATATACAAATTTTGTAAATGTGTTTTCGTTTTTATTTCTTTAAATATTTACACTATTATTATTTACACTTAATGTTATATTTTTTGAATTTGACGTATCTTATCTACATTATTGTAGCTGAAAAGATTAATAAAGTTGTCTATTGTCTAATAACGGACGCGGACAATTTTTTTTTGTGTAAAATTTTTAAAACCTCCCCTAACCGGACGCGAACCTCTAACAACGGGACGAAGCGCTGCACGACATGGCCATAAATTAATATCAAGTATAAAAGGCAACTTCATAGGGGTATAGTAAACCACGGACACCGGTGTTTCGGAAAAAGGCATTTCCATCCTCAGCGTGGCTTGCCTGACACAAAGTAGAACAAACTGACTACAAGATACAAGGTAAATAAAAAAGAATGGAAAAATAGGTGAAACCTATTTTTCATTCTACGAGTGAACGACAGCGAACCAAGGAAACTTATTCCATGGCGGGACAAAAACGTCCACCGGTCTTTAAGGAAGAAAGACTTTTCGTCACAGTTCAACCAGACCATGCTCTCACCGTCTCCACGGTATCGGTTTGGAACCGAAAACAATGAGTTAATCAAGTATAAAAGGCAACTTCATAGGCAAGCCACGTTGAGGATGGAAATGCCTTTTTCCGAAACACCGGTGTCCGTGGTTTACTATACCCCTATGAAGTTGCCTTTTATACTTGATTAACTCATTGTTTTCGGTTCCAAACCGATACTGTGGAGACGGTGACAGCATGGTCTGGTTGAACTGTGACGAAAAGTCTTTCTTCCTTGTAGACCGGTGGACGTTTTCGTCCCGCCATGGACTAAGTTTCCTTGGTTCGCTGTCGTTCACTTGTAGAATGAAAAATAGGTTTCATCTATTTTTCCATTCTTTTTGATTTACCTTGTATCTTGTAGTCAGTTTGTTCTACTTTGTGTCAGGCAAGCCACGCTGAGGATGGAAATGCCTTTTTCCGAAACACCGGTGTCCGTGGTTGACTATACCCCTATGAAGTTGCCTTTTATACTTGATTAACTCATTGTTTTCGGTTCCAAACCGATACCGTGGAGACGGTGACAGCATGGTCTGGTTGAACTGTGACGAAAAGTCTTTCTTCCTTGTAGACCGGTGGACGTTTTCGTCCCGCCATGGACTAAGTTTCCTTGGTTCGCTGTCGTTCACTCGTAGAATGAAAAATAGGTTTCACCTATATTTCCATTCTTTTTGATTTACCATGGGCATAAATATTATGTAGTATGTTGGCAAAAACGCACTCTCCAGGCGGGGAACTACCTCTTTCAATTTTAATGCGGATACTAAATACTTCTGTCGTCCTTACAACATATTTTATTCGGCGGGACTGCTGTGTTTTATTTTTATTGTTCAGTTGGGTAGTAATAGATCTGTTTGAAATGGTGCCTAGTAAAAAACTTCTTAGTTTACGTGGAAAAATGGAAGTTGTTAACGTTTCGGAGAAGAAACATCTATCAGCACGAAAGATCTCTGAAAAATATATATTAAAATTTCGCAGTTCTATCTCATAAGCGGACACCTCCAATAACCGGACAAAATCGACGAAACCGTGAGTGTCCGCTTATATGAGGTTTCACTGTATTTCTAAATTCAAAGTTTTTTTTTTAATTTACAAAAATACTTATTTGCAACATTTGCCGATGATACTGGTTTATTGACGGTAGAAAAATCTATTGAAGAATGCATAGAAAAACTTCAGGATGCAGTCACCGAAGTTCACAGATGGACCACAAAGTGGCGAATAAAATTAAATAATAACAAAAACATTTCATGAAAAAAAAGCCAAGTACGCGAAAATGGCATTCCGTAAAAAGAATTGAGATAAAAGTAAAGCCAAGTTCTCCAATACAAATTTCAAAATGAAAGGTTCTTACTAGTTTGGAAATGTTTTTTTTAAAACTTTGCTATTACAGCCAAACTTCTTTTACAGCCGTAATAGTCAAGTTTAGAAAAACATTTCCAAACTAGTAAGAACCTTTCATTTTGGAATTTGTATTGGAGAACTTGGCTTTTTTACATGAAATGTTTTGTTATGATTTCACTTCTTTTTTAAAGGAATTGGATAATATTTAACTTTTAAAGTAGTAAAATCTGCGGAATATTGTTAAAAACTTTTGCAAAATTTTGAGTTTTTTTATTTTTTCCCATGATTTTATCATAGTTCTCAGCTCTCTAACGTTTCTGAAAGTGGACAATGTTACTTTTACATAACTTTACATGTATAGGGGAGGGAAGTAAATTAAAATTTTCGTGTGTGCCAACTGTGAACTTCGGTGACTCTCTCCTGAAGTTTTTCTATGCATTCTTCAATAGATTTTTCTACCGTCAATAAACCAGTATCATCAGCAAATGTTGCTAAGTGACAATTTTCTGGCTTTGGGATATCGCAAGTGAAAAATAAGTATAAATAGGAGCCTAGTACGCACCCTGGGGCACGCCTGCTTGAATTTCTCTTAAATTTGAGTATGAATCTTCCTGTTTTACTGTCTATCAGATATAACTATAAAACTGTTGAGCAAATTTAAATTGCTCCTAAAAAATGGAATATCCAGTAAAAAGATATTAATTATTTTTAGTTAGAAGAAATATTTCAAAAATGACAACACCAGATCTCCTCACACTGCCTACTGTTTCTTGCCCATTAAGGTTACCTCAAACTCAAGGTTTTGAAGACAGAACAAATGACCTAATTTACTGTAGACCATTAAAAATTCCGGAAAACTCTGGAAAACCAAGTTTGGTAATTTTTTTTCCTGGAGACGTTCAGGATTTTTCCGAAAATATGCAAGCTCACAGAGATAATAAAAGACATATACAGTATAATTTAGACAGTACAGCTCTGTTACTCCACAAACAGTTTTCAGACGATCATATTTTGGTTGTGAAACCTTCAAAGATGGATTTAAAAACCTTTGCTTCATATCAGAACTTTGTAAAATCTGATAACTTAGGAGTTCCAGAGCATTCTCCAAATTATCATAGCTTACAACATCTAGAGACTATTATAGAAAATGCTTCCAAAAAATTTAAAAATATGAGTGATACTGAGCTACAAGAAGCAATAAATTTATCAAAGAATGCTTTAGAACTAGCGCAAAAAGGTTTGAACAATAGTAATAATCAAAATACCCTACTAGAAAGTTATAGGTCAAATCTAGAAGATTTAGATGTTAAAATTATAGGTTTTAGTAAGGGCTGTGTTGTGTTAAACCAATTTTTATATGAAATACATAATTTTTTAACCAGTAATGAAGAAAATCAACAAATTTTGAGGTTTATATCAAAAATTAAAGATATGTTTTGGTTGGATGGTGGACATAATGGTGGAAAAAATACTTGGATTACTTGCAAGGACATTTTGAAGAGCTTGACTAAAACTGGTTAGTAATTAGAGACGTATTGGAAATACCAAAATAAGACTAGCAGTAATAAGGCAACTTTAGTTACTTAAATGTTTAATTATCTATCTATCTATATATTTATTTAGTCTTCTTCGTATCTGAGATCTATTCGGCTATTAATTAAAGAAGCTTTTACTGCCCAGTGCTCAATACTATCGAAAGCTTTTTCGAAGTCTATAAACGCAATTTATAGTGAAATGTTGTATTCGTTGGCTCGTTCAATTAGGATTTTTATGGTGGTCAACTGTACTAAAACCTTTTGTGAAGCCCGCTTGTTCTTTTGATTGATAACCGTCAAATTTTGTTATTAGTCAATGTCTTGATAGAATGCTTTGAAGTGCTCGTCATCTTAAGCGGGGTCTACACATAACGTTTTGCCTGACGTTTTACTTGATCAGGCAAGGCCAACACAAAAATAGAGGCCACGACCCTGAAAAAATCAGCTGTTCTCCCGGGGCTGAATTTTACATTGGGTCTTATGGGAGGTCAGACGTTTTTTTATGATATTTTCAAAATGGCACTACAGATTTCCGCAAAATTTCAGTGAAATATTCTCAGACAGCATCCCGATATTCCACCAAAGGTTTGTACGGAAGCAACATGATTAAAAGGTTAAAATCTTCAAGATTTAGCATTCCTTATTTTGAATTCAAATTACCCGCCATGTACCACATGCCAACTGTTATATTTGACATGTATTTGACTTTGTTATATGTGATTGTCACATTCGCTTCTGCTTTAAACTTAATTTTTGTGTGAGCTAATGAAGCGGCTATGAAAAATTAAGGCTTACTATACATTTAAAAAAAATTGTTCTGCCAGAATAAGGTAAAAACAATCTCAAAAACGGCTTTATTTTAAAAAAAATCAAATATCAAAGAACCGTCATTCCAACTTCAATATTTTAAAGACAATCAGCTGTGTCGTAACGTGATCATCAAAAAAAATCAGCCCCGGATGTGACGTCAACAGAGTGGAGGATCGTGGCCCGTCTATTTTGATAGCCCTGGATCAGGCAGGGCTATCAAAATGGACGGGCCACGATCCTCCACTTTGTTGACGTCACATCCGGGGCTGATTTTTTTTTGATGGTCACGTTACGACACAGCTGATTGTCTCTAAAATATTGAAGTTGGAATGACGGTTCATGGATATTTGATTTTATTTTAAATAAAGCCGTTTTTGAGATTGTTTTTACTTTATTCTGGCAGAACAATTTTTTTTTAATGTATAGTAAGCCCTAATTTTTCATAGCCGCTTCATTAGCTCACACAAAAATTAAGTTTAAAGCAGAAGCGAATGTGACAATCACATATGACAAATTCAAATACATGTCAAATATAACAGTTGGCATGTGGTACATGGCGGGTAATTTGAATTCAAAATAAGGAATGCTAAATCTTGAAGATTTTAACCTTTTAATCATGTTGCTTCCTTACAAACCTTTGGTGGAATATCGGGATGGTGTCTGAGAATATTTCACTGAAATTTTGCGGAAATCTGTAGTGCCATTTTGAAAATATCATAAAAAAACCTCTGACCTCCCATTAGACCCAATGTAAAATTCAGCCCCGGGAGAACAGCTGATTTTTTCAGGGTCGTGGCCTCTATTTTTGTGTTGGCCTTGGCAAGACGTGAGGTAAAATGTTATGTCTAGACCGGGCTTTAGTTAGAAGTGGGGGCTTATACTTAGATAACTTTAAGCGATGTTCTTTTCATTTTTAGTAGAAGATATGCAACGCGCTCTGAGATTCCTTTAATAGTTTGGACGTGTTTACTTATTACTTTATTTAATATGAATCCTACTCTAAAGTTGCTGTTATCTTCGTTACCTTTATGTTATAGTAGATTACCGGTTTTCTGAAACCCGTCGAAAATAAATTAATACTAAACGAAAATATTTGTACAGTGTGAAAGTTCGATCTATCAAAATAAACCTTTCTAAAAATAGAATTAATTGAGGACTTATTTAAAATCTTTTTAGGGGCAAACAATTACATAATAACATTTATTTTAACAGCAAAAATGTCAAATTTGTATTTTTTTAGATATCAGCATTCACATAGACGTAACTCCCTACCAAATAAATGACGATAGAAGACCCTGGATCAAAAAAGAAGAAAAAACGTTTTACGAAACTTTGAAAAAATTGGGCTGTAATGTGGAAAGAAACGTACATTTTGAGACACTAGAACCTACTTTGTTGACACACTTTGAAGTATTAAAAACTTTCTACATAAAAAACAGATTTAAGTTGCCTTAAAACCATAAGGTTAGTATAATAGAGAAATCATTAAATTTTAACGTTATTTGCCGTTATTTTTTTGATAGTCCACAGTACACGAGTCTATTTTTAAAGTGATGAGTAAAAGGCTGAATTTTCGTACATAGTGATTCCTAACTCAGGAAATTAAAGCTATTTACAAGAATTTAGCCTGTTACGATGGATGGATGGATGGATATATTAAATTCTAGTTTTTTTATGGAAAATTAATATTTGCAAGTTTTCTTGTCTTAAGTGTTGTAATTTGCTCCTATTTATACACAAAATTTTAAGTTAACAGTAAAATGTAAAAAAAAAATCATCTTAAAAATTATACTCTTAAACTTAAAGTTACTCCTAAATTATGTTTTCTTTTTGACAAAAAGACTGTCTTCTGTCATAAGAATCCTGAAAAAAAAAAGATTCAAATGAATGGATCCATGATGGATCTGATACCTTCCTAGCCCATTAGCTCACTCCGAGTGAACTCCACGCTATATTAGCCTTTAAAACAGTTTTTGTAAATATCTCTGAAACCGAAGCTCCTACGAAGTTTTTAGTAATAACATTAACAGAAAAACGTGTTCTATATACCGAAAACCGCATATTGATGCAATACAAAAAACTTAAAACTCAGCTTTGCGAATCCTTGGTATTATCACATACTAACTATTGCAATTTTGTCTATGGACCTTGTCTTGATATAGTATATAGTAATATAGACTTTAAAAAATTTAAAATTCATGCGTTAGGTTTATCTGTGGCATAAGAAGAAAAGAAAAGGCAGATCTTGTTGTGATAATGTGTTTTGTCTTAAACAAGTAATTGAGAAAAGGAGTGCCAGAAACAATACTCTGCCAATATATGGGCCCCTAAGCTCACACTAGGTACTATAGTTATAGTGTACGTGTGAGCTAATATAACTAAAAACTGAAATATATTTTATTCAACTCCAGACTAAATTACCTTTTGTTTGATACCACACAAGCCATGTTTTGACTTAAACACAAATTTTTGAAATCTACCCCCACCCTTACAAAAAAAAACAAAAACTAAAATGTATTTTGTTAAAGTCCGGACTCAATTACCTTTCGTTTGATATCACACACGCCATATTTTCACTTAAACTCTAATTTTTAAAATATACCCCCACCCTTTTTTTTTAAATAAATTAAAATGTATTTTGTTTAACTGCAAACTCAATTACCTTTCGTTTAATATCACACACGCCATATTTTCACATAAACTCTAATTTTTGAAATCTACCCCCACCCTTTTATTTGGTTTGTGTTTGGTGGATTTTGTTCATTTTTAAATGGGACCATCTCGACCCAAGACCCAGCCTAGGTACCAAATTTCATTAAAATCGGCCAAGCGGTTTTTGAGTTATGCGCGTTGGTCGTTACAGACAGACATACAGACACACAGACAGACAGACAGACATACAGACAGACAGACGGCGCCACAAAAAAGTTTCAAAATCATCTGAAACGCAAAGATATATAAAAATTTTTGAAATCGGAGCAACTTTTTTTTTTCTCGAAAAAATTAGGATCACCACATAGCTCACACTACTATAGTATAGTATATGTGTGAGCTAAAAACAACAAAAAGCATATGATACCATTCCAGTAGAAAAATTATGGACAGTGTTAGAACAAACTAATATCAATCATACATATATAAAAGCGATAAAAGAACTTTACAAAGGGTCAAAATCTAAAATTAAAATTAGAAATCGACTTTCAAAAGAATTCCAGGTAACGAAAGGCTTAACACAGGGTTGTTGTATCTCTCCAACTCTTTTTAAAATATATATCGCAGTAGCTCTAAAAAACTGGAAACGTAAAGTACAACTGGAATACAACTTAACGACCGATTTACCATATACACACTACAGTTTGCTGACGACCAAGTAATTGTAGTTAATGATAAAGAAGACATGGAGTATATGATGAGAAAGTTAACGGAAGAATACCAAAAGTGGGGGTTAACAGTGAACGTGGACAAGACACAGTACTTATGTATTGGAAACGAATCAAGTGAGTTAGAACTAGACAATGGAGAAACAATATCTCCATGCAATGACTATGTATACTAAGGTGTCACATTTGATAAGACAGGAACAGACTGTAAAGAACTAGAAAAAAGAATAGTAAAAGCAAAAAATGTAATTGGTTGTCTTAACAGTATTTTATGGAGCAGAGAGATAAAAATAATGTAAAATTTAACATATATGAAACAATGGTGAAAACCACGTTGCTGTATGGAATAGAGACTTGTCGCGTAACAGAAAAATACAAAGCAAAAATGGAAAGTGTCGAAATGGATGCAATAAGAAGATCAATGAGAATATCTAGAACAAATCATGTAAGAAATGAGATCATAAAAGAAAGAATGGGAATCGAGGGGGAAGCATAACGGATGACATCACTAAAAGACAACTGATATGGTACGGCCATGTACAACGGATGAACGACGAAAGATTACCAAAGCAGGTCCTAGAATGGCAACCAATAAGGCGCAGAAAAAGAGGGCGTCTTAAACTGGAATGGCAACAGTCAATCCACAGATCAATGAGTCAAAAAAACCTGACAGAAGATGATTGTCAGGATCGAAGGGGGAGAATAGGACAACGTAGAAATACGTTCTAAACTGACATAGTAGTAGTAAAAATTTCTTTTTTTGTATTAATGTTTAAAATTCAATTAAAATGCCTTTAAAGACATCGAAGCTAATTTTTATTGGATACTGTTATAACATATAAAATAAAAACAATTAGATAGAGTGAACCAATGGGATGAACTCTCCTACAATCAGGGAACAAGTCTCCCTTAGGTGGGACACTTGGTCCCCAATGCAACATGTCCAAAAAAAGTCTATCTTTTAATACCTAAATAATATTTTGAATCAAGTTTAACGCTAACATTCGCTCAAATGTTGCAGTTTTAACCAAGCGCGGATCTGGGTCAAAATCTGGGGTAGAAAAAAAAACGCTTTTAAAATTTAATAAAAGCTTAAATGGTTAGAATCCTACTCAAAAAATCTCAAAATGGATCAAGTCACCCCATTCTCCCCTACCTTCTCTAGCCATTGCTGCGCGGGCTAGGAAGGTAAAAACAAATGAAAAAGATACTTACATGTTTGTATTGGTAGCCATCCCCGGTATGTTGATGGGAGCCAACTTTTGTTCTTCTGGAACTTTGACAGTTAGGGAACTTTTAGGCCCTGTCTTCCACGAGTTGCTTTGCTCGTCAATCACGGATGCTTCGACAACCAGTAGGTATTGGCCACCTCTCGGGAAGGCCAGTAAAAATTGAGCGGAAAAAAAGTCTTTGTGTGGGGTTACTGTCTGGTTCAGGGTGGATACTTGTTCTAAAATCTAAAAAATGAGTTTGGTGTGTTACCTAAGGTTATTTTAATACACTTATCAACTTACAGTGTACTCTTTCAAATCTATATAATGACATTTTTCCGAACCAAAAATTAAGAAGTGATTTTTAGCTCACACATATACTATACTATAGTAGTGTGAGCTATGGTGATCCTAATTTTTTCGAGAAAAAAAAAGTTGCTCCGATTTCAAAAATTTTTATATATCTTTGCGTTTCAGATGATTTTGAAACTTTTTTGTTGCGCCGTCTGTCTGTCTGTATGTCTGTAACGACCAACGCGCATAACTCAAAAACCGCTTGGCCGATTTTATTGAAATTTGGTACCTAGGCTGGGTCTTGGGTCGAGATGGTCCCATTTAAAAATGAACAAAATCCACCGAACAGAAACCAAATAAAAGAGTGGGGGTAGATTTCAAAAATTAGAGTTTATGTGAAAATATGGCGTGTGTGATATCAAACGAAAGGTAATTGAGTCTGCAGTTAAACAAAATACATTTTAATTTATTTTTAAAAAAAGGGTGGGGGTATATTTTAAAAATTAGAGTTTAAGTGAAAATATGGCGTGTGTGATATCAAACGAAAGGTAATTGAGTCCGGAGTTTAACAAAATACATTTTAGTTTTTTGTTTTTTTTAAGGGTGGGGGTAGATTTTAAAAATTTGAGTTTAAGTCAAAACATGGCTTGTGTGGTATCAAACAAAAGGTAATTTAGTCTGGAGTTAAATAAAATATATTTCAGTTTTTAGTTATATTAGCTCACACGTACACTATAACTATAGTACCTAGTGTGAGCTTAGGGGCCCATATATTGGCAGAGTATTTTGTAAAGAACACCGGCCTTATAAAAAATTCTTGGCTCGGTGGAATTGTATATAATTTTAGTATGTTATAGTAGGATGTGTAACTAGAAAAAAATTTAAGTAAAGTTAAGTTTTTCTATGTACAGTTTTTGAGATATAAACGGTCGTTAAATGGTTTTTGTGTATGTTTTAATAATAATAACTCTTATATCTTGACCGAAAAAAAATTCATTAGCCATAAAAATGACTTAGTAAATGTCTATGGACAAAGTCACTTATGATGTCATTCTTGTCAATTTAATAAATAATATACGGCGGATAGTCAAAAAAACATGATTTTTATATCTGCACTGTTACCCAATTTTATAACTAGCACTTTTTATTTTGGCACAGATTAATAGTTTTATATAATATTTAAAGAAAAAAAATATTTTTGTTTTTTGATTGCCCCCACTTTTATAGATTTAAATTTTTTTAGTTTTACTAAATAAAATTGACTTTAGCTGTTTTAAGCTATTTTCCGTATGACAAAAATCAATTTGTTAAAAAAAGTGTTTTTTTTTTTCTATGTCTAGTTTTGAAGATATTAATTTTTGTAGCTCTTACTATCTTATATTTACAAGACGACGACAAAAAAAAAAGGTATTTAACGTCCAATTTTTGCTGTACGTATGTAACGAAACTCTAAACAAATAAGAGCCAAAACAGTAGAAAAATTAAATATATATAATACTGTATACCGCGTGTCCCATTAAAAAAATGTGTTTTTTACCATAGCTCACCTACGCGTCGTTTGATTTTCTTTCTCGTTTTACCATCGTAATCAGCGAAAAAAAACCATAACTTTGTCCATTTAAAGGACCCTGTAGCTCTAATATTAACAAAGTTAGTAATAGTGCCAACTTAACCTTGAACACCCTGTATATTTGTCTTACCTTAGGGTCTATAACTTCTTTATTCTTGCCAACACTTTGCAACTGTGACGTCACTGATATAACGACTTGCTCAATTTTGCGGAATAGGCCTGCTTTCATTCCATGCTGGATTACCCCTGAAAAAATGCAAATATCTCAAAAACTATACAAGATACCACAGTGTTTACTAGCTTTCCTAGTCCTCTAGCCATCTCCCTATGAAGGTATTAATTTTAAAATATCTTCATGTCAAATTTTTTAAAAATTTCTGCTCTTGTAAAATTAACCAGTTTTCTAAGGTATGAATAAATCTCTTTCCTTACCTTCCACTTTAACAGCTAGCTGACTACCGGCTTGAACGCTTATGAATTCTCCTAAGACCCGAGGTTGTGGAGATATGGCCAATTTGACGCTAGTCGACTGTAGTATTTGGAAGAAGTACCTCGGAATAGGCAACGAGGCGTTCGCGATTATTTCTACTAACTTTTTCAAAATGTCCACTTGCTAAAATGTCAAAAAATATGCTTCAAATGTTTTGTCTACTTATTAGTATTTATCTATGCTTCTATGACGTAAAACACTAGTCAATCTATAAAATACCATAGACAAGCTAGTGATAGATAGTTAATTTCATTAAGAATGGTAAATAAAACAATTTTCTCCTAAGCCTCTCCGTTTTTTTCTAGCTCTCTCTTTCTCGCTCTCTCTGTGTCGCCTACTGAAGTTTATAATCAATGCTAAAAGCATAAAGATATCATTTAGCCAACTTGACGCTAGTGGACTCTAGTATTTGAAAAAAGTACATTGGAATAGGCAACGAAACGTTCGCGATTATTTCTACCGCCTTTTTCAAGTCTTGCTAATATGGAAAAAAATATGCTTCAAATATTTTTGTCACTTGATAAAATCTAAAAAAACCTTGTTTGAAATGTTTTGTCTACTTATAAGTATTTATCTATGCTTCTATGACGTAAAACACTAGTTAATCTATAAAATACCATAGACCAGCTAGTTAGAACTAGATCATTTTAGTAAGACATCCGTTAACCTATTTTTTACGCATTTTTTTACCTTGTGAGTTATTGTAGAATTAGCTGAGTCTTCTATAAGTAACTGCGATACTGTAGCTGCATTTTGGCAAGCTAAAACTAGCTGTTTCGATTCGAGTTTGATGTTTTTGCTACCGAATTCCATGGGACCCTCCCGGATTTTTGATCCACTGACACAAACTGATTCTACACACTGTTCTACCAAAGAACACATTTGTTGCAAACTACAAAATAAACAACGAAAAATAGGTCAGTTTCAATTTTTTTGATTATAACTTTCTATAAAAATGCAGTAACCATTTGTAACTCGGTAAATAAGGGCCATAAATAGATATAAAAATGTTTTTAGGAAAAACCTTTTTGTCCCCTTTTTTTTGTGAAATTTGGTGCTTTAGTCATGTATTCTTGTCAAACGCATAGATAGAAACATTCAACCACTGTATAAAGGAAACCTACACACACGGGACAGTACTTAAATTTTAAGTCTAATCATCCTGTTGCCACAAAACAAGGAGTTATAAGATATTTAAGAGCCGTAAATATTGTAATAATAATGAAGAGTTAACCACAGAAATCGACAACATTAAAAAGCACTTACAACGGAATGGTTATTCCGAGAAATTAATAAACACAATGATTTCTAAATTAAAAACAAACCAAATGTAGCAAATTTACAAAATAATTATACGTTGGGTGTTATTAAAATTCCATATGTTCAAGGTATTTTAAAAAACATAAGGCGAATAGCCAAACACTATAATATCAAAACATTATTTTTATCGGGAAATACGAGTAACTCAAACAAAACCAGAAAATCTCTAAAATCATCATCACTTACATCTGCATATTTTCCAATGTTGCCGGGTCAGCGTCAAAAGCTGTTTGATACAATTTCCAATGAAGTTCGCTGCAGTTTTTGAATTCTTTCACGCATTTTCTTAACTGATTCGTGATATAACCATGCCTTTGATGTTCATCTCTAAAAAGAAAATTAAAAAATACATAAATGATAACCTACTAACCCTTATCTCGTAGATATTTAATTTTTTATTATAACACACAATATGTTTCAAAACTGAAATCATTTAAAAATTTATAAATGATAACGTTTTGATAAAATATACATTTTAAATTGCGACGAAAAAAGTTTGAAAAATTATCTACTTCTAACTAATTTGTCTACGGTATTTTATTGTTTGACTGATGTTTTACGTCATAAGAGCATAGATAAATATTTGTGGATAGACAAAATGTTTTCAAAGTATATATTACGACTTTTTTGTTCCCAAAACTCTCTTTGACTCTTCTTCTATTCTTCAGCTTTTTCTAACCCTTGATGTCATAGTTTTTTATCCCTTTTGCTTCATCTTCTTTATTTTTATTTTTTAAGTTATTTGTCCAAAGATAATTTTAACATTTGGATAAACAACAAAATAAATTCAAAATTAAAAAATGTACATACCTAGTGTTCTGTACGATAGCTCCAGCAATCGCGGGTGGGGGAACAATACACAGGATGTTACAAGTATAGATCAGTTGGGACAAACACTGTAAAAATTCCGCTCGGATTTTCATATATTCTGTTTGAAAACCCAGGGTGTGGGAGGGAGTACTCGCAGCCTAAAATTTCATAATTTATTTATATACATTGACTTCATAACATACATGGTGTCCTAAATTTGATGTTTTTGGGGGTTTTAGTTACCTACTTCTAGGGGAGACAGAACAACAGTACTGTATGTTGTATCTCTCCAACTCTTTTTAAAATATCTATCGCAGTAGCTCTGAAAAACTGGAAACGTAAAGTACACGGCATGGGAATACAACTTAACAACCGATTTACCAGATACACACTACAGTTTGCTGACGACCAAGTGATTGTAGCTAATGATAAAGAATACATGAAGTATACGATGAGAAAGTTAACAGTACAATACCAAAAGTGGAGATTAACAGTGAACATGGACCAGACACAGTACTTATATACTGGAAACGAATCAAGTGAGTTAGAACTAGACAATGGGCAAACAATATCTCCATGCAATGAGTATTTATACTTGGGTGTCACATTTGATAAGACAGGAATAGATTGTAAAGAACTGGAAAAAAGAACAGTAAAAGCAAAAAAGATTATTGGATGTCTTAACAGTATTTTATGGAACAGAGAGATAAAAAAAGGATGTAAAATTTAACAAATATGAAACAAAGGTGAAAAGCACGCTGTTGTATGGAATAGCGACTTGTCGCATAACAGATAAATACAAAACAAAACTGGAAAGTGTCGAAATGGATGCAATAAGAAGATCAACGAGAATATCTAGAACAGATCACATAAGAAATGAGATCATAAAAGAAAAAATTGGAATCGAGGGCAGCATAACGGATGACATTACTAAAAGACAACTGATATGGTACGGCCATGTACAACGGATGAACGACGAAAGATTACCAAAGCAGGTCCTAAAATGGCAACCAATAGGGCGCAAAAAAAGGTGGCGTCCTAAACTAGAATGGCAACAGTGAATCCAAAGATCAATGAGTCAAACAAAACCCGACAGATGATGGTCAGGATCGAAGGGGGGGAGGAGAATAGGCGGCGGACAACGTAGAAATACGTTCTAAACTGACATAGTAGTTTTTATTTTTTTTGGTTTTGTGGGTAGTAGTCTTCAGGTAAGTAATACAGTACTAACCTTGAGAGCTGCAATAGCTTTATTATAATGTATCACAGCCTTGTCCAGTCTTGAAACCAAGGTTTTCGATTCCGTACTATAGAGCAGCGATTCGGCTTGACACATTTCTCGCAGGCAAGCCAACCAAAAATGAAAATGTTCCAAACTGACCTGTTCTGTTAACTGTTTGAAGATGTAGTGACCGATTTGGTGGTGACCGTACCTTACCGCAGCTCTTGCTGAAAGAAAATTTATGACAATTGCCTAATAACAGTAAACAGATGACTCGAAGGACCAATTTTAACATTGGTCCTCCGAGCCGGATCGCAAATTCAAATCTTTTGTAATACAAGCTGACCTAGTCCACTGTTTGAAAATGTAGTGACCGATTTGGTGGTGACCGTACCTAACTGCAGCTCTTGCTAAAAGAAAATTTATGACAATTGCCTAATAACAGTAAACAGATGGTTCGAAGGACCAATTTTAACATTGGTCCTCCGAGCCGGATCGCAAATTCAAATCTTTTGTAATACAAGCTGACCTAGTCCACTGTTTGAAAATGTAGTAACCGATTTGGTGGTGACCGTACCTAACTGCAGCTCTTGCTAAAAGAAAATTTATGACAATTGCCTAATAACAGTAAACAGATGGTTCGAAGGACCAATTTTAACATTGGTCCTCCGAGCCGGATCGCAAATTCAAATCTTTTGTAATACAAGCTGACCTAGTCCACTGTTTGAAAATGTAGTGACCGATTTGGTGGTGACCATACCTAACTGCAGCTCTTACTAAAAGAAAATTTATGACAATTGCCTAATAACAGTAAACAGATGGTTCGAAGAACCAATTTTAACATTGGTCCTCCGAGCCGGATCTCAAATTCAAATCTTTTGTAATACAAGCTGACCTAGTCCACTGTTTGAAAATGTAGTGACCGATTTGGTGGTGACAGTACCTAACTGCAGCTCTTGCTAAAAGAAAATTTATGACAATTGCCTAATAACAGTAAACAGATGGTTCGAAGAACCAATTTTAACATTGGTCCTCCGAGCCGGATCTCAAATTCAAATCTTTTGTAATACAAGCTGACCTAGTCCACTGTTTGAAAATGTTGTGACCGATTTGGTGGTGACCGTACCTAACTGCAGCTCTTGCTAAAAGAAAATTTATGACAATTGCCTAATAACAGTAAACAGATGGTTCGCAGGACCAATTTTAACATTGGTCCTCCGAGCCGGATCTCAAATTCAAATCTTTTGTAATACAAGCTGACCTAGTCCACTGTTTGAAAATATAGTGACCGATTTGGTGGTGACCGTACCTAACTGCAGCTCTTGCTAAAAGAAAATTTATAACAATTGCCTAATAACAGTAAACAGATGGTTCGAAGGACCAATTTTAACATTGGTCCTCCGAGCCGGATCGCAAATTCAAATCTTTTGTAATACAAGCTGACCTAGTCCACTGTTTGAAAATGTAGTGACCGATTTGGTGGTGACCGTACCTAACTGCAGCTCTTGCTAAAAGAAAATTTATGACAATTGCCTAATAACAGTAAACAGATGGTTTGAAGGACCAATTTTAACATTGGTCCTCCGAGCCGGATCTCAAATTCAAATCTTTTGTAATACAAGCTGACCTAGTCCACTGTTTGAAAATGTTGTGACCGATTTGGTGGTGACCGTACCTAACTGCAGCTCTTGCTAAAAGAAAATTTATGACAATTGCCTAATAACAGTAAACAGATGGTTCGAAGAACCAATTTTAACATTGGTCCTGCGAGCCGGATCTCAAATTCAAATCTTTTGTAATACAAGCTGACCTAGTCCACTGTTTGAAAATGTAGTGACCGATATGGTGGTGACCGTACCTAACTGCAGCTCTTGCTAAAAGAAAATTTATGACAATTGCCTAATAACAGTAAACAGATGGTTCGAAGGACCAATTTTAACATTGGTCCTCCGAGCCGGATCTCAAATTCAAATCTTTTGTAATACAAGCTGACCTAGTCCACTGTTTGAAAATGTAGTGACCGATTTGGTGGTGACCGTACCTAACTGCAGCTCTTGCTAAAAGAAAATTTATGACAATTGCCTAATAACAGTAAACAGATGGTTCGAAGAACCAATTTTAACATTGGTCCTCCGAGCCGGATCTCAAATTCAAATCTTTTGTAATACAAGCTGACCTAGTCCACTGTTTGAAAATGTAGTGACCGATTTGGTGGTGACCGTACCTAACTGCAGCTCTTGCTAAAAGAAAATTTATGACAATTGCCTAATAACAGTAAACAGATGGTTTGAAGAACCAATTTTAACATTGGTCCTCCGAGCCGGATCTCAAATTCAAATCTTTTGTAATACAAGCTGACCTAGTCCACTGTTTGAAAATGTTGTGACCGATTTGGTGGTGACCGTACCTAACTGCAGCTCTTGCTAAAAGAAAATTTATGACAATTGCCTAATAACAGTAAACAGATGGTTCGAAGAACCAATTTTAACATTGGTCCTGCGAGCCGGATCTCAAATTCAAATCTTTTGTAATACAAGCTGACCTAGTCCACTGTTTGAAAATGTAGTGACCGATATGGTGGTGACCGTACCTAACTGCAGCTCTTGCTAAAAGAAAATTTATGACAATTGCCTAATAACAGTAAACAGATGGTTCGAAGGACCAATTTTAACATTGGTCCTCCGAGCCGGATCTCAAATTCAAATCTTTTGTAATACAAGCTGACCTAGTCCACTGTTTGAAAATGTAGTGACCGATTTGGTGGTGACCGTACCTAACTGCAGCTCTTGCTAAAAGAAAATTTATGACAATTGCCTAATAACAGTAAACAGATGGTTCGAAGAACCAATTTTAACATTGGTCCTCCGAGCCGGATCTCAAATTCAAATCTTTTGTAATACAAGCTGACCTAGTCCACTGTTTGAAAATGTAGTGACTGATTTGGTGGTGACCGTACCTAACTGCAGCTCTTGCTAAAAGAAAATTTATGACAATTGCCTAATAACAGTGAAGAGATAGTTCGAAGGACCAATTTTAACATTGGTCCTCCGAGCCGGATCGGTGTACGTATCAGGAAGGGGGCGATCCTTGTTACTCCGTTCAGCTCATAAAATAGTCCACAGTATACCGGTCTATTTTGAAATGAACAGAATGAATTTTTGTAAAAATAAATACATATGTTTGTAGGTATTTTACCTATTTTATAATTGGCCCACAAATCATTGTTAACACTAGCTTCCAGAATAACTTTTTCGATTTTTTCATTCCAGCAATATCCGTTCATCATTTGAAAAATCAGAGTTGTCAACATAATTTTCGTTTCGGTTTGAGTTTTGTCAGGGTTTTCCATTTTGTTTAGGCCTGTCAATGAGTTGACAATTATGTCATTTAAGGGCAAAAGAGTTTCGGGTTTAAAGCTGCCGATGGCTCCTAGGGCTTCGCAAATGACTATTGGCGTTTCTCCTAAAAAAATAGGGGGGATAGAGAAAAACTGACCCATCTTTTCGCATTTTTTTAAATAGAGAATGCAATTTTTAAACTTAATTTTATGTCACTTTCAGTTTTTGAGATATTACATAAATTGGGATTTTTTTTCTACAGAATAACTTTCTTTAATCGATTTTTAAAATCAGCATAAAATTTCCTATAAAATGACGTGTCACACTCAATATTTTATTTTGGTCAGTAGAATTTAAATTTTAAATTAAACCAGATAATACTGGACCACCCGGTATAAAGGCAAATCATCGTAGATCAACTCACCATCATTATTTACCAATCGGGGCCCCAACAAGTCCACAAAAGTCTCACAAAACTCTGGTTTCGCCTCACAGAGCCTAACAGCACATTTTAAAGCAGTTTTTAGATATTTTGACTGTTGATTATCACAAAAAGTTAGCACCAAAATTAAGGTTTCAAGGGAACTTATAACTTCTTCTGTAGCTTCTGGATTTAGATTCTCGCTGAAGCTGAAATAAATGACACCAAAAGTTCACAAAACTTAATTACTCTTGAAGAAATATCTATCTTATGTTTAAGTTGTCTATGGTTTTTTAAGTTTGTCTAGAAATACACGTCATAAAACCATAGATAAATACCAAAAGGGAGAAGGACAATCTTTATTGGGATATTCTTACCAAATTGGGAACTTGTTCTTAAGTGACTGGGTGATAAAATCTAGGATATATTTTTAACTTACCAACAGCACAATATCTGGGTCAGTATTTCAATAGATTTGGCAGCAATGCATGGTTCAGGGGAGTAGCAATGTTTGGTACAGAGTTCTCTGAGTTTTGAGCCAGGATGTCTGTATTGGTGGCACATTTTTGGAGATTCAACCAAAACCTAAAAAATAATTACTCATTTCTAAGTTTATTTTTTAATTTAAAATATTTAATGAATAAAAATTATTTGTAAAAATAAACATTAAAAATGTAAGTTTTGTAAAAGCATCTGTTTATCTATTTTACTTTATATTTATCTATGATTTTCGTTAAGTTTGCCTATAGCCACGTCATTAAAATCATAGATAATAAGTGAAAGATAGACAAAACATAATTTATCACAATATCCTGATATTGAATGAAGGATGGTATAGTAAAAAGGTGTTAGGTACTTTCCCTACACATATATCTCCGACAAAAAAACCTAAATGATTGCCGTAGTCGAAAAAAATCCTGTCAAACAGAAAAAAAATTACCTCTATCACAGCAAGAGCCGGCATTAATATACCATCTTTTTTTGTTTCGAAAGTATAATCGATAATCTCTTCTACAGCCCCAGGGGGCCAAAGGTGCGCCCCTGGCTGGGCCAGTTCATACAAGTGTTGCAAAGTTTTCAATTTAACTTCTTTCCTTGGGTCAGTTTTCAAATATTTCAGTAATAAAATAACTTGGCTAGGGATGTCTACCAACGTTGTGGCTGCCAGTTTGGTTAGCGTGTTTAGGGTTACCAAAACAAAGTCTTGGGCTGGATAGCTTGGAAGTAGGTCCAAGCATAGGGTTCTAAAATTTAAAAATATACAAGGTAAGTGGTCCTCTATCACTCAATAATAATATTTTTTTCTGTTTTATCTGGGGGCACGGAAGTTCGCGCGGAAACTGCTGTACCATCTTTTCTTGAAACATTTCAACCCAAATTTGACCTATCTAAAACTCTACTTTGGGATGAGCTACGAAACTCAAACTTTGCACAGTCGTAGATCTTTATAGAGTTAACAATCCCTCCAAGTTTCATGGACTTCCATAAAGTAGTCAAGTATTTACGAAATTTCAAAAAACGTCGAAATTGTGACTTTACTACTCACTCATGTATAGATCATCAAAATTCTACTGTACTTCCAGACATGCTACAAAGCTGAAATTTGGCACACTGATAGAAATTATCACCAAACCCTTGGAAAAAATAAAAAAACCCCAAAATTTTAATTTACTTCCCTCCCCTATTAATGTAAAGTTATGTAAAAGTAACATTGCCCACTTCCAGAAACGGTAGAGAGCTGAGCTTTGGAAGGCCGATATAAACTATGATAAAACTATAAAAGAAAATTAAAAAACCCCAAATTTTAATTAACTTCCCTCCCTTATAAATGTAAAGTTATTAGAGAACTGAGCTTTGGAAGACTGATTGGAACTATGATAAAACTACCCCCCCCCCCCCTATAAATGTAAAGTTATGTAATATTAACATTGCCTACTTCCAGGAACACTAGAGAGCTGAACTTTAGAAGGCTGATAGGAACTATGATAAAACCATAGGAAAATATAAAAAAAACTTTAAATTTTTAATAAGGCAATGCAAAAGTTTTGAACAATATTCCGCATATTTTACTACTTTAAAACTTAAATATCCAAATCATTTAAAAAAGGAGTGAAATCATAACAAGTACGCGAATGTGGTATTCTGTAAAAAAAATTGAGATAAAAGTAATGCCAAGTTCTCCAATACAAATTTGAAAATGAAAGGTTCTTACTAGTTTGGAAATATTTTTCTAAACTTGGCTACTACGGCTGCAAATGAGTTAGTAAAGTTTAAAAAACATTTCCATACTAGTAAGAACCTTTCATTTTAAAATTTGTATTAGAGAACTTAGCTTTACTTTTATCTCAATTCTTTTTACATAAAGACACATTTGCGCACTTGGCTTTTTCTTACATGAAATGTTTTTGTTATGATTAAATTTTTTATAACATAAAAAAATAAATTGTTTATTGTGGGTGCAAATACATTTGTTCTAAATGGTTTTTGAGTTAAACCAACTGATTTACCTGACCATAGCTGCAGTATTGGTATCATGATGCATGTATTGTAGGATTGGAATGAGCTGAAGCTTCATATTAGCTGTGGTAGCTTGGAGCTGGATCATATCGGATACTTTGTTGCACATGCTAACTGCAAATGACCTAAAAAGGGTGTGAAATTTTTTTTTGGGATCATCAAAATTTTTATTTATTTTTATCTATCTATTTAGCTTTCTTCAATCCATCTTTGGAGATAGGCCTCCCCCAATATCTTCCACTCTTCTCTGTCTGTCGCCGTGTTCAACCATCAAGTTCCCGCATGTCTTTTCAAATCGTCTGTCCATCTTATTTGGGTTTTCCTGTACCTCCTTTATTTTCCCAAGGTCTCCAGTTTACAATATTTGTTCCATTGATGGTCTTTTGTCTGATATTATGACTGGCAAATTTCCATTTTAATTTGCTACCTCTCCTCTGACATCCCTTACTTTTGTTTTATTTCTTAGCCAGTCATTTCTTTTCCTATCTGTTAGCTTTACATGTAACATTTGTCTTTTCACTGATCTTTGGGCTTTTGTTACCTTCAAGGATAGTCAAGATATAAAACAATTGCAAAAAGTAACCAATTTTTTATGATTTCAGCCAATTTTTGATCATTTTTGCCAATTTAATTAATAACTAACCATTGTTCGATCTTTATGAAATTTCCAGTGCCCAAAAACCACAGAAAAAACTTTTTTCTTGTAGCTTTTTTTTTAACCTGCCAAAAAGAGACTAAAATATTTTATGGGAAAAATCGCCATAGCTGATGACCTAAAGAAGTAGATTAAAGTTTTCAAAAATATCTTTTTCTTTTTTATAGTTGTAGGACCACTATATGTCTAAAAATTTCCATATTTTTATGGAATGTCACTTACTTTGATTGAGCAGCAAACTGGACAGCAGCATATATAGCTGCCTCAACTTCTACAGTATCATGTGAGTCCAAACTACCCCTAATACTATGGTGGATCTGCTGTCTTTCAGGAATAATAGCAGCAACAGCCCCAAAAGTTCTTAGGGTCACTGCTCTGGCTATTGGGTCATTACTGTGGATCACACTGTAAATTCTTCTGACAAATTCATCAACATTTGAGATCTTGTCCAGGTGTTTCTCGCTTTGTTGGCAAACTCGGAGCACACACAGTCTAAGAAAGTTGTTTCTAAAAAGAGAATATTAAATAATTTTTTATCAGCTTATGAAAGTACCTAGCACTAATTTTTGTCATTCTGAGTTTAATCAGCGAGAAACCAAACTTTCATCAGTCACTGATTTAATTTTGTATTTCTAACTTACCCTACACGAAATACATCTGCCAGCTTTAGCAAAGAAGCATTGATCAAAATTGGGAAGGGGTATTTCTCAAACAATTTTGGAAATCTAACAATAGCCTCACACTGTTCTCCAACCTTCCCTGAACGCAAACCTACAAGAAGTCATACTTATTATTTTACTTGTTCGTTTTATCTTTAAACAAAAAAGATATTAATTTTTCTTCTACTGGGTGTTATTTTGCTGTTTTAGCACTTCTAAACAAACTACTCGGTACCTTTTTTGAATGAGAAAATATGTCTTACAGCCTCAGTAATTTACTACGACTATAAACCATAACACTCCTAAATCCACCCTTAAAGTTTAACTTTATTTATCAGCTTACCCTTATCCAACTCAGTCAGGGCTGAATTGGCATCCCCTTCGGGCTCCCCTAAGTTCTCATTGAACGACGTCACTCGCATCCCCAACATTTTTTTATCCTCAAAAAAGGTAAAAAAACAGCAAAAATCAAATAATCAAAACCTAAACAAATCCAAAGACGACATAACCTAAAAGCAGCGTTGTCACTTTTATTTTGGCGAACTTCATAATATTTTTTCAAATTTTTAAAACAAAACCGGAAATCTTCTTTGCAAAAAAAATTTGAAAATTAGAAGGTAGTAAATAAATTATGTTAATTTGTGTAGTTAGTTATTTATTGGCTAAACATTGATCAATTTGAGTCAAGTGATTATCCCAAAATGATCAATCACCCACAGTATATTAGTTACCGTCGTACCGTTACGGTAGCATGTCTTAACTTTCTTGAATTACAGTGATTCTGAAGGCCTAAAAGACCTAGAGAGGGGATCAAGGATAATCAAAATTGCACAATATACATATGCACATTTTTATTGAAATCTTTTAATCCTCCTTCGAATTTTTTTATTGCTTACGGCCCTAACGGTTCTTAAATAACAAAAGGTCATAAACTATTATATAGCTACCTAAGTAACTTCTTAGAGGTATTACGATCTATATTTCCTAAAAATGAATAAAATCACAAATACTTTGTGAATATTGAGGTTTTCTTTAATATGTAGGTAATTTCACAAATATTTTGTAAAATTCAAATTACAAAATACAAATAAATAAAAATATAAATTTCACATAAAACTTATAACATAACAAAATACTCTGCCAATATATGGGCCCCTAAGCTCACACTAGGTACTATAGTTATAGTTTACGTGTGAGCTAATATAACTAAAAACTGAAATATATTTTATTCAACTCCAGACTAAATGACCTTTTGTTTGATACCACACAAGCCATGTTTTGACTTAAACTCAAATTTTTAAAATCTACCCCCACCCTTAAAAAAAGTAAAAACTAAAATGTATTTTGTTAAACTCCGGACTCAATTACCTTTCGTTTGATATCACACACGCCATATTTTCACTTAAACTCGAATTTTTGAAATATACCCCACCCTTTTTTTAAAATATATTAAAATGTATTTTGTTTAACTCCAGACTCAATTACCTTTCGTTTAATATCACACACGCCATATTTTCACATAAACTCTAATTTTTGAAATCTACCCCCACCCTTTTATTTGGTTTGTGTTCGGTGGATTTTGTTCATTTTTAAATGGGACCATCTCGACCCAAGACCCAGCCTAGGTACCAAATTTCATTAAAATCGGCCGAGCGGTTTTTGAGTTATGCGCGTTGGTCGTTACAGACATACAGACAGACAGACAGACGGCGCAACAAAAAAGTTTCAAATCATCTGAAACGCAAAGATATATAAAAATTTTTGAAATCGGAGCAACTTTTTTTTTCTCGAAAAAATTAGGATCACCATAGCTCACACTACTATAGTATAGTATAGGTGTGAGCTAATACTATAGTATAGTATAGGTGTGAGCTAAAATAAATAATTTTTTTCGTTTCGCCCAAAAATATGTTCTGATATAAGTTCGTTTTAATTTTTGGTATATTTAGTTATTTAGGCAGTCCGTAGTGGTTTATAGTTTGTTAATATAAATTAAATTAATGTAATTTTATCTGCATTTTAAAGAACTAAAATTAAAAATGTAATCTGATAATGTAATGTAATTTTACAAAAAAAATGTGTAATAAACAAAACTAGTGTATCAGTATTTTTTTTAAATAAAATTTACATACAATAAGCAATTTTGCAAAGTAATTCACAAATCTCTTTTTTCTGTGTGCAATTTTAATTTAGAGCTCTTGAATTCCAACTTTGCCTTCGATCTACCTTTACGTGAGACGACGAAACCTACCTACGTATCTTTCCATTTAACCCTCTTGCATATTATGATCACATTGCATATGAAACATTCGTTTTTTGGACAGTTATTTGGACGTTCCATCAAACCAAAACCGTTTTAAAACAGTCCTCGTACTGCATTGCGCGCGCATTGGGATTTTTTGGACGGTTTTATGACTGTCGAACTAAAATTTTCAAAAAACAGGTGAGAATCCACCAAAAAAGTAGAAATCTACTGGACGTGGCAACGCTGCCTAAAAAATAATTTGTCATATGTCAAAGCCAGCTGATTGGAAGGTCACTGACCTTATAAACAGTACATAGTGTTTATTATTTCCTTTTTTCTCAAAAACTTGAAAATTTGTGATGAAAATTTTAATGTAGACTTATAAAAAAGACTCGGGACCATCAACGAGGAGGGTTGTCATCATGAGCAAGACGAAGATTCGCCCCATTTTCGGTAACAAGCCCCCATGTAGCTTGTCTGGACGACTATTAGAAAGGAAAAACAAAGCAAAAGCCCTAAAATTACTGGAAGCTAATAAAAGACCTGATAAACCTGAAGATTTCATTACTTATGAAGATTCCGAAAGTAAGAATAATTCAGTTTTTATGCTTGTTTTGGTGTTTTTTGAGATTTTTTTAATAGTTATAGTTGGTTATGAGTTAAGGATGGGTTTATAGAAGAAATAATGGGTATCAGCAAATTATAGCATGGTACACGAATATATTGTGATATATATTTGGTAATATACATTGGTTTCTAGCTAAGTTTTTATATTTTACTTGGTTTTTTACACTGGTTAACAAACTTCCTATTTTGACTTGTTTTACAGGTGAAGATGAACCAGAAATTGTTGAGCAAGAAGTGATGACCACAAGTTACAACTTTGTTGACTATGTTATAAATCGAGAAGCTCAGATAACCCGCCAAACCTCAGTTGTTTCAGACTATGGCAGTCGGCATATTTTAACACATGAAATGTTTAAAGAAACTCCTGTTAATTTAGGTAGTAGCTAGCTAAATTCTTCAGATATCTTTTAAAAGCCAATAAGAAAGAAAACAGTTATTACTTGTTTGTTATTCATTGCATTTTAGGAAATATAAATAAAGTATTTTGTTCACAATGGCTATCAGAAAGGCAAGTGGTATTTGGTACAAAATGCAACAAACTAATGGTGTTCGATGTCACCACTCACAAGCTGGACCAAATACCTTCACTGGTCAGTAAAAGAGAGGGACAGAACAATAACGAGCAGCACTGTGGGATCCATTCTGTTCAACTTAATCCCTCAAAGACTCTCTTGGCGACGGGGGCTAGAAATACTTGTGATATAGCAGTTTATAGGTTGCCAACTTTGGATCCAGTTTGTGTGGGTGAAAATGCCCATAAAGATTGGGTAAGGAACTGCTGTTTTTCTAAAAACTGAAATATTTAAAAAACTAAGAAATATGTGTGTTTGTCTGGGACACTCTAACTTAAGAATTGTTAAACCAATTTTAAACAAGGACTATCTTATTATACAGGGTGTTTCAAAATTCGATAACATAATTTTAATCTTAATTTCCTTGAGTGATTTCAAGTCAAAAAGTTCATATAAACAGAGGTCCACAGTTTTCAAGATACAGAGTGCTAAAATTTTGTTTTTTTTAGAGGTCTTACAGTTTTTAAGATATTTAGCTCAAATTTGGCACGAATATTTACTTATAGGTACTACAATATTAGGCTTGCCAGATAAGTTCTAATTAATTTGTTTATTTTGATATACTCGCGATGCCATATTGGCACATTTTTTATTTTATTATAGCAGCCTTTCCTGAAACAGCTACTTTCTCTAAAACAGTTAAAGATGCAAAAAAATTTTAATAAACAATAAAGTTTAACAAATAAAACAAGGATTTTATTTCTTGTCTTAAACTATCTAGTTCTGCCTACCAGTGGCTTACAAGGAAAAAAATACGGGGAAAAAGGCGATATGACCACTGAAAAGTATCACTCTGTAGATTTTTACTCTTATTTGGCATGTCAAATAGTGTAGAGTGGGTATAGCTTAATATACGTGCCAAATTTGAACTAAATATCTCAAAAACTGCAAAACAAAAAACTATATAAAAATCTAAACTTTAACACCCTGTATCTCGAAAATAAGGTGTTTGAGGACCTATGTTTATATGAAAATTTTGTCTTAAAATCACTTAAGGAATTGAACATTAAAATTATGTTACTAAATTACACACTAACTAACACCCTGTATATTATTTTTTATAATATCTTTTTTATTAATTTTTTTTTAGTTAACTTGCAACAATTTAGAATAGAAATATATTAGCTTAAAAACATTGTCTTTTTTTTTCAGTAAAACTTGATGTTAAATAAATTTTTAGGTATTTGACATGTGTTGGTTAGATGACGAATTCTTGGTCTCCGGATCACGTGACACGAAAATGGCGCTGTGGCGAATAACAGAAGAGATTTTAGAGTGCCGAAATGAAGTACCCACCTACAAATACATACCAGCATTGGCTTTAAAGGACTGTAAAAACGCTCAAAAGGTAAAAATTATCTATTTGTAATTAATATCTATGGTTTTAATGATGTAAGCCTAGGCAAACTACATAAAAACTATAGATAAGTACTTAAATTCAGATAAATAATATAACTTTTTTTAGAATCCTATGATTTGGTAAAAACTGTCTATATAAATTTTATTTCTGTGATTTTAATCATGTAAACCTAGGCCAAGAACCTAGGCATACTAGAAAAAAACCATAGATAAGTGTAGAAAATAAGATATATAATAATATTTTTTTATAATCTTTAGAATTATTATTATTTTTTACAAAAGATCTTTTTGCATATAAGCTTGATAATTCATAACTTCAACTTCACTGTCAAACCTTAAGATTTCCCTACTTTCTGTCAACTAAGGCTTCTATCTATAGGGCACTCCAAACTCCAAGTTTATTAACTCTGACAACCTTGTGAAACCATTGTACTGCATCTTACTTATCCAACTTATGATTAGGTTAAAACTGTCTATATAAATTTTATATCTATGGTTTTAATAATGTAAGCCTAGGCGAACTAGAAAAAACATAGATAAGTAATTGTATGATTTATTATTATTTTTTACAACAGATCTTTTTGACTATAAGCCTGATAATTCATAACTTCAACTTCACTGTAAAACCTTAGGATTTCCCGACTTTCTGTCAACTAAGGCTTCTATCTATAGGGCACTCCAAACTCCAAGTTTATTAACTCTGGCAACCTTTTGAAAGCATTGTACTGCATTATCCATCTTATGATTAGGTTAAAACTGTCTATATAAATTTCATATCTATGGTTTTAATAATGTAAGCCTAGGCCAACTAGAAAAAACATAGATAAGTACACAAAATAAGTTATATAATCATATGTTTTTAGAATTCTATGATTTATTATTGTTTTTTACAAAAGATGGTTTTGACTATAAGCCTGATAATTCATAACTCCAACTTCACTGTCAAACTTTCAGATTTCCCGACTTGCTGTCAACTAAGGCTTCTATCTATAGGGCACTTCAAACTCCAAGTTTATTAATTCTGGCAACCTTCTGAAAGCATTGTACTGCATTATCCATCTTATGATTATGTTAAAACTGTCTATATAAATTTCATATCTATGGTTTTAATAATGTAAGCCTAGACCAACTAGAAAAAACATAGATAAGTACACAAAATAAGTTATATAATCATATTTTTTTAGAATTCTATGATTTATTATTATTTTTTACAAAAGATGTTTTTGACTATAAGCCTGATAATTCATTACTTCAACTTCACTGTCAAACCTTAAGATTTCCCTACTTTCTGTCAACTAAGGCTTCTATCTATAGGGCAATTTCAATTTTTCAATTTCAATTTCAATTTCAAATATGCTTTATTGTCAGAAAAATACAAAATTTTTATTGACAAAGCGTTAAATATAAATAGATAATGAATAAAGTCTCTTACATAATACTATAGTTGTGGTCAAAAGTTCAAACAATTTCACCAACACTTAATACCTATACTACTTAATATCATTTTGTAAAACTTAATAATTACTGTTAAAATACATATTGATTTAAAAAACACAGATTAAAAGGTATATTACAATCACAAAGTAAAAAAAAAAAAAATTAATAACAATTAAAAACAGCTACACTAGGACATTCATTAAACATATCATCAATTAAAAAACTCTTGCAAAGTGTAAAATGCCTTTTCAACTAGCCAATTTGTCACGCTAATTCTAAATGAAGTATAAGTTTCCTTTTTTTTAATTTCATTTGGAAGCTTATTATATATTTTAAGGCTACGGTAAATAAGGGAGTTTTTTGTAACAGTAAACTTAGGAATAGGCAGTGGAACACTGTCGTGATTCCTTGTCTGGTATACATGCGTATGGGTAGAGTTTTTATATTTTTTATATATAAGAGAAACGGTTTCCATTATAAATAAACAAGTTAATGTTAAAATTCTTTCTTTTTTAAAAAGAGGTTTACAATGTTCCCGCATACCAGCTTTACAAATGGTTCTTATACATCGCTTTTGTAGTCTGAACACTGACAGAAATAAAGTCCCACTACAATTCCCCCAAAAGGCGATACCGTAGCGCAGGTGAGATTCAACCAAGGCATAATAGGTGGTTTTTGCCATGGTCGAGCCAAGTTCCCAGAATGTCTGCCTGACAGCATAGCCACCTGAAGCAACTTTTTTACAGAGACTTACAACATGAGTATCAAATTTAAGATTGTTGTCAATGTGCATTCCCAAAAATTTTGTTTCCTCACACTGCATAATAGTTTTGTCTGCAAGTTTAAGGTCTTGAAAGTTAAATTTAAAACTCAAAATTTTTGTTTTTTCAATATTGAAGCACATATTATTAGCTTCGCACCATGATTTAATTTTATTAAGGTCTGCAGCAACAATTTCCCTCAAAAGGTCTGGGTCTTTATTATGCCAAGTTATTGTGTTATCATCAGCAAATGTTGTAAAAACACCATTTATAACTATCCTCAACAAATCTTCAATATATAATAAGAACAAAATTGGTCCTAACACAGATCCCTGTGGAACCCCTGTATCAACCGGCATTAAACATGACTCGGCATCCCCAGTTCTGACCAATTGAGACCTATTTGACAAATAAGATTCAAAAACCAAAGATGAATGTCCTCTAAACCCATATTTGCCAAGTTTTTTCAAAAGCAGTGAGTGATTAACGCAATCGAATGCTTTTGAGAAATCGCAAAAGACCGCCACCGCATACTCTTTGTCATTTAGTTTAAGATAAAGGTGTTCCAAAAATGAATATATGGCATCATTTGTACCTTTCAAACTTTGAAACCTAAACTGATATGAACTTATTATTTGATTGTGTTCGATAAAACTTAACATTTGTTTTTTAATAACTTTTTCGACGATTTTTGATAATGTCGGCAATAAGGAAATAGGTCTGAAGTTGGAAGGTTCTGTGTAGGATCCCGACTTGTGCAATGGGATCACTACAGCTGTCTTCAGTGCATCAGGAAATCTCAACTCCAAACTCCAAGTTTATTAACTCTGGCAACCTTGTGAAACCATTGTACTGCATTATCCATCTTATGATTAGGTTAAAACTGTCCATATAAATTTTATATCTATGATTTTAATAATGTAAGCCTAGGCAAACTACAAAAAAACATAGATAAGTACACAAAATAAGTTATTAATAATATTTTTTTAGAATTCTATGATTTATTATTATTTTTTACAAAAGATGTTTTTGACTATAAGCCTGATAATTCATTACTTCAACTTTACTGTCAAACCTTAAGATTTCTTTACTTTCTGTCAACAGGCTTCTATCTATAGGACACTCCAAACTCCAAGCTTATTAACTCTGGCAACCTTGTGAAAAGATTGTACTGCATTATCCATCTTATGATTAGGTTAAAACTGTCCATATAAATTTTATATCTATGATTTTAATAATGTAAGCCTAGGCAAACTACAAAAAAACATAGATAAGTACACAAAATAAGTTATTAATAATATTTTTTTAGAATTCTATGATTTATTATTATTTTTTACAAAAGATGTTTTTGACTATAAGCCTGATAATTCATTACTTCAACTTTACTGTCAAACCTTAAGATTTCTTTACTTTCTGTCAACAGGCTTCTATCTATAGGACACTCCAAACTCCAAGCTTATTAACTCTGGCAACCTTGTGAAAAGATTGTACTGCATTATTCATCTTATGATTAGGTTAAAACTGTCTATATAAATTTTATTTCTATGGTTTTAATAATGTACACCTAGGCAAACTACAAAAACATAGATAAGCTGTCAACTGAGGCTTCCATCTATAGGGCACTACAAAAGTTTATTGACATTAACATAAAAACATAGATAAGTACACAAAAAAAGTTATATAATAATATTTTTTTATTATTTTGTTTTACAAAAGATGTTTTTGACTATAAGCCTGATAATTCATTACTTCAACTTCACTGTCAAACCTTAAGATTTCCCTACTTTCTGTTAACTGAGGCTTCCATCTATAGGGCACTCCAAACTCCAGGTCCATTGACATTAATTCTGGCAACGTTGGAAAAAGATTGTATTGCATCATATATTTTAAATTGGGAGAGTGTAGAAGAAGGTTGAGTTTTATTAAGGACCTAAAAAAAAGCTTGTTTTTGTGTTAGTCTCTTTCCTAAACAGGATGTTCCGAAATTAGACGTCAATATTTTAACCACGTATTCTACAGTCCGAAATAGAGATAAAAGTTGATATAAACTATGTTCCAAAATTGCTCCGATTCCGAGATATAGGGTGTTAAAAAGTAAAAAATAAAAATCGATTTTTTTAAATTTTATGAACAGTACAATCTGTATCTCTAGATATTTTTGTGAAATTTAGTAAATACTATTCTATTCTATTCATTAAGAGGAACGTGTTTTTTACCACAGACGTTCTTGTGAGCATTGCTAATCTTTTGGTTGTTTCACTTACCTTATAGCAAGTAGAGGAATGTTTCCAGTTATATAAATCAACTGTTTCTTTAAAATATCTTGGATGGGTATTCTTAAACAGATGTGATACAGGCAAAAATTTACAGAGAAATCTATAAAGTCTTCATCATATAAACGTTTTTCAAAAACCATGTCAGTGTTAAAAAACACTTTGAATGAGTCCTTTTCCAAGGCATCAAATAGTTGCCAGATATTTAGGATATACCTATTTAAAAAAGAAGAATCTGTTTATCTGTTTTATTTTGTATGTATCTATGGTTTTATTTAAATGTGCCTATAGTTACGTCATCAGAATCATAGATAATAAGTGATAGACAGAACATACTTTTTAATAATTTTTTGGAATCGAATAAAATATGGTATAGTACTAAGGTGTTAGAGATTCCTGGCCCTAGGGACAATTCTGGGACTACCATCGCTACCAACTTGGATCAAGAGGGAGGCGATGGGGACCTACCTACGTCTAAGGGACACGGGTCAGTGGAGTGGAAGGGGAGAAACAGCTGGTCATCTAGCTATTGAAGAGCTGACAATTAGAGAAATCCCCCTCACGTCAATGACGGTCAGCAGAGCACACGCACCTTGGAGGCTCGAGAAGAGGTACAAAATCCACATCCCAGACAGGGAAGCATGGCAGAGAGACGAAATGATGTTTGAGGAGAGCGCTTTAGTTTGCTACACTGATGGATCCAAACTATCAGAGAGGCAAACCACAGGAGCGGGAGTATACGTGGAAAAACTAGAAGTTCAGAAGAGCTACTCGCTCGGTGAGCAGGCTACTGTTTTTTCAAGCAGAAGTTTACGCCATAATAATGGCGGCAACCCTAGAAGAGGTTCGGAACAGCGAAGAGGAGCTTATATATATATGCTCTGACAGTCAAGCCACCCTGAAGGCGCTAAACGCACCCAAGATTGCTGACGGCTTGGTGGAAGAATGCGCAGAGGCGCTGGAGACCCTAAGCGATGGCAAACGGGTGACGCTAGTTTGGGTTCCGGGACATACGGGGGTACCAGGCAACGAGAAGGCGGACGAACTCGCACGACTCGGGGCAGGGACCGCCTATGTAGGACCGGAGCCACTTTTGGGCGTGACAAAAAGACAAGTGCAAAGCGGACTCAACAAATGGGCCCAGGACGCGCTATTAAACTCCTGGGAAACAAGAACGGGTTGCAGACAGACCAGAGAATTCGTAGACCGTCCAAAAGCGACCAGAATTAGATGGATGCTGGGACGGACACGAAAAGACCTCGGACTGCTGATAGGTACTCTAACCGGACATAACCGGTTGAGGAGGCACATGACACGTATAGGAGTCGAGAATGACCCTACCTGCCCAGCCTGTGGACAGGAAGAAGAGACATCAAGACACCTCGTGGCAGAATGCGAGGCCTACGCAAGGATGAGACAACAGGCACTCGGAGCCCCAACTCTGAGCGAAAGAACTGCACATGCTTAAATGGGCAGACTTACTAGAGAACAGGAAGGCCCAATGAGTTACACGACCATCAAAGGGAAGTGCAGAGAGTGGGTTAAGGGACAGACTTGGGGCATGGCCAAAAAGGGCCTACTCTGGTCTACTTGTCCGACCTACGGGTCAACCCACCCCCACTACTACTAAGGTGTTAGATACTTACCCTATAGATATACCTTCCACAAAACACGCATAATTGTTTCCGTTGTCGATAAAAAATCCTGTTAAAACAGCTTCTGAGATAGTTTGCGATTTGTTACAAAGTATATCGTTATTGTGGATGTATATGGCTTTTAAAAACCTGCGAGCACATTCCTTTTCATAAAATACACAGAAAAGTCTTTTAAAAGTTCCTAAAAAACATAATTGTCTTTTACCTCTAGTAAAAGCTGCGCTCTTGTTACGCACAACGATGAGCGAATTAGCAAAATCGGTTCAGTGGTTCTAAAAAAATATGTTTGTTTCAACCCTTGTTTTCAATATTATAGGTTTGCCTTGCCATACATGTCTGCATTTATTTCCTTATAAATTCATTACTACTGAACCGATTTTAATGAAATAAAAAACCAGAACTGACTTACTCGAAAGAGTTCATTAAAGGACCTTGTCAAAAGAGAGCCAGGAATATCATTGGACTTACTAGACAGGAGATCAGTATAGTGACTGAACTTTTTACGGGTCACTGTCGACTAAGAGCACCCATGCACAGAATGGGAATAACAGAAGAGACCGAGTGTAGATTCTGTATGGAGGATGACGAAATAGTCAGACATGTACTGTGCGAAACTCAGATTGATTCAGAAGATACAGTTACACAATCATATTTACCTGGTATTTGATGTAGCACCAATGAGGGTGAATGTGGGGCCAGCAAGTAGGCCTCTATAGACAAAAAAGTGCCGTTTTCTAGTAAAAGGAATTCACTTAGGACACTTTTAATGTACTTTGGAAGGCATAAATTTAATTCGTTTAAGGAGTTTACTACACGAGGTTGGATTATTTTGTAAAAATCTAAAAAAAAAGTTCAAAAATACAGAATTGTGGGTAAAAGAGAAGGCACTAAATACATTGTTTACCGGGATGCGTCAGATGAGCTGAATTTGAGAGATGTTGAAGGCCAAACCTTCCTGATATTTTTACCAAAAAAATTGGGGGGGTCATAGGATTCGTTTTCGAGCTATACTTATTTAAATGCGCGCCCCTGAAATATGGAGAAATATGACCTTTTGTAGTTTTTTTTGTGATAATTTATCGCCAAATAAAAATAAAAAAACTGATCCTGAAAGTCCTTTTAGGAACTGTATATATTTTTGATATATAGTTTGCGTTACATACCTAAAGAGTTCATATGTCACGAGGGGGTTGTCGTGACTATTTGTGTACGTGTTGCGCACAAATAAAGAGGATCGTGAGATAGTTTAAGGGTTTATTTAATACTAGTACAAAGATACTTACACACTAATCACTACTGTCTGGCCCAGTCTTCTGATACAAATATTATTCACGTGTAGGTCGGGTTCAGCTCTCGATCAGAATCTCTTTACTGTTTTTGTACTTGACTATTAAGAACTTAGGTACTTAGCGTACTCACTGAACTGAAGTGAATTATATAAAAGAAAATAATGCTATAAACACAACACAATTGTGAGTTACAGACTAAACAAAGCGGGGAGAACTGTTGAGTGAACCCTAAGTTTAAATCTGACTTTTGTAGTAAATTAAGTTAAAACAAAATTGCTAATTAGTCTTACTGACTAGATTGTAATACAATAAACACAGTGGGTTTGACAAAAAAAAAACATATCTACAGAGTGGCTAAAAAAAAACTACAGACAAAATACCTGAGATTTATTAAATATAAAAAAGAAACTAAAAATGCATAGTTAAAATTAACTTTATTTCATGTGAGTCGTTTTAACTATTCTCGAGTGATTTTTGCATAATAGGTTATGTGATAAGCTTACAGGGTATTTTTTTTTAATTCAACGCATGACATGTTTACTAATTGTCTACGGAATAGTGTGTTTACAGGGATGCTTTAAATAAGGTGAATTTATGATATGTTAGGGTTCAAGCCGTCCAAATACTTGTCTCAAAGAAATTGGGAGTAATCGGTTTCGTTTTCGAGCTATTATTATTTAAATCCGCGCCACTGGAATATATAGAAAAATGTGACTTTTTGTAGTTTTTTTGTTCTCGTCAAATAGAATTAAAAAACCAATATCAATTTTATTTAATTGAAAAAAAAATCTTAAGTATGTTCTCCATTTTTTTATAGTTTTCGTCACATATTTACAGAGTGGCTCAAAATATGAATGATAGAAATACAGGAATAATAGTCAAAATAAATTAATTTGCTTCAATGTGAGTCGTTGTAACTATTATAAAGTGACAATTAGATACATAATGGTTTATGTAGTAAACTTACAGGGTAAATCAAACATTTTTTAAATTAAACAAATGACAGGTGTGCTAACTGTCTAGCGGAATAGTATGTTCAGGGCTATCAAAATGGACGGGCCACGATCCTCCACTTTGTTGACGTCACATCCGGGGCTGATTTTTTTTTGATGGTCACGTTACGACACAGCTGATTGTCTTTAAAATTTTGAAGTTGGAATGACGGTTCATGGATATTTGATTTTTTGTTAAATAAAGCCGTTTTTGAGATTGTTTTTACTTTATTCTGGCAGAACAATTTTTTTTAAATGTATAGTAAGCCCTAATTTTTCATAGCCGCTACATTAGCTCACACAAAAATTAAGTTTAAAGCAGAAGCAAATGTGACAATCACATATGACAAAGTCAAATACATGTCAAATTTAACAGTTGGCATGTGGTACATGGCGGGTAATTTGAATTCAAAATAAGGAATGCTAAATCTTGAAGATTTTAACCTTTTAATTATGTTGCTTCCTTACAAACCTTTGGTGGAATATCGGGATGGTGTCTGAGAATATTTCACTGAAATTTTGCGGAAATCTGTAGTGCCATTTTGAAGATATCATAAAAAAACATCTGACCTCCCATAAGACCCAATGTAAAATTCAGCCCCGGGAGAACAGCTGATTTTTTCAGGGTCGTGGCCTCTATTTTTGTGTTGGCCTTGGTATGTTTACCGGGATGCGTCAGATGAGGTGAATTTGAGATATGTTAGAGCCCGAGCCATCCTCAAACTTGCTTAAAAAATTGGGGGGGGGGGGGAGAGGGTCATCGGTTTCGTTTTTGAGCTATACTCATGAATTTTTGCTACAACTGCTTTCGCCTTATAGGTATAAAAAGTTGATATTTAAAGTTTTGTCATTTAAGTTTGTTCACAGGCTTTCTTTCTGATGTAAAACATTTTTAGTAGACCTCCAGAAAAGGGGTTTATTCAAGTATTAGGACGGTTTAGGCTCTAACATTTAGTACACATGTGCTGCGAATTCAAAAAATGTTTGGAATACCATTTAAGTTTATTGTTATTCCTGTATTTCTGTTATTAATATTTGAGCCACTCTGTAGATATGTGACAAAAACTATATGTCAAAAATTGAGAACATCCTTAAAAAGACTTTTCTTTCAACAAAATAAAGTTAATATTGGTTTTTTATTTCTCTTTGACAAGAAGTTCTTGCAAAAAAATTACAAAAACTCACATTTTTTCATAATCCAGTGCCGTGCATTTAAATAATTATGGCTCGAAAACGAAACCGATGACCCCCCGCCAATTTTTTTGAGACAAATATCAGGGTGGTTTGGGTTCTAACATATCTTAAATTCACCTCATTTGACGCATCCCGGTAAACACACTATTTGTAGACAATTAGTAAACATGTCATGCGTTGAATATTTTTTTTTTAAATCCCATGTAAGCTTATCACATAACCCAGTGGCGCACCCAGGAATGTGTCTTGGGGGGGGGGGCCGACAGCTACAAAGCGCGCCCTCAAAAAATTTGCGACCAAAAAAAAAAAAAGGTCATCATGTCTTTTCGCAACTACGCCTCTGCTTGGGGTTGGGGGGGCCCGAAGCCTCCTGATGTCAAATTTTAAGGTATAAGGTATTTTTCATGTTTTATCATCAAATATGTTAAAAATATATTAAAAAATCTAAGGCTTGGGGGGGGGGGCGGGCCCCGGGGCCCCCCCCTGGGTGCGCCCATGCATAACCTATTATGCAAAAAACACTCCAGAATAGTTAAAACGGCACACACAAAAGCAAGAAAAGTTAATTTTGACTATGCATTTTTAGTTATTATATTTTTTTTAAATTATTTTGAGCCACTCTGTGGGTATGCGACGCAAACTATATATCAAAAATTGATAAAATTCCTAAAATGACTCTTTTGTCAATAAAATAAGACTAATATCAGATTTTTATTTTTATTTGGCGATAAGTTATTACAAAAAAACTACAAAAGGTCATATTTTTCCATATTTCAGTGGTGCGCATTTAAATATGTATAGCTCGAAAACGAATCCTATGACCCCCCAATTTTTTTGGTAAAAATATTAGGAAGGTTTGGCCTTCAACATAATTCGCACCCCCGCTAAAAAATAGTCACTTAAGAAACATTGTTTTGAGAAAATCGCTGTTAAAGAATTTAGTTCATTAGAGAGATTCATTTTTTACTTACATGACAAATTACGAGTTAACATGTTATTTTATATCAACAGGAACCTATTAACTCAATGTAATTGGTGCAGTACGTTTCTCAGAAAAAATGATTTTCGTCGTTTTTAGTTAAAAAAAAGACAAAAACCCGATATTGTGACACTTTTTTAGAACAAGGCATCATGACGTAAATCAGAATGTCACGCAGGATGGTAAATAATATAAAAAAAGAAAACAAATAAACAAGAAACTTTGTATTTATTTTTACAACGAGTTATAAAATGCTGAATAACAACTGGGAATGTGATTATTCTCTAATAAATTCAAAAGATTTTTTTTTCTCCTTAATTCTAAGTACACTAAACAATTTGAAAAAACAGTCACAACACAAAAAAGAACAGTATTTTACTTGTTATATGGGTCAGATTTAACCAATAGTTCACACGAAAACCTTCACAACTCGAAATATGACTCTTTTCAGGATGAAATTCCACGTTCACGCTGTTATAAAGTCAAAAGTGACACTGTAAAGGAACACATCCTCAGCTAAACTAGACAAAATAAAAGAGTCACATCGCCATTTCGCGGTGAATTGTCGAAACATAAATGTGACGCTTTTATGGAAGAAAGTTCAAGTTATTTCGATGATGGCGGCAGGTTTATCTCAATAAGGGCGATTTTTGAGTTGTGACTCTTTTTCAGCGGGTGTGCGATATCTCAAATTCAGCGCATCTGACGCATCCCGGTAAACAATGTATTTAGTGCCTCCTCCTTTCGTTGCTTGTGGGTTATCATATTAAAAGTTTTACCTAGCAAAATATTGTTTTCCAAGCTGTGAAGCTGACCTTTTTGTTTGTAGTCCCATATGTTTTTTAACAATGAACTAAGGTCATAAGAAGCCATAGCAATAACGTTTTCCATGCATTTTCTTTTTTGTTCTGATTCCACACATGTCCTTCAAAAAAATATTCTGCCCATTGACTATAAAACAATGTGCCCGACAAAAATACAACAACTCTTTCATACAAAATATCTTCCCTACCTATATCTCATCACTTCTCTCTCAATTCTTGCTCCGATCCGAGTTTTTATTAATGATTTTTAAATTTGTAAATTTACCTTTTTATTGGTTGTATTTTGGCAATATCCTTATCAGATCTTTTATCCCCAAAAAGCTGAGGATCGTCCAAAGTCCGTTCCTGACTTCTTGACGCCCAAACCTCAACCGCCAATCTCTGAGTGTCCAAAAATTCGAGCAACTTTATTTTTGAGATGTTGTTAGTGAAGTATATGTGGGATTCATTCAGAATTATATTTTCTAAAAATTCAACCATTATAAATAATTAAATGGATCCATTACGGATCTGATACCTTCCTAGCTAGCCTATTATAACACTTTAAATGAATATGATAATATATTAGCCTTGAAAACAGGTTTTTTATAAATATCTCGGAAACTAAAGCTCCTACGAAGTTTTTCGTTATTAACACGAATTATTGAGCAAAATATTGAACCAGTGTATTGATACGATGTTCCGTTAAAAACTTAGCATTTTAGCTCACACTACTACTATAAGTAGTGTGAGCTATGGTGATCGTAATTTTTTCGAGAAAAAAAAAGTTGCTCCGATTTCAAAAATTTTTATATATCTTTGCGTTTCAGATGATTTTGAAACTTTTTTGTTTTGCTGTCTGTCTGTCTGTCTGTCTGTCTGTATGTCTGTCTGTCTGTATGTCTGTCTGTAACGACCAACCCGCATAACTCAAAAACCGCTTGTCCGATTTTAATGAAATTTGGTACCTAAGTTGGGTCTTGGGCCGTGATGGTCCCATTTAAAAATGAACAAAATCCACCGAACGCAAGCCAAATAAAAGGGTGGGGGTAGATTCCAAAAATTAGAGTTTATGTGAAAATATGGCGTGTGTGATATCAAACGAAAGGTAATTGAGTCTGGAGTTAAACAAAATACATTTTAGTTTTTTTTAAAGGGTGGGGGTAGATTGAAAAAATTTGAGTTTAAGTCAAAACATGGCTTGTGTGGTATCAAACGAAAGGTAATTGAGTCTGGAGTTGAATAAAATATATTTCAGTTTTTGATTATATTAGCTCACACTATAACTATAGTACCTAGTGTGAGCTTAGGTGCCCATAGATTGGCAGAGTATTTAAAAGTTTTTAATTGTCAAAATCATCTAATCAGCTCGTCACTATTTTACCTGAAAATTTTATGAAAATCGGTTCAGCGGTTTAGGAGCTATCGTGTTACGAACAGAAATATTATACACACACACAGACAGACATCACGACGATATTGCTAGGATAGGTCAAAATACATCCAAATAACACATTTTTGGCGTTATCTCAAAAAAAAAATACTCTGCCAATATATGGGCCCCTAAGCTCACACTAGGTACTATAGTTATAGTGTACGTGTGAGCTACTATAATTAAAAACTGAAATATATTTTATTCAACTCCACACTAAATTACCTTTTGTTTGATACCGCACAAGCCATGTTTTGACTTAAACTCAAATTTTTCAAATCCACCCCCACCCTTAAAAAAAACAAAAACTAAAATATATTTTGTTGAACTCCGGACTTAATTACCTTTCGTTTGATATCACACACGCCATATTTTCACATAAACTCTAATTTTTGAAATCTATCTCCACCCTTTTATTTGGTTTGTGTTCGGTGGATTTTGTTCATTTTTTAAATGGGACCATCTCGACCCAAGACTCAGCCTAGGTACCAAATTTCATTGAAATCGGCCAAGCGGTTTTTGAGTTATGCGCGTTGGTCGTTACAGACAGACAGACAGACAGACAGACGGCGCAACAAAAACGTTTTAAAATCATCTGAAACGCAAAGATATATAAAAATACTCTGCCAATATATGGGCCCCTAAGCTCACACTAGGTACTATAGTTATAGTGTACATGTGAGCTAATATAACTAAAAACTGAAATATATTTTATTCAACTCCAGACTAAATTACCTTTTGTTTGATACCACACAAGCCATGTTTTGACTTAAACTCAAATTTTTGAAATCTACCCCCACCCTTACAAAAAAAACAAAAACTAAAATGTATTTTGTTAAAGTCCGGACTCAATTACCTTTCGTTTAATATCACACACGCCATATTTTCACATAAACTCTAATTTTTGAAATCTACCCCCACCCTTTTATTTGGTTTGTGTTTGGTGGATTTTGTTCATTTTTAAATGGGACTATCTCGACCCAAGACCCAGCCTAGGTACCAAATTTCATTAAAATCGGCCAAGCGGTTTTTGAGTTATGCGCGTTGGTCGTTACAGACAGACATACAGACAGACATACAGACACACAGACAGACAGACAGACAGACAGACAGACATACAGACATACAGACATACAGACATACAGACATACAGACAGACAGACAGACAGACAGACAGACGGCGCAACAAAAAAGTTTCAAAATCATCTGAAACGCAAAGATATATAAAAAATTTTGAAATCGGAGCAACTTTTTTTTTCTCGAAAAAATTAGGATCACCATAGCTCACACTACTATAGTATAGTATATGTGTGAGCTAAAATTTGAAATCGGAGCAACTTTTTTTTTCTCGAAAAAATTAGGATCACCATAGCTCACACTACTATAGTATAGTATATGTGTGAGCTAAAATTTCGTCGAAAATAATACCTTCTCTAGCCATTTCTAGGGGCTAGGAAGGTAAAAATTAAAAAGTTTTTCTGACCTGCTATGGGTCGAGCCACAGTCTTGCAATCTGCAACGAAAGGTATTTGATACTTGCAAAACACCTGATCGTACCCTGCATTTTTTAAAATTTGTTGAGGTAAATTTTGAATCGTCGTTATCTTAATCACAATAGGATCCAAGTAAATTTTTTGATTTCTTGTCAGCAAATTTTCAACAGAAACTAGTAGAATTGCTTTTGATATGTCCAGTTTTGGGTTCTCAAGGTTGTAAATTGTTAATGTGGGGTCAGTAAAAAACAATTCGCCTCTTATAATAAAATGTTGAATGTTGTTTTTTGTAGCTTGATTCGTAGATTTTTCAGATGATTTGGTTATTTTGCTCTTTTTTGATTCTTTCTTTCCTAAAACGGTTTGATGCAATGAATTTTTTTTTTCGGTTGCAGTTTTTGTAAAAATAAAAATAAAAGCAAAACTAACCAAAGGCTATCAAGTAAATAAAGGTCTTAAACAAGGTTGCTGTATCTCACCTACGCTCTTCAAGATATACTTGGAACAAGTCCTTAAAGTATGGAAGAGAAAATGCCAAAACATGGGAATTCCGTTGGACGAAACTACCTTGTATACTTTATGTTTCGCCGATGATCAGATAGTAGTGGCTCAGGATTATGACGACCTCGAATATATGACACGAAAACTAATAGAAGAGTACAATAAGTGGGGACTAGAGGTTAATCTCAATAAGACAGAGTATATGTGTATCGGTGGAATGAAACAGGATCTAATCTTAAATACCGGGCAGCGAATTCAGTCCTGTGATGAGTATAAATACTTAGGTCTAAAAATTACAGCTGACGGAACACTAGACAAAGCTATAAAAGATCGAAACGTACAAGGAAGAAAAGCAATAACTTTATTAAATGGAATAATTTGGAACCAAAGTATATCAAAACATAACAAAAAGCTTATATATAACAGTATTGTAAAAAGTATTATTACATACGGCTCAGAAGTATGGCCAATCAAGGATAGAACAGAAAAAATGCTTTCCGCTACGGAGATGGACTAGTGGAGAAGAGCAGCAGGGAAATCAAAAAGAGAAAGAGTTACGAATCAATGAATAAGAGAAATTATGACAGTGGGTGAACGTACTTTAGTGGATGATATAAGAACAAAACAATTAGTGTGGTACGGACATGTACAAAGAATGAATGATGAAAGACTACCTAAACAAATACTACAATGGAAACCAACTGGCCGAAGAAAACGAGGACGGCCAAGGAGAAGCTGGAGAGAAGGAATAGACAGTGAAATAAGAATAAGAGGCCTAGATGATGAATTATGGGCAAACAGAAACGAGTGGAGATTGGGTATCGGAAGACGTAGAACGTTGTGAAACCGATAAATATATATAGTTTTTTGCTTTTATTTGATTTTTATGACCTCTATTGAAAGCCAAGACTTGTGGCTATCCAACTTTTATGTCAAAATTGACATTTTTGTGAAATCCAAGATGGCGTAAGATTTTAAAATTTATTCATTTTTCAGAACCCCTCGCCAAATTTTTTGTGCGCCTCTGTACTTGATTTTAAACATTAACTAAAAAGTCACGCCTTTGCCATGCACAAAAAGGTATTAACTCAAAAGATTGGTTAAGAAATGATAAAGTTATACCCGAGAAGAGCAAACACATGTTCTCGGGTTATACCCAGTACCCGTTTTTCAGCGGTGTATGGGTAGCTGATCTCGCGCGGGGGCGGGGGTAATGTTTGTTTGGTTGACGTCGGCCATATTCATCGTGCGAAAACGTTCGTTGCCCTTCCTACGTGGTGCCGGTTCTATCCTTAGTGACGACGTATGAGTTTGTTTTGATTTGGGGTAGGTCAGCCTTGCCGGTCGCGCGTCATTGTTTGCTTTTGTTATCGTTTGTTTATAAAATGGAAATAAATACCGTCGATTACATAATTAACTGTGCAAATTTAAATACGTTGACATATGAACTTCAATTACAAATAAAATCTTTAGGGCCACATAGACCGGACCTAAAATTAACCAAAATTTTAGTGCAAGTAATTAAAAATTATACGATGCTGAAAACTGTGCAGTTATGAAAAATGAAATGCATTTTTTTGCTTTATTTGTCTTTTTTTGGAAAATCCACGAAGTGATCCTGCGTGGGTGGCAAAGGGAATGTGTGATATCAAGCACTTTAGTGAAAAGTTAAAGACACAAAGTAAGTGCTACTTATTTAAATATCCACATAGAATTCTATGCTAGGCAAGACTGATATTAGGTGCCAATTGAATAGTGCCTATAGGCAAAACATTACCGAACATAATGGAAATGTGGCGAAAAATAGACACATACTTAGTAGGTTAATAGACTGTTCTGTGGGATTTTTGAGGTTGCTCTACGGGGCCATGAAAGAAGGGCAACTTTATCTAAAAACAAATAAACTAAAAACTACACCAAGTAGCTGCTTGTTTGTAAAATGCTAAAATAAAATTGTTTAGCTAAGTTTTTTTATCTCCGTTTCCATGAAATATAAATTTCTGCCCCCCCAATTTATAATGCCAGTGGTTATGCCTTAACGAATAGGTGCTGATTTAACCCTCTGTGTAACGTAGGTCAAAAAATTGTTGCATTGGTTCTACTGTGGATTTATCAAAGACTATTCAATATCTACGGTAATGGGCATAATCAAAAGCTTGGGCCTTGTACTCCATATGCTGTATCCTTAATTTGTAGTTTTGGTAAAATTCAAAATGGCGGATGCTTTTATAACAATGGAAAAAAATGTTACATGCAAAGCTAACAGATAGAAAAAGGAATTAATGGATAAGAAACAAAACAAAAGTAAGAGATGTCAGAGGAGAAATAGCAAAAATAAAATTTGCCAGTCAGAATATTAGACAGAAAGACGATCGATGGAACAAATTTATTGTTAACTGGAGTCCTTGGGAAAATAAAAGGAGTAGAAGAAGACCCCAAATGAGATGTGCTGACAATTTAAAGAAACAGGTATTAGATGGATAAACACGGCGACAGACAGAGAAGAGTGGAAGATATTGGGGGAGACCTATGTTACCTGTTTTTTCTTTGATTTTTTGTACACCATTTGAAATAACTTGATCTTGAAAAAAGCTATTGTATTCAATATACTTTTCGATGCTTTCTAAATTTTCTAAAGTGTATTTTAATTTTGTAAACACGTTTATTTCTTTTTTTGTAATCGATTTTGTTGACAAGCTAGTTAACATTGTAGATTTATGTGATTTTAGATCTAATTCTAATTTTGGATAAACTTCTATAAATCCTTCTTTATTCATATCATTTGAATCAATATAAAACACATCTATTTTGTTATTTCTTGCTATGTTTCCTAGCTTATTTTCTCCAATATATATCAAAAATTCGATATGACTTTCGAAGATAGATTTTAATTCTTCTAAAGTTAGTTCTTCCATTTTGTGTTCAACTATTATTGGTACCCAAGTTTTATCGTTTTTTGTTATGGTTTTTATTATTTTTGTGCCTAAAAATAATTTTAAATGGTTTTTGGCGAATAATAATGAATTATAATATTTGTATCCCTTGTTATATAATATAATATACAATTTTAGTATTTTTGCGTAATGTTGATACTTACCATCAGGTGAAAAAATTTTTGCCAAATTTGTCCAACATAATACGTCTATTTGGTACGTGCATCTGTTTTTTATCAGTTCATATTCTATATGTGCACTTCCTAATTTTGTATCAAGTCTTATTAAGTTTGCATTCAAAGAGTCTACTTCCGATTCTTTGTAGCTTGTTGAATCACGTTCTTTTTTGTTTTTTTTATTTTTGTTTGTTTTTTCCAACAATTTTTTATCTACCTGTTTTTCGTTTTTGTTTGATTTTTGGTTTTTTTTACTTACATCAGGTTTGTGTGAGAAACCTAGCAAAAATTGTATTGTAAAGGTAATCATTGTTTTTTTTTAAAATTATTTTGACAATTAATATTTTTGTTGACATCTGAATGTATAGCAAAGAACAAAAGCTTGAAATTTTTGTGATTTTTCGTCTGATTCTAATTCTGTAAAAACTTCTACAAATCTTTGTTTATTCATATCATTTAAATCAGTACAAAACACATCTATTTTGTTATTTCTTGCTATGTTTCCTACCTTATTTTCTCCAGAATGTATAAAAATTCTATATGACTTTCGTAGATAGTTTTTTAATTATTCTAAAGTTAGTTCTTCCATTTTGTGTTCAACTATTATTGGTACTTAAGTTTTATCGTTTTTTGTTATGGTTTTTATTATTTTTGTACCTAAAAATTATTTTAAATGGTTATTTGCGAATACTAATAATGAATTATTACATTTTTATCCCTTGTTATATAATACACAATTTCATTATTTTTGCATAATGTTGATTCTTACCATCAGGTGAAAAAATTTTTGCCAAATTTGTCCAACATAATACGTCTATTTGGTACGTGCATCTGTTTTTTATCAGTTCATATTCTATATGTGCACTTCCTAATTTTGTATCAAGTCTTATTAAGTTTGCATTCAAAGAGTCTACTTCCGATTCTTTGTAGCTTGTTGAATCACGTTCTTTTTTGTTTTTTTTATTTTTGTTTGTTTTTTCCAACGATTTTTTGTCTACCTGTTTTTCGTTTTTGTTTGATTTTTGGTTTTTTTTACTTACATCAGGTTTGTGTGAGAAACCTAGCAAAAATTGTATTGTAAAGTTAATCATTGTTTTTTTAAAATTATTTTGACAATAATTAATATTTTTGTTGACGTCTGAATGTATAGCAAAGAACAAAAGCTTGAAATTTTTGTGATTTTTCGTCTGATTCTAATTCTGTAAAAACTTCTACAAATCCTTGTTTATCCATATCATTTGAACCAATACAAAACACATCTATTTTGTTATTTCTTGCTATGTTTTCAAGCTTATGTTCTCCAGTATATATGAAAAAATCTATATGACTTTCGTAGATAGATTTTAATTTTTCTAAAGTTAGTTCTTCCATTTTGTGTTCAATTATTATTGGTACCCAAGTTTTATCATTTTTTGTTTTGGTTTGTATCATTTTGTACCTAAAAAATTATTTAAAATGTTTATTTTATGTTTATCCCTTGTTATATAATATACAATTTTAGTATTTTTGCATAATGTTGATACTTACCATCAGGCGAAAAAATTTTAGCCAAATTTGTCCAACATAATACGTCTATTTGGTACGTGCATCTGTTTTTTATCAGTTCATATTCTATATGTGCACTTCCTAATTTTGTATCAAGTCTTATTAAGTTTGCATTCAAAGAGTCTACTTCCGATTCTTTGTAGCTTGTTGAATCACGTTCTTTTTTGTTTTTTTTATTTTTGTTTGTTTTTTCCAACGATTTTTTGTCTACCTGTTTTTCGTTTTTGTTTGATTTTTGGTTTTTTTTACTTACATCAGGTTTGTGTGAGAAACCTAGCAAAAATTGTATTGTAAAGTTAATCATTGTTTTTTTAAAATTATTTTGACAATAATTATTATTTTGGTTGACGTCTGAATGTATAGCAAAGAACAAAAGCTTGAAATTTTTGTGATTTTTCGTCTGATTCTAATTCTGTAAAAACTTCTACAAATCTTTGTTTATCCATATCATTTAAATCAGTACAAAACACATCTATTTTGTTATTTCTTGCTATGTTTCCTACCTTATTTTTTCCAATATGTATTAAACATTCTATATGACTTTCGTGGATAGATTTTAATTTTTCTAAAGTTAATTCCTCCATTTTGTGTTCAACTATTATTGGTACTTAAGTTGTATCGTTTTTTGTTATGGTTTTTATTATTTTTGTGACTAAAAATTATTTTAGATGGTTATTGGCGAATAATAATGAATTATTACATTTGTATCCCTTGTTATATATATACAATTTTAGTATTTTTGCATTATGTTGATACTTACCATCAGGTGAAAAAATTTTTGCCAAATTTGTCTAACATAATACGTCTATTTGGTACGTGCATCTGTTTTTTATCAGTTCATTTTCTATATGTGCACTTCCTAATTTTGTATCAAGTCTTATTAAGTTTACTTCCGTTTCTTTGTAGCTTGTTGAATCACGTTCTTTTTTGTTTTTTTTATTTTTGTTTGTTTTTTCCAACGATTTTTTGTCTACGTGTTTTTCGTTTTTGTTTGATTTTTGTTTTTTTTTTTACTTACATCAGGTTTGTGTGAGAAACCTAGCAAAAATTGTATTGTAAAGTTAATCATTGTTTTTTTAAAAATTATTTTGACAATAATTAATATTTTTGTTGACGTCCGAATGTATAGCAAAGAACAAAAGCTTGAAAGTTTTGTGATTTTTCGTCTGATTCTAATTCTGTAAAAACTTCTACAAATCCTTCTTTATCCATATCATTTGAACCAATACAAAACACATCTATTTTGTTATTTTATGCTAAGTTTCCTAGCTTATTTTCTCCAGAATGTATCCACAATTCTATATGACTTTCGTAGATAGATTTTAATTCTTATAAAGTTAGTTCTTTCATTTTGTGTTCAACTATTATTGGTACCTCAGAGTAAGAAATTTATTACTCTAAGATTGGTACCCAGGTTTTACGACAGACAGGGAAGAGTGGAAGATATTGGCGGAGGCCTATGTCCAAAGATGGATCGAAGAAGGCTAAATAGAATATAATAGAACCTAATAAAAAGTGCACTTTTTATTTACCTTTTTAAACATTTATTTTACAGATAAGAGCGCTGACTTTCAACAAAAACTACAGAGAAATAGCAGCCCTGAGCTTGAACAGCTACATCCACATTTGGTCTGCGGAAAATTTTAAACAGAAAATATCTCGAAAACTGCCTTCCTCCCAAGAGAACGTTTGCATGGCGGTCCAGGACGGAACAGGGCTGTACGCCATCGGCTGCAGGAGTTACACGTTGCTGTTAGACTGCAGGACTTTACAGGTACCTAAATTATGGCTACACAATGTTTATTTATTAATTAATTAAAAATGTTGTGCTTTTCACCATTGTTTCATATATGTAAAATATTACATTCTTTTTTATCTCTCTGCTCCATAAAATACTGTTAAGACATCAAATGTGACATCCAAGTATAATAGATACTCATTACATTGACATATTGTTTGTCCATTGTCTAGATCTAACTCACTTCATTCGTTTCCAATAAATAAGTACTGTGTCTTGTCCACGTTCACTGTTAACCCCCACTTTTGGTATTCTTCTGTTAACTTTCTTATCATATTGTCGGTACGATTTTATTTTAAATCGAACCCTTGAACGAGGGTACCGTAATAGATCTCTTATGTGAATAAAATAAATATGAAACAGTTTTAAAAACGTTACAAACTTTAATGAATACAAAATAAAACTCTGTTGCAATTTACAAATTGTTACGAGACTTTTCTTATGACCTATAAAACAAACAAGACCCAAAATATTAAAATAAAACTTTAACTTACCAAAATAACAAACTTCAAAATATTCTTTAAATATAAAAATCTTATGTTTCTTTACTGACAATTAATTTTAGAGGTTTTAGTTAAGTTCAACAAAACTTAGAATGTAACTACCGACTTGTCTCCTCAAAGTTTGGGTTTTTATAAATGGTAGGTTGGACCTAAATAATCCATTATCCCCTCTTTGAAGAGTTTCGAGGAACCAAGTCAGTGGCGTTGCTGATAATCCTAAAATTTACTTTACATTCTAGCTAATAAGCTAAACAAGATAAGCTAAACAAAAACAGAGATAAAATACATTTTATAGACAACGTTTTCTTATCTCACAGTATTTCCATGTCCAATCACTTTGAAGGGAAAACCCTCTCCGCTACTTGCTGTATCCCCACGCTTAACCATTACAACTCCCACTCTAGGCTTTTCAATAGTTTTTCTCGCCATAACCATCTGCTGTGTAGTGGGCGGCAACCAAATGTTTTCTATTTTGGAGGGAGGCGGAACCACTTTCTTATTGCAACAGAACCATAATTGTGTTTGTCGCTTTTCCAAGATGGTTTCGTACAGTGGCACAGTCAGGGGTTATTTGCATTCCTGACAATATACTCTATGTCTTCTTTATCATTAGCTACAATTACTTGGTCGTCAGCAAATTGTAGTGTGTATATGATAAATCGGTCGTTAAGTTGTATTATCATGCCGGGTACTTTATGTTTCCAGTTTTTTGGAGTTACTGCGATATATATTTTTTCGCATCTTTATAACTACAAAATACTCCGTTCTTGTGTTTACAGGCTGTCAAAAAAGTACCTTCAAGATACTCCGGCTGCGGGATCCGATCTGCCAGTTTTCATAGTGACATTTTGACAGTCGGAACCGGTCTAGGCATGTTGATGTTTTACGATTTGCGGGCTGGAAAGTACCTGGACTCCAGTATCAACTCCTCCCGAACTGTCGTTCTTAAAGCCAGCAAGGGATACGTGGTAAGTTTCCTTTTTTTAACCCTTCCAACCCATGAACCAAACCGAACCAGTCTCTCTTAAAGATGTTTATGCATTTGGCATTAATGTAAGGAGAAAATTGATACAATTTGATCAGTTTTAACCTAAAATCTATTCAATTTGTAACAATCTATGATTTTTATTATTTTGCCCAGGGAAATTGAACGTTATACCGTGGATAAATACAGAAAATTATATTTAAGATGTAATTCACGGTAACTAGATGTTGGGAAGAGTAAGGTTAGAAAAAAAATTTGTTGAAGAATATTTTCTTATTTTGAAAGTTCTCAGATGAAGAAGCACCTAAACTCACACTAGGTACTATAGTTATAGTGTACGTGTGAGCTAATATAACTAAAAACTGAAATATATTTGATTGAACTCCAGACTCAATTACCTTTCGTTTGATACCACACAAGCCATGTTTTGACTTAAACTTTAATTTTTCAAATCTACCCCCACCTTTTTTTTAAAAACTAAAATGTATTTTGTTTAACTCCAGACTCAATTACCTTTCGTTTGATATCACACACGACATATTTCCACATAAACACTAATTTTTTAAATTTACCCCCACCCTTTTTTTAAAAGTAAAATATATTTTATTTAACTCCAGACGCAATTACCTTTCGTTTGATATCACACACGCCATATTTTTACATAAACTCTAATTTTTGAAATATACCCCCACCCTTTTATTTGGCTTGTGTTTGGTGGATTTTGTTCATTTTTAAATGGGACCATCTCGACGCAAAACCCAGCGTAGCTACCAAATATTATTAAAATCGGGCAAGCGGTTTTTGAGTTATGCGCGTTGGTCGTTACAGACAGACAGACAGACGGCGCAACAAAAAAGTTTCAAAAGTATCTGAAACGCAAAGATATATAAAAAATTTTGAAATTGGAGCAACTTTTTTTTTATCGAAAAAATTATATCACTATAGCTCACACTACTATAGTATAGTAGTAGTGTGAGCTAATACATATGTTTTCATTTTTGGGCCTTACTCTGACAAACCAGTCTGTGTTAAAGTTTATACATTTGGCATTGATATTAAGCAGAAAATTGATATAATTTAACTAGTTAATGAGTATTAACAAAAAAAAATTATTCATTCAATTTCTAAAAATCTATGATTTTTATTATTTTGTCTGGGGAAACTGAACGTTGTAACGTAGATAAAGACAGAAAATCAGATTTAAAATGTATTTCGCGGTTATATTGTCGGGTACGATTTTATTTTAAATCGAGCCCTTAAACGAGGGTACCGTAATGGATCTCTTGTGTGTATAAAATAAATATAAAACAGTTTTAAAAACGTTACAAACTTTAATGAATACAAAATAAAACTCTGTTGCAATTTACAAATTGTTACAAGACTTTTCTTATGACCTATAAAACGAACAAGACCCAAAATATTAAAATAAAACTTTAACTTACCAACATAACAAACTTCAAAATATTCTTTAAATATAAAAATCTTATGTTTCTTTACTGTCAATTACTTTTAGAGGTTTTAGTTAAGTTCAACAAAACTTAGAATGTAACTACCGACTTGTCTCCTCAAAGTTTGGGTTTTTATAAATGGTAGGTTGGACGTAAATAATCCATTATCCCCTCTTTGAAGAGTTTCGAGGACCCAAGTCAGTGGCGTTGCTGATAATCCTAAAATTTACTTTACATTCTAGCTAATGAGCTAAACAAGATAAGCTAAACAAAAACAGAGATAAAATACATTTTATAGACAACATTTTCTTATCTCACAGTTTTTCCATGTCCAATCACTTTAAAGGGAAAACCCTCTCACTACTTGCTGTATCCCCACGCTCAACCATTACGACTCCCACTCTAGACTTTTCAATAGTTTTTCTCGTCATAACCATCTGCTGTGTAGTGGGCGGCAACCAAATGTTTTCTATTTTGTTCTACATAATTGTGTTTGTCGCTTTTCCAAGATGGTTTCGTACAGTGGCACAGTCAGGGGTTATTTGCATTCCTGACAATATGATATTAAGGAGGATATGGATAGGTCGAAAATGTTGGTTAAAGAATATTTTCTTATTTTGATAGTTCGAAGATGAATACATAAGTGTTCTTTTGATACTTACTCCGACAAACCAGTCTCTCCTAAATATGTTTATATATTTGGCATTGATGTAGGAAGAAAATTGATACAATTTAACCAGTTACTCAGTATTAACCAAAAAAATTCTCTATTTAATTTGTAAAAATCTATGGTTTTTATTATTTTGCCTAGGGAAACTGAACGTTGTACCATAGATAAATACAGGAAATTAGATTTAAAATTTAATTCGCGGTAATTGGATGTTAAGAAGAATAAGGATAGTTCGAAAATGTTTGTTGAAGAATATTTTCATATTTTCATAGTTCCAAGATGAATACCTAGGTTTCCTTTTTAAACCCTTACTCGGATAAAGCACTCTCTCTCTCTCTTAAAAATGTTTACACATTTGACATTGATATAAGAAGAAAATTAATATAATTTAACCAGTTTGTCAGTATTAATCAAAAAAATTATCTATTAAATTAGTAAAAATCTATGATTTGTATTAGTTTGCCTAAGGAAACTCATCGTTATACCGTAGATAAACACAGAAAATTAGATTTAAAATATAATTTGCGGTAATTAGATGTTGAAAAGGATATTTTCCTATTTTGATAGTTCCAAGATGAATTACATAGATTTCCTTTTTTAATCCTTACTCCGACGAATGAACCAGTCTCTCTTAGGGCCGGTTTCTCACTAGATGGTTAGCCCTGACACGTGGATTATCTTTCATAGCTGTCTTTTTTTAGCATGTGGTAAATATGCCAGTCATCTCTTTTTTTTATACATTTAGCATTGATATAAGAAAAAAGTTGATACAATTTAACCAGTTTATCAGTATTAAGTAAAAAAATAATCTGTTGAATTACTAAAAATCTGTGATTTTTATTATTATGCCTAGACATTGCAAATTAGATTTATAATATAATTGACCATAATGAGATGTTTTCTGAAGAGTATTTTCCTATTTTTGATAGTTCCCAGATGAAGAATACATTGAAAATGCCCAAAACGTCAAATACACGCCTGCCATCTACACGCACTGCTACGACTCTTCTGGTACCAGGTTGTTTACAGCTGGTGGTCCCCTTCCAGCGACTTTGACTGGCAACTACGCTGGTTTGTGGCAATAGAACAATAAAACTTTCAATGGGTTTGTTCCTAAGTTTTATCACTTAAAAAATAGACCGGTATACTGTGGACTGTGGAATCACTCTTTTTTGCTATCTCTAATATAAGTTTTTCTCTATCTCCCCCTTAAAGTACCTTAACCCCCCAAAAAGAACTTTAAACCCCCCAAAATTGCCCGATTTAGATCACTGTATACAATTATTTTAGTTTATATTTACTTAAAGAATTTATATTTTAAGTTTATACATTATTTAAATTTTTAAGTATAAGGGCCACTTTATCACCTTCCACTTAAGTCCCAAGTTGCACTTATCTTAACTTCTTGTCTTGTCTGTTTAAAAAGATAAGTGACACTCAAAACTTACATGGAAGGTGAAAAAGTGGCCATAAATCCAAGTATTGCTAACCTTAATCATGTTTCTTAAGTGTTGGAGGTTAGCAATACTTTAATACAAGACTTTGTAATATGATATCTATATATAAGCCAAACTTTTTAGAAATCAAGTAATTTTTTAAGTAAAAAAATAAGCGAATAGTGTGATACTCACTACTTTTTAAGTACTATAGTTAGTTATATCAGAATATTTCCTAAAAATGTGTAAATGCATTTTACTTACCGGGTGAACCAAAAAAAAAACGTAGAATTTTTTTTAACTATAACTTTTGAACTATACAACTGCACTTGGCAGCAGAATTAATCAGAGTTTGTCTAAATATATTTTTTTGTCCGCCCTCTAATAATCCAAGATGGCGGACGAGATTAAAATGTACCCTTCAAAGATGTTCTTTTATTCTTGTGTTGCGAACATATTATTTTTTTAAATAAGTAAAAAAGCTTTATTCTTGCCACGCACAACAAGGTACGAATCAGCAAAATCGGTTCAGTGGTTCTAAAAAAAATATTTTTGTTTCAACCATTGTTTTGCATATTATAAAAAATACTCTGCCAATCTATGGGCACCTAAGCTCACACTAGGTACTATAGTTATAGTGTGAGCTAATATAATCAAAAAATGAAATATATTTTATTCAACTCCAGACTCAATTACCTTTCGTTTGATACCACACAAGCCATGTTTTGACTTAAACTCAAATTTTTTAAATCTACCCCCACCCTTTTAAAAAAAACTAAAATGTATTTTGTTTAACTCCAGACTCAATTACCTTTCGTTTGATATCACACACGCCATATTTTTACTTAAACTCTAATTTTTGACATCTACTCCCACCCTTTTTTTTTAAATAAACTAAAATTCATTTTGTTTAACTCCAGACTTAATTACCTTTCGTTTGATATCACACACGCCATATTTTCACATAAACTCTAATTTTTGGAATCTACCCCCACCATTTTATTTGGCTTGCGTGCGGTGGATTTTGTTCATTTTTAAATGGGACCATCACGGCCCAAGACCCCAACTTAGGTACCAAATTTCATTAAAATCGGACAAGCGGTTTTTGAGTTATGCGGGTTGGTCGTTACAGACAAACATACAGAGAGACAGACATACAGACAGACAGCAAAACAAAAAAGTTTCAAAATCATCTGAAACGCAAAGATATATAAAAAATTTTGAAATCGAAGCAACTTTTTTTTTCTCGAAAAAATTAGGATCACCATAGCTCACACTACTTATATAGTAGTAGTGTGAGCTAAAAAACGTCCTGGTTAGTCAGGGTCTCGCTCAGGGTGGGGCAAAAAAGCAAAAAAATGTACAATCAAATAACCTAAACTTAATTTAACTTGCGAAGATTGCGAATAAACCTTGATAAAACGTATTACTAAATGACCTAAAGCCAAGATGGGGCAGGTGACAAGCCAGGGTGGGGCAAGTCCCTGACTACGCCCATGGTTAGAATTGATTGCTTTTTAAAGATCATAATTAAAGTTTATCGCCAAAAAAATCTATTTTTGTTCCAGCCATTGTTTTACAGATTATACGATTGCATTGCCAATCCTGTCTGCATTCATTTCCTTAAAAACTAATTATTACTGAACCGATCTTAGTGAAATAGAAAAAATCATGGTGGGAATTGATTGTTTTTTAAAGATTGTAATCAAAATTTGCCGCCATCTTAAAAGTTAAGATGTGCGTGACAAGGGTGCAGCTTTTTTACTGATTTAAAAAAATAATTTAAGCGTGTTCGCAACACAAGAATAAACGAGCATCTTTGAAGGGTCCAATTTAATTTCGTCCGCCATGTTGGATTTTAAGATGGCCAAGTGCAGTTTGTACCATTAAAATCGATGGTATAGTTCAAGAGTTATAATGAACAAAAAATTGTTCGTTTTTTTTTGGTCCACCCGCTATAAGAAGTTTGTTTAGACCTTTTTAGAAAATGTAAGCCCTAAAAGCCACTTCAATTAATTTTTAGTATGTATTTACCAATTAAATATTATAGAAAATTTTTGGTAAAATTGTGAAATATCTAGTTAGGGATTTTAAATATTAGAATAAATGTGTTTGGTGAATGTCCAAAAAAAAACTAGTTTATTTTTTTATTTTAAAGTTTTTATTGTGTTTCAAAATACGATTTTTTCCCAAAAAACTGAGCAAAAAATGATTACAAAAGTGTTTAAAAAGATACACAACATACTGACATTAAATTTGCAAAAAAAAACAATACCTACTTACATTTTAATAAAAAAATTTGGAATGTTTTTAAGTACAAGATATACTTTACAACTTTTTTATCACATTTTTTTCAAGCTAAAAGCAAAAAATAAATAATAGGGACTTATTGGAATAAAGTCATGGAATAATAGTGTCAGGCCGTATTTTGACAGTTTTGCATTGAAATATGACAGCTAATCTTCCAACATAAAGATTTTGTTTACTATACGAACCGAAATAAATACCAAAGAATAAATACTGCCTTCCTTTATAAATGGAAAATAATCAACTTAGTTTTACATTCCACTTCGGTATGTCAATTTTGAAAGATGTAAATCTGTCAAAATACTGCCTGACACTATTATTGCCCGGCTTTATTCCGATAAGTCCATATTACTTAAAAAAATTAATTGAAAAAAACACATGAATACCTACTTCTTGAAAAAAGCTACATGGACACCAAAACATAGTGACATATTAAAGTCTTTAATTTTCAAAAATGTCTATTAATAGAAAAAAGGCAGTGTTTTTTTGTATGGGTAGTTTAGGTTCAAAATTATGTATATACCGGGTAATTCAATATAAATTATTGAAATAACAATATTGAATCAACCTGTACAGTATTTTACTCTATTTAAAACATAATAATTATGTGGGAAGAAGCTTGAGTAAAATTTTTGAATTTTGAACTCTATACAGGGTGTTTCCAAAAATTCAATAACATAATTTTATTGTGAAATTCCTTGATTGTTTTTAAGATAAAAAGTTCATATAAACATAGTTTTGAAAATACTATTTTTTTGTTTATTTTGATATAATATTTTAAACTGGAGTCTTTTTTATTTTGATGATAGCAGCCTTTGTTGCAACAGCGATTTTTTCTAAAACGATTAGAGATGCGAAAAAATCGCAAGAGACAAAAATGTTTTAGCATTAAACAAGGATTTTATTCCTTGTTTTAAAATTCACCAGTGACAGTGGCAACAAACAAAATCCGGAGGAGAAATGCGACATGACCCCTGAAAAAGTTTCACTCTGTCATTTTTTACTATTAATTGACTGACTTATTGATGTGTATTATTGAATGTACAGGGTGTCCCAAATTGGGCACTTTTACAGGGTTTAAGGTACTTCTAGGGGAGACAGAGAAAAACTGACCACGCATTGCGAGGCTCAAATTTCAAGAGAAGACTTATAGTGAAAACCGCATTTTGAAATATCGTCTCGTCTTTGAGCTACGGGGGATTTTTGAAAAGTCTGCATTTTGGAGGGGGGTCTATAACTTCGTTATTATTGAAAATATTGATTTAGAGTAAATTGCAATTTTATAGACTTTGTCACAAGGAATGCACCCGCTAAATTAATTTTTAACTGTCACTTTCAATTTTTGAGATATGACATAAAGTTGCATTTTTTCTTATGGAATGGCCTATATTTTAATTAATTTTCGAATTCGTCATTGAATTCTTTTCAAAATGATGTATCATATGTTATAGTTTGATTGAGCGGTTTCGGAGATAATTAAAGTTTTTTATTTTTGTCCAGTGTGCGTTGAATGACGTCATGCGCCATTAACGTGAAAGCCTTGCGGTCAAATGCTACTTCAATAGTTTTGTTATCTTATACTATGCAAATTAAGTTGGCCTTGCGTCTTGGCGTTTTGTCATTGTTTTCAATTGTTTAAACAATTTGACATTACGCTTTGATATCAAATTATTTTGCACAAAAGCGTTTTAATTTTATTTCGAAATATGTATCATTTTTATTACTTTTTATAACTAGGCTTTGAGGGCCGTCAGCTGAATTATAATTTTTCCAAACCAGGCTTACTATATTTTTGATGTAAAACAATAAAAATATTGGAGTGCCTTGACCTGCCTCAGCAGGAAATCATAGCGCACTAGAAATAAGTGAAAAAGCTGAATATCTCCTAAACCGCTCAATGAAACTATGACATACATCATTTTGAAAAGAATTTAATGACAAATTCGAAAACTAATTAAAATATAGGCCATTCCATAAGAAAAATTTTTATGTCATATCTCAAAAACTAAAAGTGACAGTTAAAATATAATTTAGCGGATGAATTCCTCGTGACGAAGTCTATAAAACTGCAATTTACTCTAAATCAAAATGTCCACTAATAACCAAGTTATAGACCCCCTTCAAAAATGCAGACTTTTCAAAAAGCCCCCGTAGCTCAAAGACGAGACGATATTTCAAAATGCGGTTTTCACTATAAGTCTTCCCTTGAAATTTGAGCCTCGCAATGCGTGGTCAGTTTTTCTCTGTCTCCCCTAGAAGTACCTTAAACCCCCTAAAAGTGCCCAATTTGGGACACTCTGTACAGGGCAGATTTGAGCTAAATATCTTTAAAACTGAACGAGCTATAAACAAAAAACTGCAGAAAAAAACACCCTGTATCTAGAAAAACTAAATACTTCGGACCCTGTTTATATAAACTTTTTATCTTGAACTCACTTAAGGAATTCATCACTCAAATTATGTTATTTAACTTTGAAACAGCCTGTATATGGAGTAAAGAAACTTAAAGGAAACGAAAAACCATTCTAGTAACCAATCACATGATCCATTTCTTCCACTATGGCCTTAACTTTAATCCTTTCCAATGATAGCTCCTCTAAAGATGCAGCGTGAAAAAAAAACAGACAAATATTGAGATTTAGGTATCTTATACACGGTGTTTCACATGTTTTTACTGTGTACACAAAAATAAAACTGTAAACAGAATTACACATCAGTATGTCTGTGGCATTCTAACCACAGTTCTATGTTTGTACATAAAAAACTCTTTATTTTTTTGACTAAACATTTTTTTCTATTGGTTTTTTTTTCTAAATTATTTTTGTTTAGCTAGTTGGTCTACAGTTTTTTGCATTTCTTGTTTTGCTTGTTTTGAGGTTTCTTTAGTTCTCTTCGAACATTCTGCTATCTCTTTATCTACAACTTTTTGAATATCTTTTAAGGTATCCTGGGCTATCTTCGCATAGTCACCTACAAAAGTTTTTTTTCGAAAAGTGTTCGCGTTAGTTTTTCTTAATTTCTTAATTTGGAATGATAAAATAAAAATTAAATCCGAAAAATAATAAAATTCTAATTAAATTTTTATTTTATCAGTCCATATTAAATTTTTTAAGTCAATTATCTCAAAAACTAATGGATAGATTTTTGTAGCTCAAAAACAGCCTGAGGGGCCTCTTATTGTTTGGTTTTAATTTTAATTTTATAATAGATGTAAAAGGTTATACCTCACAATATTTTATTGAGTGATAGATAAAATTAGAAAAAAAGTTCATGGGTCAAAGTTGAGCGAGTTTTTTAATTTTGTATCTGTGCTCAACTTGTTTTTTTATCCAAAAATAAATGGATCCAGGATGGATCTGATACCTTCCTAGCCCATTAGCACACTCCAAATGGCTATATCAGCCTTGAAAACAGTTTTTATAAATATCTCAGAAACGGAAGGTCCTACGAAGTTTTGAGAAAAATGTGTTCTACTACATTCTGAAAACCGCATATTGTTGCGATGCTCCGGTAAGAAGTTTAAGCATATTTTCAATTTTTAAACCTTTGTAGAAGCTTTCGTTTCTGAGATATTTACCACAAACTATTTCAAGGCTAATATAGCGTTAAGCGGGGTCTACACATAACGTTTTACTTGATTAGGTAAAACGGATCAGGCAAACCTTTCGTGTAGACAATAAAACGTATGTTTTGCCTGAACTGAACAGGACTGAAGTCGGATCTGTTAAACTGATCGGTAGAGACTTTGTTTCCGGTAAAACGTCAGTTTTAGCGGCATTTCTTGTGGTAGTGCATACAATTTTAATTCCTTTCAAGTGCAACTTAGAAGTTGGTATACGAAACGTCCGACATTAGATAAGATAATTTTTTAGGAAATCAAACAGGGTATTGTCTTCCTCCACTAATTTTTAATTTGTTTTAAACAAATAGTCCCGACATGTTTCGTAAGTAGAAACTTACATCTTCAGGGGACATTACCAAACTAAATCAGCACAACATTTTGAAAAACTGGTTAAAAAACTATGTTTAGCTACGGTTAAGTCATAGACATTTAAAACAAAAAACATTATTGACAAAAGCAGTGCTTCCTCCATGGTGTATCAAAAACTGATCTAAAAACGTACGTTAAAACTATCAAGTGTGTACGCTAGTCTTTCAACAGTCATACTTGACCCTTTTGACTGACAGGCAAGACGTAAAGTAAAATGTTATGTCTAGACCGAGCTTTAAGTTCACTTGAAGTATGCAAATGGGCTAGGAAGGTATCAGAGACCCGCTATGAATTCATTTATTTTTTAATTTTTCGGACAGCGTTTTCTAACCTTACCCAAAGCTGGTTTAACTTTTTCGATCATTGCACTGGCCTGAGCTTTGGTTTCAGTCCAGCTGTCGTTCAGACTTTTGATAGTTTCACACTCGACTTTACTGATTTGCTCTTGATACTGTTTTATTGCGTTTGTCATTTCTTGTTTTGCGTCTCTATAAAAACCCAAATACCATAGAGCATATAAATACGGGTTTTGGCACGTAGACACACAGCTGCTGTGTGGCAGCTGGACGCCATATTTGTTGTTTATTTACATTTTGCGGTATTTTGCGTCTGTCGTGTAAAATTGTTTTTTCTGTGAAAACTGGGAAATAATTCACATAAAACATGTGCGGTTTCTGAAAAAATTTTCAGGAAAAGTAAGGGAGTGCTACTCTATAGGTAGATACTTGTATTTTTCTTAATAATTTAGTAATAAAGAAGTGGTTTATAGATGCTATTAAACACTCTTTATGGTTTAATGTGTGTCGATCAATGGAAAAAAATAAAAAACAACCTCAGATGTTTGACAATTATCAAATAATGTAGTCCATTAACGGAATATGTTCTAAAACCACTAAACCTGACGCATGTGCAGTTGCCGAAATCCTGTCTATATGAAAAAGGAACATCAAGAATCAAAGTGTGTCCTGGCTTCAAGCATAGCAACACACAGAGAAGAGTGGAAGGTATTAGGGGAGGCCTATGTCCAAAGATAAATCAAAGAAGGCTAAATAGATAGATAGAAATTGAATGAAATGTTCGAGCGCAAATGCCACGATATAAATACACACGTAAGAGGTAGGCAGAGTTCTGAACCATGGAAATTCATTTCTGCAGTAAAAAACCCAACAAAAGAAAAAGTAAACATCCAGATCATCAAACCAGAACAATGGATAGAACACTATAAGGGACTGCTGCAGGAGACGAGACCCGAATATCTGGCAGCCTCTCCGAGGAGAGACATAGAAGTACATGGAGAGGAAGTAATAATCGAAAAAGAAATGATAAAGAATAGTATTAAAAAATTTAAATCCGGAAAAGCTAGCGGACCTGGGGGAATATATGCTGAAATGCTCAAATATGGATCAGAGAAACTACTCGAAAATCTCACATATAATTATCAATCAATGCATAAACGGGCATTCAAGACCTGATGATTGGAAAATTGCATTCATACCCTCAATACATAAAAAAGGAAACAAGCTGGATTGCAACAATTACAGAGGAATTTCAGTAACCAGTACTCTAAGTAGATTGTACGGTAGGATTCTTAGAGATCTAATAGAGTATGATTTTCATGAACAAGAAGAAGAGCAAGTAGTGATAGTGTTTTTTGTCCTAAACAATTAATTGAGAAAAGGAACTGTTCCAGTAGAAAAATTATGGACAGTGTTAGAGCAGAATAATATCAATCATACATACATAAAAGCGATAAAAGAACTATAAAAAAGGTCAAAATCTAAAATTTAAATTAGAAATCGACTTTCAACTGGGGGTTAACTGTGAACGTGGACAAGACACAGTACTTATGTATTGGAAACGAATCAAGTGAATTAGAAAATGGACAAACAATATCTCAATGCAATGAGTATGTATACTTGGGTGTCACATTTAATAAGACAGTAACAGACTGTAAAGAACTGGAAAAAATAATAGTAAAAGCAAAAAAGGTTATTGGTTGTCTTAGTATTTTATGGAGCAGAGAGATAAAAAAGAATGTAAAATTTAACATATATAAAACAATGGTAAAAAGCACGCTGTTGTATGGAATAGAGACTTGTCGCGTAACAGAAAAATACAAAGCAGTCAAAAAAACCTGACGGAAGATGACTGTCAGGATCGAAGGAGGTGGAGAATAGGCTTCGGACAACGTAGAAAAACGTTCTAAACCGACATAGTAGTAGTAGTAGAAATTGAGAGAATAGAAATAAATATATCAACCACTAAGTACCTACTTCTTAGGAACATTTTTATGAACTTCCTCAGCCTGATTTTTCGCAAGTTCCTTCAGTCTATTAATTTCTGTTCCTGCTTGGTTGCAAAGATCTCTTAAAGCTTTTTCGGTAGTAGCCGTAATAGAGTCCAAAGATTTTTGGATTTCCGCTTTTATTGTTTCGACTATGTGTTCTGGACTAGTCATTTTCAAATATTTATTTTACTAGAATTTTGAAAAATTTTGGATTTGTTTTTGTTTATGATTTGTAAAAATGTCAGTTTTTGATGCAATCTACAGTCCCTGTATGTGACACATTTTTTTAAATCTGTCCAAGGCCAACACAAAAATAGAGGCCACGACCCTGAAAAAATCAGCTGTTCTCCCGGGGCTGAATTTTACATTAGGTCTTATGGGAGGTCAGACGTTTTTTTATGATATTTTCAAAATGGCACTAAAGATTTCCGCAAAATTTCAGTGAAATATTCTCAGACACCATCCCGATATTCCACCAAAGGTTTGTAAGGAAGCAACATGATTAAAAGGTTAAAATCTTCAAGATTTAGCATTCCTTATTTTGAATTCAAATTACCCGCCATGTACCACATGCCAACTGTTATATTTGACATCTATTTGACTTTGATATATGTGATTGTCACATTCGCTTCTGCTTTAAACTTAATTTTTGTGTGAGCTAATGAAGCGGCTATGAAAAATTAGGACTTACTATACATTAAAAAAAAATTGTTCTGCCAGAATAAAGTAAAAACAATCTCAAACTTAACTTTGTTTATATAAAACTTAAGTTAAGTAGTCTAAATAGATTTTGATTTAAATTGGAAAACCATTAAAAAACTCATTCCTCTGGTACTCATCCCTCTAAAATTTTTATGCAATAATTCCTAAAATTCGGGAAAATAAATGTTTCTTAGCTTACACCTAATTAGTTACATAAATTTAACAAAACAAATTATTTACTGTGCTGTACTGTTATTTAAAGGCAATGACCAAAAACGATATCCATATAGCCCACTTTTGGTAGAATCATCCATATATTTATTAACAATTTCCGCTGCTTAAGTTTTTCAGCGACCTTTCGTGCTGATAGATGTTCCTTCTTCAAAACGTTAACAACTTCCATTTTTTTACGTAGACTAAGAAGTTTTTTACTAGGCGCCACTTTAAAGAGATCTATTATTGCCCAAATGAACAATAAAAATAAAACACAGCAGTCCCGCCGAATAAAATATGTTGTAAATACGACAGAAGTATTTAGTCTCCGCATTAAAACGGAAAGAGGTAATTCCCCGGCTGCAGAGTGCGCTGTTGCCAACATACTACATAATATTTATGCCCATATGTCCGGTTATAGGAGTGAATTTTACATGTAAAGAAATAGGGAAAAGCTTGGTTCCAACAAATTTGTCCGCTTAAAGGGTGTGACCGCTTAATAGAGGTGTCCACAAAAAGAGGTTTCACTGTGTTAGCAAAGTATTAGACTATTAAAATTAAACTTTTTTTTTTTGTTTTATATTTTTATGCTCGAAAAGAGTTATTAAAATTAGGTAAATAATTTAAACTCAAAATTAGAATAGACAAAAAAATATATTCTACAAACTACAAATTGAAATAATAAAATATAGGTAACATAAAAACAACATTAAATAACTTAAATATAAATAAACAATATAATAATGTCCCCAAAAAAAACACCTTGTAATTTTCCAAAAACCGTTTCACTTTATTGGCAACAAAGAGTCGCTTTTTTGAAAATATTTTGTGCCAAAAAGTTCCACAGTCAAGTTTTCTTTTACAATTTTCCATAAATTTTAGCACTACTTTTTGACACACATTATATGAGAAAGATAGTGTTAACATTTTAGAGTACAGTCTCATTGGTAGTGTCTTCAGGGGGAGCTATGCACAGCTACCGCCCTAAGCAATTTTCATTCACATTATTTAAAAAAAAATAAGATTTCTGCGAGCTTAACAATGTTTTTGTCTGAAAAATGTATAAGCATTTTTTTGATTCCAAAGACTGTGCATAGAAAAATTTGTTAAAAAATCGAAATACAAGTATGTTTCCTGAATGGGACTATTATGTATCCATCCATAGGTGCAAAATGGATGGAAATTTGAAGTGAGATGGAAAAAATGGACATTTAAAGGATAAGTTCCACGAAGGCGGTATCCAAATCGTCTCCAATTTCCTTGTAACGTTCCTTTTCGGCGACCAACTCGTCTAAAGACAAAAAATAATAAAAAAAAATTATAAAGAAAATAAATTTAAAAAAAATAACCTTAAAAATACATGCAATGTAATATGTCCCCTTATTTGAAACTTCACAAGCCCCCTTTTTTCTTATTCACGTCGATAGTTAGGAATTAGTATAAAAAAAAAACACTAAAAAACATAGCTAGCAAATTTTTGTCTTACCTGTTTTTATATATACAGGGTAAAACAAATTATCTTCTGCGTATTATAAACTACAGTCTACCCTGTATATATTCAAGCTTGATATGTTAGCTGGGTATAGCACTGCACATTTTGGGAACACATTTTTAAGTTTAAAAAAACTGTAGTGCAGTTTAGAAGATATTTTTGTTATTTTACTATACTTTAAATGATTTTACTGATTCCAAAAATAGCCAATTTATTTTATTTTTCAATATTGCGTAAGCCGGGTGTAAAAAAAAACATATAATGGTTAAACATAAAAAATTGGGTATTGTTGGAATCAGTAGGAAAAAATACCACAAAATACAGGATGTTTTATTTCAAAGAAAAAATACAAATGTTTTTAAAAATATATTCTGAACTGCTTTAAAAGTCCATGCATTAAAAAAAATTTAAAAAGGATACACAAAGGGAAAAAATAATAAAAAAAACAAATAAAAAATAAATTAAATAATATTATTATTAAATTATTAGTTTTAAACTAAAAAATACATAATATATTTTTTGTTAAATTTCAAAATATAAACAGAGACATTTATAAAATTTATTTATTATAGTAATACTTAAATAGAATATTTTTTTGAAATTTAATCGATTTTCAAAAAAAAAATAATTTTTGCAAGATTTAAAAAAAGTAAAGGACTTTTCAAAAAATATAAAAGCCTCAATAAAAAAATCCTTAACTTTTTTTTAAATTGAGTTTTGGGTTGTATCTTACAAAAAACTATAAATGACCTTCAATTGGATATACAATGTACAAAATAAATTTCGAAAAATATTTTGGAAAACTAAGTAGGAAGCTTAGTGGCCTTATAGTATCAAAATATGGCAGTGGAGACCAAAAAATTTTAATAGGGACACTTAGTCTGACCAATAAACTCTAAAAGTTTCGATAGTTATTGACCCTATTAATATTGCAACTTAGGTTTTTAGGCCTTATCAGTTCATTATAAAAATTGAAAAATATATAAATATTTTACGAAATTCTAAAACTACTAATAAAAAAGGATGAAAACGCGTAAAATTTATTTGAATGTGTGTTTTTTGTGCAAAACGTGTATTTTTTTAACTAGTATTTAGATTTAATTCTATAAAAATATCGAAAAAGCTACTAAATAAGTAATATAAAAAGCACCAAATACTTCTTTTGTTTTCTACAAAAAAACAGATTAAAAAAAATAACTTCAAAAAACAATCTATTTCGATATCTTAAACAAAACTGCTTAATTTTTTTTAAAATAAAGAGTTTATATTAATTTATTTGAAGTTGTTTTTTTTATGGTAATGTGTATATGGAATGACATTGTAAAGTAATTTTGAATCCAAAAAAACTTTTAAAAAATGCCCTAGTTGTTTGGACTCAAAAAAAATATCAAAATTTTCGGAATGTTTTGCTCTTACAAAAAAAAATTGATCGTGTAAAAAAATGCGTGTTTTTTATAAATACAATATAAAAAAATTTGATTTTTCTGATTTTTTTAAAATCCTACATATTTTGCATTTCATGCAAAGTGAGTTCCATCTCGCTCTCTAGCCTTTTGCATTTTTCTTTTTCTGCTAGCAAGTCGTCTAGAAAAAGGAAGGGAGAAAAAAAAACATAAGGGTTAATAAATAAAAACAACACAAAAAAATTGGGATTTTAGCTGTTATTAGGTTAGCTATTAAGCTGGGTATTAAACAACCAAATTTTTTTTGCAAAAAAAAAAAAATTTGTAATTTTTTTGTTGCAAAAAAAAACAATTTTTTTTTTAAATTTTAATTTAATTTTTTTTTTCAATTTACCTTCGAGCCTGTCCACCTCCTTTTGTAGTTTCTGCACTGAACGTTCAGCAAACTCAGCACGAGCTTCAGCCTATTAAAAACAAAAAAACTATATAATTTCTTGATTAAGGGTCTTAAATTGGCGAAGAGCCCAGTGTACTTTCAATATAATATTTTTGAAAAATATATTTTTTTCTGATTTTAAAATTATCCACTTAAGTAACCTAGTCAATTAATTAAAATAAGGTTTTTATTATGATAAGTTTTTTTGTAAAAATACTCAAATTCCTCAAAATTCAAATATTTAAGACAATTATGTAGAGTCACGGACTTTTTAAATTGCCGTTGTATTTTTTTCTGTCAAAATTAATCATTTAAATAAATAAATAAAAAAATTTACGTCGATTTACAGAAGGGATATGATAGTATACCACTAAATCTACTTTGGAAAGCGTTGGAGAACACAAACATAAGCGTACAACTAATTAAGGCCATCAAAGAGTTATACCGCAATAGTAAGACAAAAGTTAAAATAAAAGCAAAACTAACCAAAGGCTTTCAAGTAAATAAAGGTCTTAAACAAGGTTGCTGTATCTCGCCTACGCTCTTCAAGATATACTTGGAACAAGTCCTTAAAGTATGGAAGAGAAAATGCCAAAACATGGGAATTCCGTTGGACCAAACCACCTTGTATACTTTATGTTTCGCCGATGATCAGATAGTAGTGGCTCAGGATTATGATGACCTCGAATATATGACACGAAAACTAATAGAAGAGTACAATAAGTGGGGACTAGAGGTTAATCTCAATAAGACAGAGTATATGTATATCGGTGGAATGAAACAGGATCTAATCTTAAATACCGGGCAGCGAATTCAGTCCTGTTGAATATAAATACCTAGGTGTAAAAATTACAGCTGACGGAACACTAGACAAAGCTATAAAAGATCGAAACGTACAAGGAAGAAAAGCAATAACTTTATTAAATGGAATAATTTGGGACCAAAGTATATCAAAACATAACAAAAAACTTATATATAACACCATTGTAAAAAGTATTATTACATACGGCTCAGAAGTATGGCCAATCAACAGAAAAAATGCTTTCCGCTACGGAGATGGACTATTGGAGAAGAGCAGCAGGGAAATCAAAAAGAGAAAGAGTTACAAATCAAAGAATAAGAGAAATTATGAAAGTGGGTGAACGTACTTTAGTGAATGATATAAGAACAAAACAACTGGTGTGGTACGGACATGTACAAATAATGAATGATGAAAGACTACCTAAACAAATACTACAATGGAAACCAACTGGCCGAAGAAAACAAGGACGGCCAAGGAGAAGCTGGAGAGAAGGAATAGACAGTGAAATAAAAATAAGAGGCCTAGATGATGAATTATGGGCAAACAGAAACGAGTGGAGATTGGGTATCGGAAGACGTAGAACGTTGTGAAACCGATAAATATATATATAATAAAAAAATTAATTTTTAAATATGCATGTATTCAGACAGAGGTAAGGTTCACAATTTTTTTGTTTTGGTTCAAACTACTATTCCGAATTTCAAATAGAAATATTTTTTATTTTCGAGGGCGGCAATTTAAAAAGTCTCAGACTGTACAACATTGGACTCTTTAGTTTAAAAAAAAGTTTTTTAACTTAAAATGTATCTTTTAAAAACCAAGTAAATAAAAGATCAATATTATTAGATTAGTTTAATCTTTCGTTTAAGCCTGCTATAAAATAATCGATTAAAAAAAATTGTTATCGAAAAATACACAAAATTTCCAAAAATATCCATCTTTTACTAACAATTTTTTTTATCATGCACATTAAAACTATTCTAAAAAGCAAAGCATTAGAAAGTTTTTATATCATGCAAAATATCTAAAAATATTAATAGACACAACAAAAACAAAAAAAAAACACAAAAAATGTAGTACTTACAAGTTACTAAAAAAATTGTGATCTAGTGACTTTGCTACTACCAACCACCATAATTCACATAATTGAGTTCTATTAAGCCATAAGACCAAAAAAAAAGCTACCAAGAAAAGTGCTATACAGAAAAAATAGAAAATTTACAAAAAAAATATACCATGAATACTAAAAATGAAGAAGGTGATGTAAAAATGCGGTGTTGTCGGTGTGTGTTAGGTTATCTATTTTAGTTATTATTATTTTTTAAATAAAATAATGGTAATAATGCCATAAATGTTTTTGTTTATTACAATGTTTTAATAAAAAGAATGATGTAGCCAGCTACAAAATTTTAGTCAAGTTTTTGATCTTTTACAATTTTAATGATTTTGACTATAAAAAATGTTTTTATAGAGAATACAACTGTCATACTTTTAGTTTTTGAGATATTAAATAAAGCAATTTATGCTTAAAGTAAAGGTACATCAATAAAAAAGTTATAGACCCTTCCCAACTGCAACTTTCCAAAAAAACCACATGACATGTATTAGAATACGTTTTATACAAAGCATAATTTTTATTTTATTTTTATTTATACATTTAAGGCATAATTACCAAAAAAATACCCCAAAAATAATTAGTGCACAGTGCACCGGTCAGTTTTTTAAGTGATCAGTTACAGGTTGAATTTTTGTAAATATATTTATTTTGCTAAGACGTCCAACATTTTCATCTGCGGAAATTCTTGAAAGTAAATTTTTTTAAAAGAATTTTAACAAAAGAAAACGAAGTTTTGCTGCTAGGCAAATTAAAGTTGTTTACGAAAATTTAGCCTGTTACACATTACTTAAAAAAATACTCTGCCAATATATGGGCCCCTAAGCTCACACTAGGTACTATAGTTATAATGTACGTGTGAGCTAATATAACTAAAAACTGATATATATTTTATTCAACTCCAGACTAAATTACCTTTTGTTTGATACCACACAAGCCATGTTTTGACTTAAACTCAATTTTTTTAAATCTACCCCCACCCTTAAAAAAACAAAAACTAAAATGTATTTTGTTAAACTCCGGACTCAATTACCTTTCGTTTGATATCACACACGCCATATTTTCACTTAAACTCTAATTTTTAAAATATACCCCCACCCTTTTTTTTAAATAAATTAAAATGTATTTTGTTTAACTGCAGACTCAATTACCTTTCGTTTGATATCACTCACGCCATATTTTCACATAAACTCTAATTTTTGAAATCTACCCCCACCCTTTTATTGGGTTTGTGTTCGGTGGATTTTGTTCATTTTTAAATGGGACCATCTCGACCCAAGACCCAGCCTAGGTACCAAATTTCATTAAAATCGGCCAAGCGGTTTTTGAGTTATGCGCGTTGGTCGTTACAGACAGACAGACGGCGCAACAAAAAAGTTTCAAAATCATCTGAAACGCAAAGATATATAAAAATTTTTGAAATCGGAGCAACTTTTTTTTTCTCGAAAAAATTAGGATCACCATAGCTCACACTACTATAGTATAGTATATGTGTGAGCTAATACAAAGTAAACCAAAGAAAACCGTAAAAAATATTTCGGCTATAATTTTTTTGCCCTAAAAAACCAACATTACAAACAAAAAAAACAACAGCCGAAAAAATATTTAAGGTTTTTTTTTCCAACCTTAAGAAATGGTGTCCCATTTTTGATAGTATTAAATGGGAAACTCAGCTATTTAAAAAGATAGAGAACTGGTAATTACACATTGCTGTATTCAAATTTTGAGACGTTAAAAAATACGACAAAAGTTTTTTTCCAGCCCTTGTAGTTTTGGAGTTTCGACGAAAAATTAAAAAATTAGGAATTCTAAAAATCGGTCATATCTTTGTTATCAGTGCAGATATTTCCATTGTGTTCAAACTTCTCGACAGATAGCTGACTCTGTTAACAAAATGACGTTGTTCAACTTTTGGTCCTTCGAGTCGGATTCGACATTTCAGAAAAAAAATTAAGAAGATAAATACAGACCTAGATTTTTTTTTAAACTTTTTGCTTTATATTGGGTATCCAATTGACCTTTAGCTATAAAATTTAAAAAAAAATCCAGGTCCGTATTTTTTTTTGTAATCTCAGATTATTGACCGAATCAACTTTCTGTATAGAAGTTTTAACAGAATTAAAATATCTTCCCTAATAATTAACTTCTGGCATTAAGAATTTTTGAATTTCCACTCGTACCTTCAAAACTACAAGGGCTAGAAAAAAATGTTTGACATATTTTTTCTTGTTTCAAAATTTGAGGACAGTAATGTGAAATCCCCAATCCTCTATCTTTTATAATAAGCAGGGCTCTCAACAGATAACCAGCAAAATAATATGAAAAATATGATTCCATATGGCCGGTGATTTTTTTTTTTTTTTTGAAAATATATTTAGTAACCAATTTTTTTTTTTATTTATAAAGAAATGTATTAACAGTTTTAAAAAGTTGAATTAGGCCTGAATGGGGTATCGCCAAACAAAAATAAGGCACTTATTTTAAAAGTACATGTTCTGTGGATTTCACCTCACCTCTTTTTTCATCCAAACTTATTTTGAGAAAAAAATGATGTGCCAAATTTTTTACCGGTACAGTTTTTAAAATAAGTCATTGTTATAAATTTGGGATTATGCAAGAACAATAAAATCTTTAACATTTAGTTCTTTTTGACATTTTAAAAAATATTTTTTTGGTTTTAAATAAAAACCAAATTTTATGTAAACATTTTGACAATGACATTCTCTTCCGCAAAAAATGTTTTTTACAAAATTACGGTATTTTAAAAAATCTTCCGTATAACAAAAACTATAAGGTACGAAAAAAATCTAATAACACCATTTTTAAGAGCTCAAAAAAAGAACACTGCAAGGTAAAATCAGCAGATCGCCATCTTTATTAATAAGCGGAAGGAAACAGGCTCAAGTATTCTTTAAATGAAAAAGATAATTTTTAATTTATGTTTGCTTCAACAGTAGTCACTACTGGAGCCAACATTAGCCCCTCAGTTGATCTTCATTGCACAAAATATGAAGGTTTTTTAAAAATATGAAGTTTTATGAAGCCTGAAAAAAAATATGAATATTTTCATAAAATATGAAGGTGTGGAGAGCCCTGAATAAGTGAGTTTTCCATTCAATACGATTAAAAATGGGACACCCTGTACTGTGCACTAAATAATTTAACAGAAAAACCCCTATATTTTTAAAGTGCCAAGACAATAATTTCCATTCCTTCCTTAAAAAAAATAGAGAGGTAAGAGTTAAACTTACTTCACGCAATTTGTCAGAAATGACACGAATCTGATCTTCGCTGTGTTCTCGGGTCACTGCGGCCTAATGCAATATGAAACAAGTAACAAAAAATGAGAAAATTACAAAAAAAGCACATGTGAAGAATGAAGATATTTATAGGGGAGAGTACCCAATGAGTGGACACTTTTGATTTTTTACAGGGGAGAGTACCCCAAGATCGGACACTTTTTAAATTATTTATAGGGAAGGGTACCCCAAGATCGGACATTTTTTTAATTAATTATAGGGGAGAGTACCCCAAGATTGGACACTTTTTTTTATTATTTATAGGGGAGAGTCCTCAAGATGGGACACTTTATTTTTGCGGCGAATATATTAAAAATAAAATAAATTTAAACAATATTGCGATAGTAAATTGGTTGATTCATTTAGAGGTACCTTTTCAGAAGGTTTGTTTTGTGACAAATCAAACAGTCAAACATTTCTCTCAGCGCACAATTCTTTAGACCAGTGAAAATAACCTTATTAAAAAAAAAACTGTTTTTAGAACTTGGGCAATTTTGGGTGAAAATGAAGCCTTTTTTGTGTTTTAAAATCAAAATGAAATGTTAAAATAAATGTTTTAATTACAAAAAAAATGTGGCAAGTAAAGTAAAATCGTTTAAATAAAACTTGTAGACATTTTTACTACCTATAACTTTTGTATTTACAGTGAAACCTCCTATAAGCGGACACTTACGGTTTCGTCGATTTTGTCCGCTTATTGGTGGTGTCCGCTTATGAGAACTGCGAAATTCCGATATTAAATTTTTCAGCGATCTTTCGTGCTGATAGATGTTCCTTCTCCGAAAGGTTAACAACTTCCATTTTTTCACTTAAAGTAAAAAGTTTTTACTAGGCGTCATTTCAAAAAAATCTATTACTACCCAACTGAATAATAAAAATAAAACCCAGCAGTCCCGCCGAATAAAATATGTTGTGAATACGACAGAAATATTTAGTCTCCGCATTAAAACGGAAAGAGGTAATTCGCCGGCTGCAGAGTGCGTTGTTGCCAACATACTACATAATATTCAGCGCTCCGTTCCGTTGTCAGAAGTTCGCGTCCGGTTTAGGGAGAAAAAAAAATTGTCTGCGTCCGGTTATAGGAGAGTATTTTATAAGTAAAGAAATAGGGAAAAGCTTGGTTCCAACAAATTTGTCCGCCTAAAGGGAGTGTCCGCAAGAAGAGGTTTCACTGTAACTTTTTTAAAATAATAATAAGTCGCTAAAAACGATGAAAAATCATATCCACCCCTAAAGGTTTATCTGATTTCCTTATAACTCGGATTGAGTCGTAACTTATTTTTCCTGTTGGCTACGATATAATAAGGCGCTGACTGTGACGTAGCACGGCACCCCGACACAAAATATGAATCTCGAACGTATCACCATCTAATCTAATCGTGTCATTGACTGAACTTACACATTATTATCCGATTATTTACCATCTCTTTTTAAACTAATGAATAGTAAGGGCGTCTAATAGTCTTAAACAATCATGATATCAATAAATAAACAGTGGTCCACTCGTTTTATTTACTAAACTCACAAATTGTCATCCACCTACTTACTGTCCCTTTTTAACTCAAATTAGTGGGACGGGCGCACCCAATCTAAAACAGTCTTGGGATTAGTTTTAAAATAGAAGTATTTATAAGATGTCATTTTGACAATCAATGTCAATCGACGTTCTTCCCTCAGCACACAGTGGGCTCGCGGACCTGATTTTTCGCCAAAAAGGGTTAAATTAAATACATACTGAAACTTATAAAAAACATCTTTACTAAAAAAGAGTAGATAGTCCAGTAGGTCTTGAAAAAACTATTATTTGATTGACACAAATTCAGAAGTGTCATGTTTCCTTTCAACAGAATGCGTTCAAGGACCATATTTGCATGGCGATTTGATCCAGATTTAAAGCCATTTTGCGACAATATTATATGTTGTATAAAATTTTCATAAAATAAATCTTGTAGAGGGAGGTAAGTAGATTTTATCCCTGTACATTTTGATTTCAATTTTGATGTATAGACAGGTATGGTAATGGTTTTTGCTTGGGATTTCTGGAATTCTATAAAAATATAGATTTCCTATAAATGTTGGACAAAAAATTTGCTTCAGTCATCAACCGTTTTCTTGAAATTTTTATTTTCTTAAAGAGCTCAATCTTTCAAAAATTATATTTTAAAATCTGCTGCCACAATGTGCCCATATGAAAGATATTATTAATTTACCAAAAAGGGATTTCTTCGAGAAAAAGTTATATATAGCCATCTTAACAAAAGTGCTTGTTTATTATTTTTAAAACACTTTAGGCTAACTTAAACAATTAAAAAAATTATATATTAATAAAAAATACAAATAATGTAAAGAATATTCAAAAAATAAAAAAAATGTTCAAAAATCTAATAAAAAAAGTCACTTCATAAAAAATATAAACTAAAAAACCTTGAAAACCAAAAATTACAGATAAACTTAACTTTAACAGGTGGATTGTTTATGAAAAAAAAGGTAAAATAACTTTTAAGGTAAACGGTTTTATTTTAAATCATCAGCAGTTTACCAAACCTGTCTTTTAATAAACTAATATACAAACGTAGACGCTTTAAAAATATTTATTTTGTTGGACTTAAAAACAAATTTTTCTAGAAAATCATTCTGAATTAATTATGCAGTCATTAAACTTGCAGGTTCTTATCCGCTACAAAGTCAGGGTGCGTTCGTATTATTTTCTAGTTTTTGGCACAGCCAAAGAATAATATTTATTATTATGGAAACTTTTAATCCTTTCCAATGCTTTATGCAAGCTTGGTTACGCATTACACGATGAGCTCAATTTAACCTTAAACAACCCCAAGTACCAAGTTTGACACAAATCGGTTTATAAATAGGATAGTCTATTGGATAAGGATTTTGGGCCCGCCGTGCTAGTTTTGTTTGTTTGAGTAAAAAATTATAATAAGCGACGTTAAACACCGTAGAGTTCCAAATTTAATACATGTCGATTCATAAATGTAAACGTGTGCCATTGAGGATCCGTCATGATATTTTTTTTTTTAGGTTTTAGTCAGAAATCTTAATTATCAGCTTTATACACTTCAAAGTTCCAATTTTGATACATATCGGTTCATAAATAGAAAACTTTGCCCTTTTGGATTTGCCATGTAATTTTTTTAAAGTTTGAGTTTATAATTATAGACTTTAGACACGCCAAAGTTCTAAATTTGATACCTCTTCGTAAATTAGTTTTTTTTTAAATTTAAGTCATAAATAATATTTAGCGACTATAACACTCCAAAGTTCTATATTTAATACTTATTGGTTCATTAATAGGAAAGTTTGCCATTTTGGATCTGCATTTTGATTGATAATTACTTTTTTCTCATTTTAAAACAAAATATTGTTACAAAACCTAGTATTCTAATTTTGGTCAAAAATTAGGTCCGGGAGCCCATTGTGCAGCTCTATGAGTAGGACAGCAATAAAAAAATTTGCTGTGCTTTAAAAAGAGATGCAAATGAATATGTTCCAAAATTACAATTTATGTCGGGGTGCAGTTTTTAGTAACGTCACGAGTCAGCGCCTAATTTCTTTTAAGTGAGCTGTCAAAACATCCCTTTTAAAAAAGTACTCTTAAATGTACATATGTTTAAAATGGTGAGGAGGGGGGAGACTAAATAACAAAAATAAAGAAAATCGTACAGTATGAATGATACAAAAAGAGATCTGCCACCTCAAACAAAAAAAAATGACATGTACAGAATAGAAAAGACACCAGCGACATCTAGCAGAAAACCAATTGTCAATAACGAAACAGTAGCCTCTATCTATCCTAAAATTCCTAGACTGTCAAACAGCTGTCATAGCTGTCAAAATTACCTCCTGGAGTTGCTGCACAGTGTGTTTTAACGATACCGAGTACTCTTCTTCTTTGAGGGTCGCCTAGAGTGGGAGGTTAGTTAAAAAAATAAATAAAAATAAAACGACAATAAACACATTGTTAAAAATAATACGTATGAAAGAGATAGACACATCTAAAAAGGTTTTGACATGGTTACACTTATTTTGACATTTAGGTTAAAATTATATGATTTATACTGGGTGTTGAACTGAATAACATGCTGATATTTAAGGATATACGTGACAATAAAATTATAAGACTGGTGTAAAAAATCTACTTTTCCTACTTGCGTGCGTAAAAGTGCACTTTTACGCACGCATTTGCGTGCGGAAAGTTGAACTTTCCGCACGCCGTGAATTTTAGGCCTAATTAGACTTATTGACCCATTTATAAACTCAATTAAATTAAAAATGAGGCCTAATTAGACTTATTGACCCATTTATAAACTCAATTAAATTAAAAATGAAAACAGAATTTGTTTTTTGCTGTTTTAATGTAAAAAATACCAAATATATTAAAATGTAAAACCAAGCTTTTTATGCAACTAGGAAAAATTTTGTACCTAACTCTTGCGGAAAGTGCCTTTTCCGCCTTGACGGCGTGCCCGAACTCCGCAAAGCGTCGTTGGGGCAACTGCCGTCGCGTGCGCACTAGTTAGGTAAATAACTATTATTTAAATATTAATACAACTTAATGATGTTCCCCATCAAGATAGTCCCCTTCTCTATCGACGCACAGTGCGGACTCCTGTGGGCATTGTGGGCAATATTCGAAAAACTGAGGTTACATTTTAAAAGTTTTAATATTGCAAAAGTATAGATAAATGTCCAGTTTATCTGTAATCATAACCTATTTTTTAGTCACACTTGCGAAAGTGAACAAAATAAATAGTTAAAGTCGTTATTTTAAAACAGGTACAAAAAATCGTATAAAATACCTATCAGAAAACTAATTTTACTGGTTCTGCATTTAAATATAAAAAAATTTTTCTTTAAGTATTACAGTGATATATATTTACGCTATTTGTTTAAATAAAATTTTGTCAAATTGACGTCTCGCTTTTAAAATAATTTAATTAAAACTGTTATGCTTACAAAAAAAAATATTTTTTAAATTTTATTAAGGTTATAAAAAATTGCAAAGATTTGCAAGGTCTGGCATATATCCTAAATATTAGTCCAATGAATTAGCAATAAATATTTTTTGCTACTGGCTGCTACTAAGGGTGCTGTATTTTTTTAAATAATATATTTCAATCCTAATAATTTATAACACATTGGTTACCACCCCGGTTGAGAGGCCTCACATCATATCCTGTTTAGGTATACCCTTAAAACCAGTCTTGCCGCCATTTGGACAAATATAAAACTGTGACAGCTCTCATCAACGTCAAAAATGGCGGCAGCAAGATGTCAAAAATGGCACTAAATCTGGAGAAGATATGAGGCTTATTATTCGGTGATGGCGAGTGGTTATAGGTGATAATAAATTTTTAAAAAATTCCCAAAATATTTATGGTACTAAGTCACCTTATACTACTGTGAGCAAAATGGAAAATTAAATATTTTAGAATCACATATCGTATTGGCCCTTTTTTTTCAATGGGAACGCACAAAAACAATAATTTGAGGTAGTCAATAAAATTATAAAAATACTGCTATCAGTCTTAAAATATATATGCCAAAAATTATTCTAGTGTTTGTGTGGGCGAATATTTAAAAAAAAATAGTTTTTTTGCACTTTGGAGATCAAAAGTGCGCTTTTTATCACAAATTTTAGGGATAAAGTATGATGTGTAATTCAAAGATAAAACGTAAAAATGGGAAGTCTGTTTTTCTTGCAAAATAATTTTAATAAAAACGGAGCCCAAAAATGACTAAAGTATCTTTTGAGCACTCGGCGAACTGTAGCTACATACAATTTTTTCTTCTCGGGATAAAAGTGCCACTTAAGTCCCTAAGAAGATAATATACTATTTTATCACTGTTTTTTACTTTTAGAAGGCATAAGCATAAAACATTCAGACTTGTTAAATGAGTGGCCTCTCACGAAAATCTGAAGGTGTTAAATATTTTTTTAAAAAATTCAACCCTTATTGGGTTTAGAAGAATGTTCTGCCAAAAATAACCAAATTCTAAATAAGGCATCATTAAATTTTTGCAAAAGTCTCAGTCTCAAATGAAAGCTATCGGGACGAAACAAAATTTATTTTCAAAACCGTTATTTCGAATGGTTAAATAAAGATATTATATCTGAGAAATTTTGTTATATAACGGATTCAGAAAAATCAAAAAATACAGATTCGGAAACAGAGGCCGTACCCGGACCGAGTCGTGGATGGCCTAAAACGGCTTTCTTAGAATCATCTTTAAGAACAAAGAAACTGAAGGTGCAATGTGTGTATGTATGGTAAAAATAATTATTTTGGGGTTGCTAATTTATTTTTTCTGGAAGCCCCCCCAAGCCTTCCTAACTGCGCCCATGAATCCGAATAAAAATAATAATTTTGGTTTAATTTCTAACCAAAGAAATTTGAATGTTTTTGTTTCTAACACAAAAGTCAATTGATTTTTATTTTTAACGTAACTGTAGGTTAAATTGAATGTACTTTAATTTATTTTTTTATTATTTTAAATAAAATGACATGTATATTTTAAAAAGTTTTACTTGTTTTAACCTTTAGACTACACTTTATCACATACCCTATAAAAAAATTAACTTTTTTGAAAAACAACAAAGATATTGATTATTGTCCAAAAACCCTATTTTTGTCCGCACTGTGCGACGCAGCATCGCTGTTTTGGATGTGTTGGAGCGCCCTTCTCGTTCATCATCTTTAACTTCTTCACGACCCTCAAAAAAGCTTTTATGCCACATAAAAATCATTGCAATCATACACTGCTCCCTGTAGACATCCTTTAGCATTTAGTAGCCGTTTTTTTGAGTTTTATTTTAAATTAATACATTGCTTAATTTTTTCGGTTGTCGTAATTCCGCCAAATGAGCTATGCACGATCCGCTTTAAACCACTGGGTAAGCCAAGCCTGTTAATATTTTCGTAAAAAGCTTATAAACTCAAGAATCACCTTCTTAAATATTAGTATGTTATTCAATAACACCCACAGGATACGATTTTAAGAAAGAAGTCAATTTACAAGATATTTTTTGGCCAAAGTTTTAAAAAATGTCAAAATAAATGTGTGAAAAATTTGTCAAAAAACTGAAGAACACACGCATATTAAAAGTTATTGCGCCATCGCAAAAATTATTTCTTAGCTCAGCAACAATCGGTTTAAAAGGGTTATAAAATCACTGCAAAAAAAAAATCGCAAAAATAAAACAAAAAAAATGCGCATTTTTTCCGGGTTCAACTGTACCTCCTTTAGACGGGTGGTCAAGTTTTTGATTTGGTTTTTGTACTCTTCCTCTCTTTGGTTGGCCTAAGGAAGCATTTAAAATTTATAAAAATAAATATAAACATAGCCTAAACCAAATAAAAAAAAAATTGATGAGATTTATCAGTCTTAAAAAACTTACAATATTGGAAATCCCCAAGATACGATCAACAAAACTGACATTTTCAAGAGAAAAACAAACGAATTACCTATTTTTTATCAGCGCAGTTAAACATAGGTACATTTTTTTAACACTAAATAAACTGATTAAAAAATATTTAATTATAACAAATAACAGGTTTCCTAGATTTTCTTTTCAAAATTGTTTAAAACTTGAAGATGGTGACTATTTAATATTTTCTTCTTAAGTTAACTTATTTGAAAAATTGTTTATTTTTTTTGTTGATAGAAAACAGCGTTTTTTTTTAATGGTGTTGATTTAAAAAAACGATTGATATATTCGACACATCAAGGAACTAAAATTTAATAAAACAATAAATAAAAATAAACATACCTTTTCTTCAGAAACTTCGAGAGATTTCAAGTTGTTGCCTACAACTCTGAGTTCTTCTTCAAGCTCTACGATTTTGCTGAAATATACAAAAAAAATTAGTTATTTTATATATAAAACAAGAAATAATATAAGAGATTTTTGGTTTTACTTATTAAATTTTATTTAGAAAAATAAATAACACAACCTCAAAAAAAATATATTTTAAAGACCTTTTAAACAAGCCATTATATCACTACCGTAGTGTAAGTAGTTCTCGAGAGATCTGAATTTATTTTAGTACATGTTTGACATTTTTTTTGTGGAGTTGTATTCTTCGTTTTCAAGATATGCGCGTTTAATTACCCGTCACTAAGTTCTGCCCGTTCCTCCGCTCGTTCCAAGTCTTGTTCCATCATGACTAATTTTCGGGCAACCTTGAAAAAAAAGCGCAAAAACATGCAAGTGTTAAAAAAAATACACACAAAAAAAAGAAAAATCAAAAAAAATAAATAAAAATTATCAGCCAGTAAAAAAACTTTGGATTGCCTTTTCGTACACATTAAATTTTTAAAATTATACGCAATTCCAAACTGACCTGTGTTACAAAAATAAGTTTCAGGTAATTTCTAATTTATAGAAAAATACCCGGGAATACAAACAGAGGCCTGTTTGGGTATTTAGCTTGCGAATTTGGAGAAACACTCGGACACGTCGATTTTGTTTGCGAGGGGGACACTTTTTGGCTATCTTGAAATTTTTCTAGCACGAACCCCCTTCGAGGGGTATTCTTTACCCCTATATTTTGAATAGGGAAAGTGAGTCTAGTGATACCTTATCTTGAAGGCCTTTTGAATGTCCTTACAACCGTGTAAAAATTTCAAAAATATATCCATTAGTTTTTAAGATAATTACCTTCAAACTGAAAATTTTACATGGACTGATAAAATAAAAATTTAATCAGAATTTTATTATTTTTCGGATTTAATTTTTATTTTATCATTCCATGTTAAATTTAAAAATTTGAAAGCAAATATTTCAAAAACTAATCGATGGATTTTCGACATTTTTACACGGTTGTAAAGATATTCAAGAGAGCTTCAAAACAAGGTATCACTAGACCCACTTTCCCTATTTAAAATATAGGGGTAAATTATATATATATATATATTTATCGGTTTCACAACGTTCTACGTCTTCCGATACCCAATCTCCACTCGTTTCTGTTTGCCCATAATTCATCATCTAGGCCTCTTATTCTTATTTCACTGTCTATTCCTTCTCTCCAGCTTCTCCTTGGCCGTCCTCGTTTTCTTCGGCCAGTTGGTTTCCATTGTAGTATTTGTTTAGGTAGTCTTTCGTCATTCATTCTTTGTACATGTCCGTACCACACCAGTTGTTTTGTTCTTATATCATCCACTAAAGTACGTTCACCTACTGTCATAATTTCTCTTATTCTTTGATTTGTAACTCTTTCTCTTTTTGATTTCCCTGCTGCTCTTCTCCAATAGTCCATCTCCGTAGCGGAAAGCATTTTTTCTGTTCTATCCTTGATTGGCCATACTTCTGAGCCGTATGTAATAATACTTTTTATAATGGTGTTATATATAAGCTTTTTGTTATGTTTTGATATACTTTGGTCCCAAATTATTCCATTTAATAAAGTTATTGCTTTTCTTCCTTGTACGTTTCGATCTTTTATAGCTTTGTCTAGTGTTCCGTCAGCTGTAATTTTTAGACCTAAGTATTTATACTCATCACAGGAGTGAATTCGCTGCCCGGTATTTAAGATTAGATCCTGTTTCATTCCACCGATACACATATACTCTGTCTTATTGAGATTAACCTCTAGTCCCCACTTATTGTACTCTTCTATTAGTTTTCGTGTCATATATTCGAGGTCGTCATAATCCTGAGCCACCACTATCTGATCATCGGCGAAACATAAAGTATACAAGGTGGTTTCGTCCAACGGAATTCCCATGTTTTGGCATTTTCTCTTCCATACTTTAAGGACTTGTTCCAAGTATATCTTTAAGAGCGTAGGCGAGATACAGCAACCTTGTTTAAGACCTTTATTTACTTGAAAGCCTTTGGTTAGTTTTGCTTTTATTTTAACTTTTGCCTTACTATTGCGGTATAACTCTTGGATGGCCTTAATTAGTTGTACGCTTATGTTTGTGTTTTCCAACGCTTTCCAAAGTAGGTTTAGTGGTATACTATCATATGCCTTCTGCAAATCCACGTAAAGCAGATGCAGCTCTTGACCGTATGCCATTTTCTTTTCAATAACTTGGGTTATACAAAAGAGATGATCTGAAGTCGATCTACCCGCCCTGAAACCAGCTTGTTCTTCTGCCTCCATGTCTTTATATTCGCTCTCTACTTTATTTCTTATTATTTTACCGTATATTCTGCTTAGCGTACTAGTCACAGATATACCTCTATAATTGTCACATATATCTTTCCTTCCTTTTTTGTGTATTGTGGATATATATGACGTTTTCCACTCAGTTGGGACTACAGTTCCATTTAAATATTTTTGGAAAAGATTCCGTAATCTCCAAAACAGTTCTTCAGTGCCATATTTAATAAGTTCGGCTGGGATATTTCCGGGTCCGGCAGATTTACCGCTTTTTAAGGTTGTGCACACGTTTTTGACCTCAGAGATTGTGAGGGGTACTGGAGATCCCATCGTTCTAATTATATTGTCTCTTGCGTCTTCCTTGAATTCTGCTCTATCTTCAGTTAAAAGTTTTTTAAAATGCTCATCCCATTCTTTGTCTGGTATTGGTGAAATGATATCTCTGCATGTTTCTTTTTTAATCGATCTTATAGTTTTCCAGCTTTCGGTACTTCTCCTACCTCCTAAGTAAGAATCTATTTTCTGACACTTTTGCGTCCACGAATGATTTTTCTTATCACTGATCATTCTTCTCACCTTTGATTGCGCGATTTTGTATTCTTGTCTGCTTCTATCTGTCTTTTGGGATAAGTAGGTGTGATATAATTTCCTTTTTTCCTCTATTTCTCTCTCAATCTCAGCATCCCACCAGTATGGTTTTCTTCTTTTAGAAGTTTCTTCCACTAATCCTAGTGCTTCTTTTGCAGCTTGGTGGATGCTTAATGTAATACATTCGTATTCCTCATCTGGGGTTTCACCTGAACTTGTATTAAGTTTTTCGTTCAGTCTCTTTTTGTATAAGTTTTTTACGCTGTCATGTTCTAGGCTTAGTAGATTATATTTACAGTGATCAATTTCTTCAATCACTGTATCATCAAGATGTTGTTGATGCAGGCTTCGGCCTTGATAAGGAAAGAGAATTTTGGACTCCAGAAAATAGTGATCACTTCCGCATGTTGATCCACGCTTTGTTCTGACATCTTGAATTTTTAGTTTTGTCTTTTGTTTAGTGATAAGATAATCAATGACGGATTTCAGGTTTTGTGAGGGTTTGGTCCAGGTATATTTGTGTATTTCCTTATGTTGAAAAAAACCGTTTTGGATTTTTAGGTTTAATTGCTCACATACTGTAATTAGCCGGTTTCCATTGTCATTAACAACATTTTCTCCATATTGGCCAACTGTCAGATCATTAACTCTGTTACCGGTTCTACTATTTAAATCTCCCAATATGACAATTTCTCTAGATGCACTTACTGCTGATATTTCATTGTGTATTTCTTCAAAAAAATTGTCTTTCACGGCTACATTTGCATCGTCGTTATACGCATAGATTCCAAAAATCGTAAGTCTCATTCCTTTTATTGTTATATTCATTTTAATTAGCCTTTCATTGACTGCTTCCCAGTTGGTGATAAATTTTCTAAATCTTTTGTTGACCAAAATAGATACTCCTTGTTGGGCATGTTTTTCTTTTGCCACTCCGCTATAGAAATGGTCATATTGTCCTAGATTTTCAGATCCTTTTCCTTTCTTTTTCGTTTCTGTTAGTACAGCAAGGTCTACCTTCATTTTGCTGCACTCATGTACTATTTCATTCATTTTTCGATTCATTCCTTGTACATTCCATGTACCAAAAATCATATTCCTGTTTCTTTGCTTGGTTCGTCTTAGGTTTTTCATTTCTTTCCGAGGCAAACGCCAATCAAACGATTGGGTTTTTTAACAGTGTACGTTTTTTCCGGGTATCAGAGAGTTAGTCTGATGCCCCAACCCCCAACCTGGAGGACCAGGTGATTTTTGATCGAGGTTTTCTTCCCCTAGCCTTTGACGATTCCAACGCCGGTACTACAAGGCAGTAGTCTTTTATACTATCCCTAAAAGAAAGGGTTGCCACCTACGCTATGATCACCGTACCGAGGTCCATTCTCTCCGCCTTTCATATCGATGTGGTCTTCTCCCGTAACCCTGGGAAAGGGACCCCATACAGGTGCTAACTCTCCGGGTCGAAGAGTACCTGGAATCTACGGAGGGCATTCATTTCCCCTGATAGACATCTGACGAGGTCTACCCGTACCAATAGGGGTAAATTATACCCCTCGAATTATACCCCTCGAAAAGGGTTCGTGCTACAAATATTTCAAGATAACCAAAAAGTGTCCCCCTCGCAAACAAAATCGACGTGTTCGAGTGTTTCTCCAAATTCACACTATAAATACCCAAAAAGGGCTCTGTTTCGATGTTCGTGAAACACAGAGTATGTATAAGTTCGGGTTTTAGGTGTGTACTAATAGACATTCCTCTAAAAAAAATAAAAAACAACTGTGTTAAAAAAATTGTCGATGTGTAGATGTCGCTCTCTCATTCTCTATCCAACGTAGCTATCTCCATCTCTTTTGCTTTTCACAATGTTGGTAAAAAACATGCAAAAAATAAGCGAAAAAAAACATCGATAACCCAAACGAAAAACATCAAATATCAAAAATTTTGACAGTTATGTCAACTGTCAGATTTGACACCTACGATTCTCCGGCTTCGGCACGTTCTTCGGCTCTTTCCAAATCGGCTTCAACCATGGCCAACTTACGGGCTACCTGTTAATTGTGACAAAAGAGTGACAGTTAGAAATGGAGGGGCAAAATATTCTGTCCCCACCACGTACTAATATAGATCTTTACCTTTAAAAATGACTGCTACAAGCGTGTAGGCATGTTGGGTTATAAATGAACCCCTACGCATTAAGGTCACTCATCGTCAAACAATTGCCTTTACGATGAGTCAGGGCTATCCAAGGCCAACACAAAAATAGAGGCCACGACCCTGAAAAAATCAGCTGTTCTCCCGGGCCTGAATTTTACATTGGGTCTTATGGGAGGTCAGACGTTTTTTTATGATATTTTCAAAATGGCACTACAGATTTTCGCAAAATTTCAGTGAAATATTCTCAGACACAATCCCGATATTCCACCAAAGGTTTGTAAGGAAGTAACATGATTAAAAGGTTAAAATCTTCAAGATTTAGCATTTCTTATTTTGAATTCAAATTACCCGCCATGTACCACATGCCAACTGTTATATTTGACATGTATTTGACTTTGTCATCTGTGATTGTCACATTTGCTTCTGCTTTAAACTGAATTATTGTGTGAGCTAATGAAGCGGCTATGAAAAATTAAGGATTACTATACATTTAAAAAAAAAGGTTCTGCAAGAATAAAGTAAAAACAATCTCAAAAACGGCGTTATTTAAAAAAAAATTAAATATTCATGAACCGTCATTCTAACTTCAATATTTTAAAGACAATCAGCTGTGTCGTAACGTGACCATCAAAAAAAAATCAGCCCCGGATGTGACGTCAACAAAGTGGAGGATCGTGGCCCGTCCGTTTTGATAGCGCTTCATTAGCTCACACAAAAATTAAGTTTAAAGCAAAAGCGAATGTGACAATTACATATGACAAAGTCAAATACATGTCAAATATAACAGTTGGCATTTGGTACATGGCGGGTAATTTGAATTCAAAGGAATGCTAAATCTTGAAGATTTTAACCTTTTAATCATGTTGATTCCTTACAAACCTTTGGTGGAATATCGGGATGGTGTCTGAGAATATTTTAGTGAAATTTTGCGGAAATCTGTAGTGCCATTTTGAAAATATCATAAAAAAACGTCTGACCTCCCATAAGACCCAATGTAAAATTCAGCCCCGGGAGAACAGCTGATTTTTTCAGGGTCGTGGCCTCTATTTTTGTGTTGGCCTTGGATGAGTGTCCTACTACGCATGGCTTGGATAAATTAAAGCTACTGATAATGGATGTCGTACTCTCAGCGCCATCTCTTTTCTAAACTTAAACACACATATTATGAGTTCTATCTATCTAGCCTTCTTCGATCAATCTTTAGACATAGGCCTCCCCCAATATCTTCCATTCTTCTCTGCCTGTCGCCGTGTTCATCCATCTAGCTCCTGCATGTCTCTTCAGATTGTCTGCCGATCTCATTTGGGGTCTTCCACTACTTCTTTTAATTTCCCAAGGTCTCTAGATTACAATACACATGTTCCATCGATCGTCTTTCATTTTAATTTTGCTACTTCTCCTCTGACATCCCTTACTTTTGTTTTATTTCTTATCCATTCATTCCTTTTTCTATCTGTTAGCTTTACATGTAACATTTGTCTTTCCATTGATCTTTGGGCTTTTGTTACCTTATCCATGTTTAATTTTGTAAGTGTCCAGATCTGGGATCCATAGGTAAGTACAGGAAGGATACATTGGTTATACACTTTCGTTTTGAGGTACTGAGGATATTTTTTATATTTTAATATGTAGCTTAATTTACCGAATGCTGCCCAGGCCAATCTTACTCGTCTCTTGATTACAGCCGTTTGGTTTTCCTTTTTTAGTTTAATAATTTGTCCAAGGTATATATATTTCTCTACTCGTTCTATTTTCTCTTGGTTTAATCTGATCGTGATGGCCTTTTATCATTATGAGTTACCTTAGGACAAATATCTTTTAATTTGTTTAAAAACAACCTAAGTAAGCAGCTACATCAACTCAAGATAATATGTTTCTTCCAAAAATTCCAAAATCCAAAAAAGTTTCTTAAATTTAAATAAAAAGTAAAAATTAACCCCAATTTTGTCAACTTCAAACCACCGCATCGACAAGTTGTCAATGTCATTTGAAAGCAGACCCTTTCAAATTTTATTGAAAGCGCTTGCTTTTTTAATCCAAGCCATACGTATGGGTTCAATTGAACCTAAAGCCCGGTCTAGACATAACATTTTACCTTACGTCTTGCCTGTCAGTCCAAGGCCAACACAAAAATAGAGGCCACGACCCTGAAAAAATCAGCTGTTCTCCCGGGGCTGAATTTTACATTGGGTCTTATGGGAGGTCAGATGTTTTCTTATGATATTTTCAAAATGGCACTACAGATTTCCGCAAAATTTTAGTGAAATATTCTCAGACACCATCCCGATATTTCACCAAAGGTTTGTAAGGAAGCAACATGATTAAAAGGTTAAAATCTTCAAGATTTAGCATTCCTTATTTTGAATTCAAATTACCCGCCATGTACCACATGTCAACTGTTATATTTGACATCTATTTGACTTTGTCATTAGTGATTGTCACATTCGCTTCTGCTTTAAACTTAATTTTTGTGTGAGCTAATGAAGCGGCTATGAAAAATTAGGGCTTACTATACAGTTTAAAAAAATTGTTCTGCCAGAATAAAGTAAAAACAATCTCAAAAACGGCTTTATTAAAAAAAAATCAAATATCCATGAACCGTCATTTCAACTTCAATATTTTAAAGACAATCAGCTGTGTCGTAACGTGACCATCAAAAAAAATCAGCCCCGGATGTGACGTCAACAAAGTGGAGGATCGTGGCCCGTCCATTTTGATAGCCCTGGTCAGTCAAAAGGGTCAAGTATGACGGGTGAAAGACTAGCGTACACATTTGATAGTTTTAACGTACGTTTTTAAATCAGTTTTTGATACACCATGAAGGAAGCACTGCTTTTGTCAATAATGTTTTTGGTTTTAAATGTCTATGACTTAACCGTTTCAGTAGCTAAACATAGTTTTTTAACCAGTTTTTGAAAATGTTGTGCTGATTTAGTTTGGTAATGTCCCCTGAAGATGTAAGTTTCTGCTTACGGAACATGTCGGGACTATTTGTTTAAAACAAATTAAAAATTAGTGGAGGAAGACCATAACCTGTTTGATTTCCTAAAAAATTATCTTATCTAATGACGGACATTTCGTATACCAACTTCTAAGTTGCACTCGAAAGGAATTAAAATTGTATGCACTACCACAAGAAATGCCGCTAAAACTGACGTTTTACCGGAAACAAAGCCTCTACCGATCAGTTCAACAGGTTCGACTTCAGTCCTGTTCAGTTCAGGCAAAACGTACGTTTTATTGACTAAACGAAAGGTTTTGCCTGATCCGTTTTACCTGATCCAGTAAAACGTCAGGCAAAACGTTATGTGTAGACCCCGCTTAATATCGCGGAACGCATGTAGCAGTCATTTTCCATTAACAGGTTTAATACGCTTTATCAGTACAGATATATTTCAGACATACGTGCAAGGGTACTAAAACAGTGTTTACAGCTTAAAGAATGTTAAATATTAGTAAAATGCTGAAAATAAAATCACTATTCTATATTATTAAGACGATAAACGCACTGATATTAGATTACAATGAAACTTAATATTTTGTTTATTCCTTCTATTTTTTTTTTGTTAAAAAAATTATATTTATTAGTCTAGAACCGTCATCAATACTCTTCTTATTACAACAAACGTATATGTTAGTATCCGTGAATTTAAAAATCAAACATGTTTTCGTTGCTAAAAATCGGGTCAACAGAAGTTTTTGTTTCTCTTGTATTTTTCCATGGGGAGCTCGAAAGCTTATTCTCACGGGGCTCCAAAATATTATTACTTTTTAATAATGAAACATCCACAAACGTCAGGAAAATTGATACCCCAAAAATCATCATTTTTAAGGAATTTAATTTCTTACATAACAAAGTTGGAAATAATAAAAATATTTAGTTTAGTTGTTTGCCTTTCCACTGCACCTACACTGCACCATATTTTTTGGTACTTAAGTAGTCGAAGGATGTTAGTTTGTAACCAAACATCAAAAAAAAAAAAAAATTGTGGCATGAAGGCCTTAATTTTAAACTAAAAAGGTTTCTGCCAAAACAATATTCGGATATTTTGGAATCATACATATCTGATAGACATTTTAGAGTAAAACAGGAAGACTCATACTCAAATTTAAGAGAAATTCAAGCAGGCGTGCCCCAGGGTAGCGTACTAGGCCCTTATCTATACTTATTATTCACTTGTGATATCCCAAAGCCAGAAAATTGTCACTTAGCAACATTTGCCGATGATACTGGTTTATTGACGGTAGAAAAATCTATTGAAAAATGCATAGAAAAACTTCAGGATGCAGTCACCGAAATTCACAGTTGGACCAGAAAGTGGCGAATAAAATTAAAAGAAACCAAATCAATTCATGTTGATTTTACAAACCAAAATATAAATCACATACAAATAACAATTAACAACATTCCAGTACCATATTCGAATCAGGCAAAATATCTAGGTATGACACTTGATGCCAAATTGCGCTGGAAAGCACATGTTAAGAAAAAAAAGAAGAACTTGAGATAAGGTATAGAAAAATGAACTGGCTAATTGGAAGGAAGTCCAATTTAACAATTCATAATAAGTTACTGCTTTATAGACAAATACTGAAACCAGTATGGACATATGGTATTCAACTATGGGGTTGTGCTAAAGAGAGTAACATTCTAGTTGTACAGAGATTTCAAAATAAAGTATTAAGAAACATTGTGAATGCACCTTGGTACGTTCGAAATAGTGACCTTCATCGAGATCTAAAAATCGAAACTGTAGCAGAGACTATAAAAAAGTACGCAAAAAGCCATGAAGATAGACTCCATCGGCATGTGAATGTGGAAGCAATTCAGCTTCTAGACAATACTATGCTAGTTCGACGACTAAAAAGAGTGAAGCCGTTTGAGCTAGTAAACTAAGTGAATTACACATAAAACAAAATAATGCTATAAACACAACACAATTGTGAGTTACAGACTAAACAAAGCGGGGAGAACTGTTGAGTGAACCCTAAGTTTAAATCTGACTTTTCTAGTAAATTAAGTTAAAACAAAATTGCTAATTAGTCTTACTGACTAGATTGTAATAAAAAAAACACAGTGTGTTTGACAAATAAAAAAAAAAAAAATGTTTTGTATAAATCCTAAATAATCAACATAAACTATCAAAAGTCACCACGTTCTATGGTACTTTAAAAACAAAAACTAAAATATATTTTTATTATTCCGGATATTTTTTCTGATACCTACAGTGGAGAAACTTTAAATATTCCCCTTTTTTGTGAGTAAAAAAACAAAAATTACTTTTATTATTACACTCTTTTTAAAAACCTACTTCTGATTTTTGTAGCCGCAAGCGAAAAAATTTGGCATTTTGGAGACATCTGACTGACTTTTGCTTAGATGAACCCAGTCAAAACAAAGTTTGCTTTTCTTTTAAAATCTATTTTTGTCTATGGAAGAAAGTTCACTCTTTGTTTCTGTTTTTTTAAGCTGTTTTAGTATTTTTTTTTGTATTTAATTTTTGGTCACATTTTTAAGTCCACTATTATTACAAATTGTTACAAAATACAAAAAATATTTTTTCTTTTAAAAATCGAAAAAAATTTCGTTAAAAACCGAATAATAAAAATATTTACACCTTTAAAACTTTAAAATAATTTTTTAAATATTATGTACAAAAATTACATTTTTTCATACACTGTTGCAATAAAATAAGTTATACATAAAACCCCAAGACTATATAAAAACCCTTTTTTTGTTTACAAATATTTTTTTTATGTTACCTATTTGTTTTGCTTTATTTTTTTATTTGTTTTTTCTTATTTTAGAACCAAATAAATCTTCAACCCAAATTTCAACACGTCATACTTTGTAAGTTTTTTTTCAAAATTTCAAGGCACCAAACAATTTTTTAACAATTATAAAACATTTAATTAATTTTTTTGATATGTTTTTCTTTGAGCAGGTATTTAAAGTGTTTGAACCATTTTTCTTTTAAATTTCAAGGCACTAAAAATAACACATAATTTTCTTTTAAACACTTTAAAAAAATTTTAATTGCACTTTTTTTAAGGCACCACCATCTTGTTTTCAGAAAACTCTTGTTTATTTTTTCCAGTGATTATGCAGATCTGAGCAGACGATTTTCTTCTTAATTTTTGGTGTTAAAGAGGTTAGAAAAACACTGAAAACTTTTAAAAAATCACTTAATAACCTCATCATATTTTTTGTCAGCTTCTTCAGCTAAGAATCTAGCTTCTTTAAGCTGGTTCTCGAGGGCATCCATACGCTCTTCATCTGCCAACGAACGGTTTTCGAGGATTTTGCGTTGCCTGTCAAAGTTATATGTCAAAAATCAATAAAATTCCTGTCAAAAACAACAACTTTTTGCCACACTAAAAAAGCTACGAAAAAACAAGGGACTAGGTTAGATTAGAGTCCCTGTATGTTGACATATTTTTAATATGTCAAGATACAGGGACCCTAGGGTAAATCTGCGCTTGCTGGGGGAGCCATGTTAGATCAGGTTAAATCTGCGCTTGCAGGAATGAAATATAATTTTTTTTTGGGTTGGGAAAACAAAAAGGATACTGTGTTTTTCAAGTTTAATAAATCACAGTACAGGATGTTCCAAATTTGATGGTTTTAGTGGGCTTTAGATAGTTCTAGGAAAGATAGAACAGGGTCTTCTTAAAAGGGGGCATATAACTTTCCTAATTATAAAAATATAATGTTGCTTTTTTATAGTTTTTTTAATGAAGATTCCAACTTTTTAATTAAATTTAAAATTTTTCTTATGGAATGACCCCCCTTTTATTTAATTTTTAAAACAGCATAAAACTCCCTTTAGAATGTTTACGGCTGTAAATTACTCTTAGGCACAGTGCTAAATTGAACATAAAGAAGTTTGGCTGTTAGCAAAGTATAAAAAAACATTTCCAAACCAGTAAAAACCTTTTATTTTAAAATTTGTATTGGAGAACTTGGCTTTACTTTTATATCAATTTTTTTTACAGAATGCGATTTTCGCGGCTTTTTTTACATGAAATGTTTTTGTTATGATAACAATTTCATGTAATATCTGAAAAACTAAAAGTGTACAGATGTAATTCACTTTGAAAGTTGGATTGTTTATAAGAAAACTGTAGAAAAGCAATTTACACCAAAATTATATTTTCATGAATAAAAAAGTTATATGCCCCTCCCAAAATGCAGACTTTTCTAAAACCCCCTGTAGCTAAAAAACTAAGACGCATATCAAGAAGCGGTTTTGATATTTAAAGACGTCTCGAAAATCAAGCCCAGTACAGCGTGTCCCATTTTCGATGGGATTAAATGGGAAACTCGGTTATTATTAAAGATATCGATTTTCTGATTGCACCTTACCGTGCTCTTTTTTTGAGCCCTTAAAAATGGTGTAATCAGATTTTTGCTATACCCCGTGGTTTCGCTAATACAGGGAGTTTTTGTAAAATTGTATTTTAATTAATTCCTTGTATCTCGCTTATTTTGCAAGATATTTTTATTCTGTAAAAACCTTTCTATGGCAACTTTTTTAGAGCAAAATAATGACGTTGTCATTTTTTTTAAATATTGTTTAGTTTTTGAGATATGGTGTTTATAATAAAAAAATTAAATACGGACCTGGATTTTTTTTTTACTGTTTTGATTGGTTCTATGCTATTATTACCTTAAAATGATAAAACTTTAATATTTTTTTGATTTAAGGTTAAAAAAAACTATTTAATATTTGAAAAAAAATGTATAGTCCGAACCTGGAAATTTCCAACGTAATTATAAATTAAAAATTGCAAGACACACTAGTTGAACGATTTTTAGTATATCTGTTTTGAAATGATAATTAAAAGATTTATAAATAAAGTAAAAAACGTTAAAAAGTTACAAAAATAATATCATACTAATTATTTGATAACCGAACAGCAGGTCGTGAAATTTACAAAACAAAAGCGTGGAATTGACATTGTAATTTGACACTTGTCATTTTTGTGCATGGCTTACAATTATTTTAAACTGGCTAGAAATCGACCATATCCAGATTTTGAAAAATGTGATATGTTTGGCTGCTTCATTCAAGCAACAAAATCCCAATATTTAAATGGCAGAAATATTTTTATGGAAAATGCGTTAAGAAAAATTACTCAGAAATGCCAACAATGTGTTAAACATAATGGCAATCAGAAAAGTTAGTTATTTTTTGTAATTTGTTTTTTTTTTGTATTTTTCGTAGACTTTGTTTCAAATAAATCTGTAAATTAACGTAAAACCATTTTAATATGCTAAGTATCAAAACAGTTAAACTAAAACTTGTTTAACTAGCAATTTTTAATTTATATTTATGTTGGAAATATCCAGGTTTGGACTATTTTTTTTTTAAATATTAAATATTTTTTTTTACCTTAAAACAAAAATTTTTAAAATTTTTATGATAATACTAGCATGAAACCAATCAAAATAGTAATAAAAAAAATCCAGGTCCGTATTTAATTTTTTTATGATAAATACCATATCTCAAAAACTAAACAATATTTCAAAAAGTTGACAACGTCATTATTTTCTTCTAAAAAAGTTGCCATGAAAAGGTTTTTACAGAATAAAAATATCTCGCAAAATAAGCGAGATATAAGGGATTATTAAAAATGCAATTTTTTCAAAAACTCCCTGTATTAGCGAAACTACGGGGTATAGCAAAAATCTGATTACACCATTTTTAAGGGCTCAAAAAATGAGCACGGTAAGGTGCAATCAGAAAATCAATATCTTTAATAATAACCGAGTTTCCCATTTAATCCCATCCAAAATGGGACACGCTGTACATGTCTACTTGTTTTTATCTATCTTGGCTAGAAAGACCTAATACCAACAAAAATCATCGAATTTAACCCACCCTGTACTGTAGACTACAAATTTATCACCTATTTTAATTAAGGACACTAATCGTAAAGCTTGCTTGACGATGAGTGACCTTAATTTTAATAGATTACCATATTGTACTATCCCTAACACCCTGTACACAACGATGACCTTTTCAGATAAATCAGCAAATAATTACACAAAAAATACCATCCATCAACCAATTAAATGGTACCCAAAATGGTACCTACAATATAATAAGAAACAAAATTAATTTTGTACCCATACACCCACAAAATCCTTATTTAAAAGACATAGTCGTATTATAATTCTGCTACCAATGAAGAAATATTTTGGTCATGACAATGAAAATACCACACATACGTGACTCATATTATAATATTTCTTGTGATTAAAGAATATATTCGTGTACAGCGTGTCCCATTTTCGATGGGATTAAATGGGAAACTCGATTATTATTAAAGATATTGATTTTCTGGTTGCACCTTACCGTACTCATTTTTTGAGCCCTTAAAAATGGTGTAATCAGATTTTTGCTATACCCAGTAGTTTCGCTAATACAGAGAGTTTTTGAAAAAATTGCATTTTTAATAATTCCTTATATCGCGCTTATTTTATAAGATATTTTTATTCTGTAAAAACCTTTTTATAGCAACTTTTTTAGAAGAAAAAAATGACGTTGTCAATTTTTTTAAATATTGTTTAGTTTTTGAGATATTGTATTTATCATAAAAAAATTAAATACGGACCTCGATTTTTTTTATTACTATTTTGATTGGTTTTATGCTCTTATTATAACAAAATAATAAAAATTTAAATTTTTTTTGTTTTAAGGTTAAAAAAAAATTTATATTTAAAAAAAAAATTAGTCCGAACCTGGAAATTTCCAACATAAATATAAATTACAAATTGCTAGTTGAATGATTTTTAGTTTAACTGTTTTCATACTTAGCAAATTAAAATTGTTTTACGTTAATTTAAAGATTTATTTGAAACAAAGTCTACGACAAATACAAAAAATAATAACTAATTTTTCTTTAATTATATAAATGTTCAAACTGATTGCCATTATGTGTAAGAAACTGTTGACATTTTTGAGTAATTTTTCTTAGCGCTTTTTGCATAAAAATATTTCTGCCGTTTAAATATTGGGATTTTGTTGCTTGAATAAAGCAGTCAAACATATCACATTTTTTAAAATCTGGATATGGTCGATTTCTGGCCATTTTAGAATAATTTTAAGTGAGCTATTCACAAAAGTGACAAGTAAAATGACAATGTCAGTTCCACACTTTTGTTTTTCCATGTTAAAGTGATTTTTATGAGTTGATTTGCTACCATCAAATAATTACTATGATATTATTTTTGTAACTTTTTAACGTTTTTATAATCTTTAAATTAACGTCTTGCAATTTTTAATTTATATTTACGTTGGAAATTTCCAGGTTCGAACTAAAATTATTTTTTTTAAATATTAAATATTTTTTTTAACCTTAAATCAAAAAAATATTAAAGTTTTATCATTTTAAGATAATAATAGCATGAAACCAATCAAAATAGTAATAAAATAAATACAGGTCCGTATTTAATTTTTTTATGATAAATCCATATCTCAAAAACTAAACAATATTTTTAAAAATTGACAACGTCATTATTTTCTTCTAAAAAAGTTGCTATAAAAAGGTTTTTACAGAATAAAAATATCTTGCAAAATAAGCGAGATATAAGGGATTATTACAACTGCAATTTTTTCAAAAACTCCCTGTATTAGCGAAACTACGGGGTATAGCAAAAATCTGATTACACCATTTTTAAGGGCTCAAAAAATGAGCACGGTAAGGTGCAATCAGAAAAACGATATCTTTAATAATAACCGAGTTTTCCATTTAATCCCATCGAAAATGGGACACGCTGTACAAATGATTTTTTAACTAAATAGAACTTTTTTATCAAAGATATAGATAAAATAATAATAAATAAAATAAAAAATTCTTGAAAGTGATTCCTGAGAGAGTGTGCGGACGCAGAAATCTTTTGAGCTTCGGACTCACTAAACCAAGCATGCGATTTCGGGGACAATGTTGCCATTTACTTTTAAACACATTTTTTAAGCTACAGAAAAATTGCTAGTTACTAATTTTTTATTGTTAATTTTTTCATTTCATAGTTTATGAGATGAAAAAAGTACTACTCGTAGTAAGAATTAGTCATATTTTTCTGGGGCTTTAAAAATGTGTTTGGAAGTGAATGGCAACATTGTCCCCGAAATCGCATGCTCGGTTTAGTCAGTTCGAAGTTCAAAAGAGTTCTGCGCCCGCGCACTCTCTTAGCAATCAACTTCAAGAATTTTAACAGAAAAAGTTGTTCTTCTCGGCAAAATTTTATGTTTTTTCCGTAAAAAAGTGAAATACTCTGCCAATATATGGGCCCCTAAGCTCACACTAGGTACTATAGTTATAGTGTACGTGTGAGCTAATATAACTAAAAACTGAAATATATTTTATTCAACTCCACACTAAATTACCTTTTGTTTGATACCACACAAGCCATGTTTTGACTTAAAGTCAAATTTTTGAAATCCACCCCCACCCTTAAAAAAAAACAAAAACTAAAATGTATTTTGTTAAACTCCCGACTCAATTACCTTTCGTTTGATATCGCACACGCCATATTTTCACTTAAACTCTAATTTTTGAAATATACCCCCACCCTTTTTCTAAAATAAATTAAAATATATTTTGTTTAACTCCAGACTCAATTACCTTTCGTTTGATACCACACACGCCATATTTTCACATAAACTCTAATTTTTGAAATCTATCCCCACCCTTTTATTTGGTTTGTGTTCGGTGGATTTTGTTCATTTTGAAATGGGACCATCTCGCCCCAAGACCCAGCCTAGGTACCAAATTTCATTGAAATCGGCCAAGAGGTTTTTAAGTTATGCGCGTTGGTCGTTATAGACAGACATACAGACAGACAGACAGACAGACAGACATACAGACAGACAGACAGACGGCGCAACAAAAAAATTTCAAAATCATCTGAAACGGAAAGATATATAAAAAATTTTGAAATCGGAGCAACTTTTTTTTTCTCGAAAAAATTAGGATCACCATAGCTCACACTACTATAGTATAGTATATGTGTGAGCTAATTTGCATTTTTGTCTGTAAAAGTGTGAAATATTTGTATTTTTTCCGTAAAAATACTATACTATAGTAGTAGTGTGAGCTATGGTGATCCTAATTTTTTCGAGAAAAAAAAAGTTGCTCCGATTTCAAATTTTTTTATATATCTTTGCGTTTCAGATGATTTTGAAACTTTTTTGTTGCGCCGTCTGTCTGTCTGTATGTCTGTCTGTCTGTCTGTATGTCTGTCTGTAACGACCAACGCGCATAACTCAAAAACCGCTTGGCCGATTTTAATGAAATTTGGTACCTAGGCTGGGTCTTGGGTCGAGATGGTCCCATTTAAAAATGAACAAAATCCACCAAACACAAACCAAATAAAAGGGTGGGGGTAGATTTAAAAAAATTAGAGTTTATACGAAAATATGGCATGTGTGATATCAGACGAAAGGTAATTGAGTCTGCAGTTAAACAAAATACATTTTTATTTATTTAAAAAAAGGGTGGGGGTATATTTTAAAAATTAGAGTTTAAGTGAAAACATGGCGTGTGTGATATCAAACGAAAGGTAATTGAGTCCAGAGTTTAACAAAATACATTTTAGTTTTTGTTTTTGTTAAACAAAATACATTTTAATTTATTTTAAAAAAAGGGTGGGGGTATATTTGAAAAATTTGAGTTTAAGTCAAAACATGGCTTGTGTGGTATCAAACAAAAAGTAATTTAGTCTGGAGTTGAATAAAATATATTTCAGTTTTTAGTTATATTAGCTCACACGTACACTATAACTATAGTACCTAGTGTGAGCTTAGGGGCCCATATATTGGCAGAGTATTTTCTGTAACAAAATGAACTTTTGTATTTTTCTCTGTAAAAAAGTGAAATTTTGTATTTTGTTCCATAAAAAAGTGAAATTTTGTAATTTTTTCAGTAAAAGTGATATATTGTATTTTTTTCTGTAAAAAAGTAAAGTCTTGTATTTTTTTCTGTAAAAAAGTAAAATTGTGTATTGTTTTTCGTAAAAAAGTTAAATTTTTTTATTTTTTTCCATAAAAAAAGCAAAATTTTGTTTTTTTTTCTGTAAAAAAAATTTAAATATTGTATTTTTTTCAGTCAAAAAGGGTGAAATTCTGTATTTTTTCTTATAAAAAAGTGAAATTTTGTATACCTCTTCGTATTTTTTATCCGCCTCCTCGGCAATTTGTTTGGCTTGAGCTAATTGTTGTTCTAACGCGGCAACTCTATCGTCCTCCATGTTCGTCCTGTTTTCCAAGGCTTTGCGTATCCTGAGGAGGCGCGGCAAAAAGGCGGCAACAGCAGCGTGGTTAAAAAGGGAGAAAAAAGGGGGGCAAGTGTTAGAGCCACACACAAAACAACAACCACAATATATAATTTTTGAGCATTTCAAAAATAAATTAATGTATTTTTTGTCTTTTTTCTCGAAAACGGATAGAGATACAAAAAATTGCAAGATATTAAAAAGTTTCTGAATTTTTTTGAATCTGTCATTAGCTTACTGCAAAAAAATTCTGGGGGAAAAAAGGGGCACGACCCCTGAAAAAATATCACCCTGTAGTTTTTTCTGATTATTGGCATGCTTAATGATGTATGCCTTGTAGCTAAAGACACGTTTCAAAGTCGAGCCAAACATCTCAAAAACTGCACGAGCTATAAAGAAAAAACCAACAAAAATTTTACTCTTTTTATCTCGAAAACTAAGCATTTGAGGAATCATGTTTATTTAAAGTTTTTTTCTTAAAATTACTGAAAAAATCATCCTCTGAAGTTTGGCGACATACTTTATAAACACCCTGTATAGAAAATTAAAATGCTCAAAAAAAACAGGTTATTAAAATTATAAAAACAAAAACACAGCATATAAGGGAGGCAAAAAAATATAAAATAAAAAGTCATGCAATGTAAAAAACGTTTTGTCTAATTCTGTCTAAATAAGAAATATTAGTTTACCTAACTAGTGCGGAAAGTGCCTCTTTTCCGCACGCGATTGCAGATGGCCAAATGACGCGATAGCGGAGTTTGGCCAGCAATCAAGTGCGGAAAAGACACTTTACGCACGAGTTAGGTACACTATTTTTTCTATAAGCGTGAGGAAAAAACTAAAAATTAATCAGAAAATTATTTATATTCAAAACGTTTTAATCAAATCAATTATTATTATTCACATTCTAGCGGCTTCTAGAACTGACTGGGGTAGATCTTCGTCCGAAGAATCCATTGAAAATCTGATTTTTTTGTTTGAAAAATTCAAAAGACGCTTGTATCTGCAAAATTGGCTTTGTTTTGACAGTTTGTTTGTACTTTGTTGCTATGGTGATTTAAGATGCCAAATCTAAAACCACTAGTGTTCATTGTTGTTTGACATTGACAATGACGATATTTATACCGGGGAGGTTTAAAACTTATAATTTGAACCTATTTTACTGAAAACTTTATTTTATCGAAAATATTGAAAATGTAGCAGAATTTTAGTCAATTTGAATATTTTTAGGATATTTCGTGTGCTAGGAAAGATACAAATGTATTTTGAACGGTCTAAATGTTATAGAACACCTCAAAATCGTAACAAATTTACTTTTCCGCACAAATATTTTTTCGCACTAGTGCGGAAAAGTGGCATTTTCCACACTAAAATGCGTGCGGAAAAGTGGACTTTTCCGCACGCTTATAGAAAAAATCTTTTTCGTTGTAAAACCAATTGAACAATATTAGGTATCTATAAATCAATCCTATTAAGCAAGATTGGTTATATGTAGACTCCATAACATTCTTTTCATTCTGAATAAGTCTACATTCACACAATCACTTTTTTATTTATCTTTTTGACTGATTTATTTTGCAATAGGATCAACAGATACAGACGGGCGCACCACGGGGGGACTTTAGGACTAGCCCCTCCATGACAAATATTTTTCTAGATATTTTCCACACGAACACAAAAATAAAATATGGCATCATAGGGTTTAAGCCCTCCCTAAGATATATTCCTGGGTGCACCACTGATAGATAGTCCGCATTCCTTTTTTATGAGTTTGCAATATGTATGTCTGTTTATTGAACTGATTTTGAAAGGAACTTTATCAAATATTACAGAAGTATTTTAAAAATTTGCAATAAAATTTCTTTAAAAAATATGTTATTGTTGTTACTCATCAATTTTTGTATACCTATTTACACACACAACCCCAGTTTTTTTAAAGCTGAATCAGATACATGGTAGGGGCAGATTACCCTTCTTCCCTGGGCTAAAGCCCGGTCTGGACATAACATTTTACTTTACGTCTTGCCTGTCAGTCAAAATGGTCAAGTATGACGGTTGAAAGACTAGCGTATACACTTGATAGTTTTAACGTACGTTTTTAGATCAGTTTTTGATAAACCATGGAGGCACTGCTTTTTTCAATAATGTTTTTTGTTTTAACTGTCTATGACTTAACCGTTTCAGTAGCTAAACATAGTTTTTTAACCAGTTTTTCAAAATGTTGTGCTGATTTAGTTTGGTAATGTCCCCTGAAGATGTAAGTTTCTGCTTACGAAACATGTCGGGACTATTTGTTTAAAACAAATTAAAAACTAGTGGACGAAGACAATAACCTGTTTGATTTCCTAAAAAATTATCTTATCTAATGTTGGACATTTCGTATACCAACTTCTAAGTTGCACTAGAAAGGAATTAAAATTGTATGCACTACCACAAGAAATGCCGCTAAAACTGACGTTTTACCGGAAACAAAGCCTCTACCGATCAGTTCAACAGGTCCGACTTCAGTCCTGTTCAGTTCAGGCAAAACGTACGTTTTATTGTCCACACGAAAGGTTTTGCCTGATCCGTTATACCTGATCAAGTAAAACGTCAATGTAATGACATAACAGAGTATGTTCCAAAACCACCAATCCTGTCTGCCCGAAAAAGGAACACTAAGAATTTAATGGGGTTCTGGCTTCAAGCATCGCTTGTGTGAATGCATGGGCATGGGCATGTTATAACGTATTTGTCTATTACACTCTCATTCTTTGAAATGACCACAATGGGGAAAATTTCAGACCTCTAGGAACTCCAGATTCGAATTCAGCGTTCGATATAAGTCCTAAATATTGGAATATTAGGGACCTATTGCAATACAGCCAGGCACAAATTGTGCTTGGCACTATATTGACAGTTTCGCATTATAAGAACAGCTGTCTTCTTTCAAAATTAGGCCATTGTGTATTATAAGAGCCGGAAATAATAGTGACGCCACTATTAATGGAAAATAAACGACTGGATTTCTAAATTCGACTTTGGTATGTCAATTTTGAAAGATCATCTGTCAGTTTTTAATGCGAAACTGGCAATCTAGTGCCCGGCACTATTGCAATAGGTCCCTATTATGGTCTTACGGAGCATGACATTATTTTTTCTTGTGGGGTTGTGGTATTTAGAGCAATTTTTCAACAAATTTTCATATAAACCTCATTTCTTGTTGCAAAAGTCGGTTAAAATCAGTTAAACTTATTACCAGGAAGCCAAGATTTATTTAAAAATATGCAAAAACGTTAGCAAAAACCAAATTTGAAATTCTTCTTGCATACTTATGTATGTATGTCTTGTGACCTAGAAGATGATGTTATGGTAATTTTACCAGTGGCGTAGACAAGAAAACCGAATAGGGGGGGGGCTTGGGCATTTTCCCTTGTTTATTTGATATACAGTGAAACCTCTTATAAGCGGACACTCACGGCTTCGTCGATTTTGTCCGCTTATTGGAAGTGTCCGCTTATGAGAGAGAACTGCGAAATTTTAATATATATTTATTAACAATTTTCGCTGCTTGAGTTTTTCCGATATAAAATTTTTCAGCGATCTTTCGTGCTGATAGATTCCTTCTCCAAAACGTTAACAACTTCCATTTTTTCACGTAAACTAAGAAGTTTTTTACTAGGCGCAATTTCAAAGAAATCTACTAATACCCAACTGAACAATAAAATTAAAACACAGCAATCCCGCCGAATAAAATATGTTGTAAATACGACAGAAATATTTAGTCTCCGCATTAAAACGGAAAGAGGTAATTACCCAGCTGCAGAGTGGGATGTTGCCAACATACTAATTTATTGCCATGTCATGCAGCGATTCGTTCCGTTATCAGAGGTTCGCGTCCGGTTAAAGGAGGTTTCCGAATTTTTTAAGCAAAAAAACTTGTCCGCGTCTGGTTATAGGGGTGAATTTTATATGTAAAGAAATAGGGAAAAGCCAACAAATTTGTCCGCCTAAAGGGAGTGTCCGCTTAATAGAAGTGTCCGCAAGGAAAGGTTTCACTGTACAGCGTGTCCCATTTTCGATGGGATTAAATGGGAAACTCGGTTATGATTAAAGATATTGATTTTCTGATTGCACCTTACCGTACTCTTTTTTTGAGCCCTTAAAAATTAGATTTTTGCTATACCCCGTAGTTTTGCTAATACAGGGAGTTTTTGAAAAAATTGTATTTTTAATAATCCCTTTTATTTCGCTTATTTTGCGAGATATTTTTATTCTGTAAAAACCTTTTCATGGCAACTTTTTTAGAAGAAAATAATGACGTTGTCATATTTTTAAAATATTGTTTAGTTTTTGAGATATGGTATTTATCATAAAAAAATTAAATACGGACCTAGTTATTTTTTATTACTATTTTGATTGGTTTCATGCTAGTATTATCATAAAAGAATAAAAATTTAAAAATTTTTTGTTTTAAGGTAAAAAAAAATATTTAATATTTTAAAAAAAATTAGTCCGAACCTGGATATTTCCAACATAAATATAAATCAAAAATTGCTAGTTAAACAATTTTTAGTTTAACTGTTTTGATACTTAGCATATTAAAATGGTTTTACGTTAATTTACAGATTTATTTGAAACAAAGTCTACGAAAAATACAAAAAAAAAACAAATTAAAAAAAATAACTAATTTTTCTGATTACCATTATGTGTAAGACATTGTGGGCATTTTTGAGTAATTTTTCTTAACGCATTTTGCATAAAAATATTTCTGCCATTTAAATATTGGGATTTTGTTGCTTGAATGAAGCAGTCAAACATATCACATTTTTCAAAATCTGGATATGGTGGATTTCTAGCCTGTTTAAAATAATTGTAAGCCATTCACAAAAATGACAAGTAAAATGACAATGTCAATTCCACGCTTTTGTTTTGTAAATTTCACGACCTGCTGTGCTACCATCAAATAATTATTTTTGTAACTTTTTAACGTTTTTTACATTATTTATAAATCTTTTAATTATCAGTTCAAAACAGATAAACTAAAAATCGTTCAAATAGTGTATCTTGCAATTTTTAATTTATAATTACGTTGGAAATTTCCAGGTTCGGACTATAATTTTTTTTTCAAACATAAAATTTTTTTTTTCACCTTCAAAAAATATTAAAGTTTTATCATTTTAAGGTAATAATAGCATGGAACCAATCAAAGTAGTAATAAAAAAAATCCAGGTCCGTATTTAATTGTTTTATGATAAATACCATATCTCAAAAACTAAACAATATTTTAAAAAATTGACAACGTCATTATTTTGCTCTAAAAAAGTTGCCATAGAAAGGTTTTTACAGAATAAAAATATCTTGCAAAATAAGCGAGATACAAGGAATTAATTAAAATGCAATTTTTCAAAAACTCCCTGTATTAGCGAAACCACGGGGTATAGCAAAAATCTGATTACACCATTTTTAAGGGCTCCAAAAAAGAGCACGGTAAGGTGTAATCAGAAAATCGATATCTTTACTAATAACCGAGTTTTCCATTTAATCCCATCGAAAATGAGACACGCTGTACATTAAAACGTAGGAAAATATATACTTTTAATATAATCCCTTGTAGGGTTCTTCGGGGGGGGGCTTACGCCTCATGTCCCCCCTTGTACACGCCCATGATTTTACCATGAATATCTTAAAGTAAATGTCACTCATGTTTTATGTGTATACACTTAGGTATTTAGACAGAATGTAGACTCAACTTTTTTACTAAAAAAACACTTTATTATATTTGTTTAATTTATACTAATTTTTAAAAATATTTTTTGTGTCCGCCGAAATAAAAAAAAAATGCAGTTTTTTGTAGGGTTAGGTTTGTTCTGTAAAAATATATTTTCTCTTTTTATAATTTTTCATATTATTTTTTTACATGATGCACTAAACTGTACAAAGAAAACAAATACTTTTAGATAAAAGACGTCAAAATAAAAAATGATTTTTTGTCAAAACCTTGAGATTATTATTTAAAAAATGGAATATTATTCTAAAAAAAAATTCAAAATGTTGAAATTGGTTTTTTGTCTTACTACAATAAATGCTAAAAATTTGGACTGTAAAAGAAAATCCAAGAAATAAAATTATTTGAGTAGACACCTAAAAATTTCCACAATTTCCCAATTTTTTCATAAATTTTGTAGAAGTATTTGTTGTATTTTAAATTTGTGTTTGATTTCCCTCCCTCCTATTCAACCATAATATTATAGAATATTTCTGTTATAAAAAATATATACAGGGTGTCCCATAACTTAGGGGCCATAGGCCAACAGGCGATAGAAGAGGGCATGCATATATAATGCATAGGTCAAAACTCTTTCTTTGTGGAGATACAGAGCGATTTTTTAAACTTTTTTGATAATAACTTTTTAAAAAAACGTAGTAAAAATAGGAAATTGGGTAAAGTCGTGCATTAGAACAAGAGTAATAAATTGAAATAAAAATAATTTAAAAAAATTAGGCGGTCAATTTTTTAGAAAAAACTATTTTTTTGGTAATAACTTTTATGAATGCCCATATTAAACGCAATGTTTTTTTTTTATATTTTTTGTTAATAAAAACAAGTCTCCTGCGAGACATAATAATAAAATTTAATTGATATTTTTTAAAAGAATAAATAAGCAAAAAATATTTTTTTTTTTTAAATTCATATTTTTTATACATTTTCGGAGGTTACTTTGACAGCCTGTATCTTCTTAACTTGTAATTTTTAAATCACAATTAGCTGAGCATTTAGCTGGCTGTGACAGAGACCTTTTTTCCCCCCCCACTCCTCTAACTTTAAAAATGCTATATCTTAAAAACAGATGTGTGTTGACCCCCATGTTACATAAACATTTTTCTCGGAAATAACCTCCTCCATCACCTGCTGCACTATGACCCCTAAGTTATGGGACACCCTGTATATATTTTTTTGTATTCCCCCCCTACCTTTCGCTCTCATCAGCGGCGGCGGATGCTTCGGCGAGTTTGGCAGTAGCGGTGGCCAAACGTTCTTCGGAACGTTCTAGGTCTTCTTCCAACAATTGGATACGACGGTTGAGGGCAGCGACTTCGGATTCAGCCTGGAAAGAAGAAGAAGAACTCGGTTAGGTTCGATAGTTCAATCAATTAGGAGTGTTTTGGTTTTTGAATTGTTAAAATCGGTTCAGAAATGCCAATAGACATTTTATTGGAATAAAACCTGAACTTATTTTAAAATCGGCAGGATTTTAACAGATTTACATATTATAAAAAGCAGCTGCCTTCTTTCAAAATTCGGCCTTTGTGTATTTAAGAACCGGATTTATTAGTGTCTGTTTTTATTAAAAGAAAGTTAGCGACATTAGAGACTTATTGGAATAAAACCTGACTTTATTCAAGTCTCAACTTTATTCTGACACATTTGCACAGAAAACTAACAGCTGACCTCTCAAAATTGACATACCAAAGCCAAATTTAATAATACAGTCGCTAACTTCCATTTAATAAATACAGACACTAATAAATCCGGTTTTTAAATACACCAAGGCCGAATTTTGAAGCAGAGCAGCTGCTTTTTATATGCAAATCTGTCACCATATGGTCGATGTTTAAATAAGGTCAGATTTTATTCTAATAAGTCCCTTTTATTCTTAAATTTGACTTTGGTATGTCAATTTTGAGAGGTCAGCTATCAGTTTTCTTTGTAAATCTGTCAGAATAAAGTCAGGTTTTATTCCAATAAGTCCCTATTAACTATCTAATGACTCTACTAGAAATGATAAAGTTGCGTTATATTTTAAATTCTTCAGTTGATTCATTCATTTTTACGTTGACCTAAAAGAACAAAAAAAAATTGACCATATGGAATGTATCAGAGATCGCATAAGAAAGCTGATTGGTTTAGATTTTTATAAAAACACCAAAGGCAGGCAGGGCTCAAGGTTGTTGAAAAAATAAACACAACATACTTTTAAGTGTAGTCCAAATAAAGTCAAGACGAGTATAAAACTGTATTTATTGAACCCTTGTAATATATTTTGCAGATGGTTTTATACAAAAAAAACGTTGTCTAGAGAATTAACAAAAACTAAATAAAAAGTTTTTAAAAAACAATAAAAGATATGCTCATAATTGATACTTGTACACATTGGTATAAAATGGCATTCCGTAAAAAGAATTGAGATAAAAGTAAAGCTAAGTTCACCAATACAAATTTCAAAATGAAAGGTTCTTACTAGTTTGTAAATGTTTTTTTAACTCTGCTATTACAGCCAAACTTCTTCTTCTAACTATGTTTAATTTAGCACTGTGCCAAAAAGTTATTTGCAGCTCTAATAAGCAACTTTAGAAAGACATTTCCAAACTAGTAAGAACCTTTCATTTTGAAATTTGTATTGGAGAACTTGGCTTTACTTTTATCTCAATTATTTTTAAGGAATACCATTTTCGCGTACTTGGCTTCTTTTTAAATGGAATGTTTTTGTTAAGATTTCACTCCTTTTTTAGAGGATTTACCTATATTGTTTAAAACTTTTGCTGCCTTATTAAAAATTTGAGGTTTTTTAATTTTTTCCTATGGTTTTATCATATATGTCAGCCTTCTAAAACTCAGCTGTCTAGCGTTTCTGGAAGTGGGCAATGTTACTTTTACATAACTTTATAGGGGAGGGAAGTAAATTAAAATGTTGGTGTTTTAAAAAAAAAATCTGTAGTTTTATCATATTTCCTATCAGTTTTTCAAAGCTCAGCTCTCTAGTGTCTTTGGAAGTGGGCAATGTTACTTTTACATAACTTTACATTTATAGGGGAGGGAAGCAAATTCAAATTTTGGGGTTTTTTAATTTTTTCCTATAGTTTTATCATATTTCCTATCAGTCTGCCAAAGCCCAGCTCTCTAGCGTTTCTGGAAGTAGGTAATGTTACTTTTACATAACTTTACATGTATAGAGAAGGGGAATAAAATAGAAATTTGGGATTTTTTTATTTTTTCAGTCTGCCAAATTTTAGCTTTGTAGCATCTCTGGAAGTACAGTGGATTTTCGATGGTCTATACATGAGTGAGTGAGTGACAATTCTGACGTTTTTTGAAATTTCGTAACTACTCTAATACTTTATGGAAGTCCGCGAAATTTGGAGGGGTTGTTAACTCTATGAAGATCTAAGACTGTGCAAAGTTTGAGTTTCGTAGCTCATTCCGAAGTAGAGTTTTAGATAGGTCAAATATGGGCTGAAATGCTTCAAGAAAAGATGATACAGCAGTTAACGCGAACTTGGCGGTGCACTGCCGTGCCCCCAGATTGCAATCGCGTGCGAAAAAGTGTCACTTTTCGCACTTCTTAGAAAATATACGATATAATCTTTCTTCAGATGTGCTTTAAATGAATGACATATGGGTTCCCAAAAAAAAAACGAATTATACTTTAAAAAATACAGTTATAGGTGTATAAAACTGCTTTTTTTTCATACATTCATTTTGATTAAACTTAAGTGACTAGGCCTGCAAAACAGGTTGTTGGTATGCAAGATGAAGCTCTTCATTTCTACATAAATAATTCAAAACATTAATTTTTTTTTATTCCTTATTTCTGGTTCTTTTCATATTTGCTGTAAGACCTTGTAAGGTTATAACTTACTTATGTAACCCCCATGATAATATAAACAGAGTGTTCCTAAAATATGTATTATACAAGGTGTCTCATAACTTAGGGGCCATAGGCCAACAGGTGATAGAGGAGATCAAGTCTGATAATTATTTAAACTTTTTTGATAATAACTTTTTTAAAAAACGCAGTATAAATATGAAATTGGGCAAAGTCGTGTATTAGGACAAGAGAAATAAATTGAAATAATAATTATTTTGAAAAAAATTAGTCAATCAATTTTTTTCTACAAAAAACTATATTCTATTTTTTGGTATAAAATTTTATACATGCCCTATTAAACGCAATGTTTGACATAATCATAGAATAAGTAAGGAAAAATTTATTAAAAAAAAAATATATATATTTTTTATACATTTTTGGAGGTTATTTTGACAGCCTGTATCTCCTCAATTTGTAATTTTATAAAAAAAAGGAATATTACATTTTTGAATCACAATTAGCTGAGTATTCAGCTGGCTGTGACAGATTTTCTTTTTTTTGTAAAAGTCTTTTTCTCCCACACCTCTAACCCCCATATTGTAAACTTTTTTCTCTGAAATAACCTCCACTCTATCACCTGCTGCACTATGGCCCCTAAGTTATGGGACACCCTGTATACACAGCGCGCCTCCTAACTCTTCAGAACTATGAAAGTAATGCATGGCTAAACCACGGATCAAGGTGATCCGTGGCTAAACGCTCTGAACCAACTGGAATTTGTAGAAACGACGGGAAGCGTGTTGACGGAGTTTCTTTGATTCCTTGGAAGGCAGGGAGAGCTTTAGTCTAGGACGTCACGTGCAGACACACCTTAGCTGATAGCTACCATATACATAATAGGGACATTTTGGGTCAGTTAAAATAACAGAAAATTTGACAGCTGTTACCGTTATTTTTCCTAAGATTAACGGTAACATTCAGCGCAAAAAAAAGAGATTTTGGATCACATAAAAATAACATAACAGAAATCAGGTGTTCCTGTGTCAAGTTAGTAGTTTTACATAACCTCAACTTGTTTATGTTTTTTTTGGAATTTCCTAAATTTTCAATTTGGTGTTCTGTGATTTTCATTAAAAAATGGATGAAAACATTAGGGCAGTATTAAATAGAAATAAACCAGTGAATCATGATTTAATAAGAATCACACCAACCAGAGCTCAAAAAACGCGGACCGTCAAACCATAGCAAAAAAAATGGTTGGTTAGAAATATAGCAATAACGGCGCAATAACATTAAAGGTCGTCTACCGTAAGTACAGGGCACCGTTACCGTACACAAAAAAAAAAGGAGCGAGAAGATGCTAATGCGCAGACTCAATAATAACAATAACGGTAACAAAGTGTAAAATACGCGACCCAAAATGTCCCTATTATTCCAATACCCACGGTAACTGCCCATTGATGATGCAAACATGAGGGTCTTGGGGTCTTTAAGCAAAAAAGACCTGATTGGTTGCTTTCAAAGACATATGCATATTATTTCCATATAGTACGTATTATTGCAATACCTACGGTACCTTACGATGCAGAATGCAAACATATTTGAAATAGCACTATCAATGGGTATAACTCTATCCTCTTTGCGGTCCTTAAGATAAAATGTCCTGGTTGGTTATACTTTTACGCATGAATATTATTAGCTCACACATATACTATACTATAGTAGTGTGAACTATGATGATCCTAATTTTTTCGAGAAAAAAAAAGTTGCTCCGATTTCAAAAATTTTTATATATCTTTGCGTTTCAGATGATTTTGAAACTTTTTTGTTGCGCCGTCTGTCTGTCTGTAACGACCAACGCGCATAACTTAAAAACCGCTTGGCCGATTTTAATGAAATTTGGTACCTAGGCTGGGTCTTGGGTCGAGACGGTCCTATTTAAAAATGAACAAAATCCACCGAACACAAACCAAATAAAAGGGTGGGGGTAGATTTCAAAAATTAGAGTTTATGTGAAAAAAGGTAATTGAGTCTGGAGTTAAACAAAATACATTTTAATTTATTTTAAAAAAAGGGTAGTGGTATATTTCAAAAATTAGAGTTTAAGTGAAAATATGGCGTGTGTGATATCAACCGAAAGGTAATTGAGTCCGGAGCAAATAACATTTTAGTTTTTGCTTTTTTTTAAGGGTGGGGGTAAGTTTTAAAAATTTGAGTTTAAGTCAAAACATGGCTTGCGTGGTATTAAACAAAAGGTAATTTAGTCTGGAGTTGAATAAAATATTTTTTAAGGGTGGGGGTAAGTTTTAAAAATTTGAGTTTAAGTCAAAACATGGCTTGTGTGGTATTAAACAAAAGGTAATTTAGTCTGGAGTTGAATAAAATATATGTCAGTTTTTAGTTTTATTAGCTCACACGTAAACTATAACTATAGTACCTAGTGTGAGCTTAGGGGCCCATATATTGGCAGAGTATTTTATTCTTGTATTCGTTACGTCAAATCATCGGCTTACAGTTGACAAAAACTCTATCTATGTAAATTTGATATCTGTGCATTTTTCGTACCTTTATTTCTGAATGTTTGCATCAAACGCCAACCATTGTGTAAACAGGTAACAGGGAGTATTGGAATATTAAGTATATGATAGCTACATTCAGGTGTGGCTGCACAAATTGGCGAAACAGAAAAACATAGAAAGTATGAGGAGCTAGAGGATCGCTATATTTTTTTTCCTTTTAGTGTGGAAACTCATGGTCCTTGGTGTGAAGAGGCCAAAAAGTTTGAGAGTTAAGTCCAGAAGTTTTAAAGCCTTCTTCATTCAAAGGATCAGCTTGGCGATCCAGAGAAGAAATGCCATTTCTGTGTTGGAAACCCTTCGTAATTTCGCGGATACTAGTCTGGAAGAGATTGTTGCTTTTTAGTTTTACTTGATTGTTTATTTATAACTATCTATTTTTTTTTTGGTATTTGATTTTTAAACAATGTTATTAATTTATTTTTTGTTAATAGTTTAAATAAGGTATGATGTAAAATTCACGTAAATTTTCAAATATAAATCCTAGCGTTTGGTAACTCTTGCTTAAAATATCTTTAATATGCGGTAAAAACGATAGTTTTTGAGCAAATGTCACAACAAAATTCTTGAATTGAGTAGAGTGAGGAACAGCTGTATCTTGAATCTGATAATTGAACTCTATATTGTGGCATTTTATATAAAAAAAACAACCCTCTGTAGATCAGTATAGTTTTTGCAAAGTTAGTTGAACAAAGGTTAAAGCCGACCATCGGCATATCCTTTAAAGAAAGTGACATGGGCGGCGATAGATATACTCTTGAAAATTATTTCATTTAATTATGGCGTAAACTAAAGAAATAAAAATAGATAATAAAACTTTCTATTCCTACACCTACAGAAACACTGATTTATTTCCTAACTATGCATACTGCCGACTAAAGGGGTCTCGAAAAGCACACCCAAAAGCAATTAAAAGCGCATCTCAAAAAAATCTGCCAATTAGGTGCCGTCTATCCACCTGTACTCGGTCGGTCGGAAAACAAATACTTTGTGCTCGGACCGCAAAGAGCCGCGCCTTTTCTCTGTCGGTAGGATTGAAATTATACCAGGAAGATTTTATATGAATTTGGATAACTTTTGAAGGGCAGATTAAAGCAAAATTTCATGAAATCGATAGAACCCCGTATTAGGAGCATTTCAGGTGACTTTGCAAAAACTATACTCAAATATTTGCAGACCTTACTTTAAGGAACTTTTTTGTGACAGCCTGTGGTTTTGCGACACCCTGTATGGTTGCAAATTGTGTTTTGTTTTTTTATTCAAATATTTTTTTTTATCAAGGTACTACCCATACTAGTTTATGAATTCTTTGGTGGTAATGTCACATTTTGCATAATTAAATTTACACAGCATTTAAAACTGTTTAAGACTATTTAAAAATCTATTAACTGTGTTAATTTTTTTTGTTTTTTTTTACCTTCCTAACCCGCGCACCAATGGCAAGAGAAGGTATTGATTTTCGATGAAAAAAACAATTTTGAGATAACGTCGAAAATCCAAAAAAAATTGTGTGTATATGAACCTCAGTATTATTACTCTAAGATATGAACCAATATCGTCATGACGTCTGTTAGTGTGTGTATGTCTGTCCGGTCCCTGATAGTTCCTAAACCACTCAACCGATTTTCATGAAATTTTCAGGTAAAATAGTATACAATATTGTAAAGAATTAATTAGATTTTGGTCACAATCCAATAATTTTTGACAGTTTTAAAATTGAAAATATGTTAACTTCTTACCGGAGCATCGCATCAATATGCGGTTTTCGAAATATAGTAGAACACGTTTTTCTCAATAATTTATGTTATTACAAAAAACTTCGTAAGAGGATCCGTTTCTGAGATATTTACAAAAACTATTTTCAATGCATTTTTTTTTGTTCCAAAATGTTTTAAAAATTAAACCAACTTTTTTTATACAATTTTGTATGCTATACTGCTGAAAAACCTGCCAGATAAAGATTTGAGTTTTTGGAAAAGATATGCAGGGATTTTTATAGCTAAATTTAATTATTTAAAAAATAAATGAATCCATGACTGCACAGTAAAAAAATTGTCTTAGATCAAAGCAAATTGCTTTGAAGTAAAATAATTTGTGCTTTCCTATTCACCAAGAGAATATTTTTTTGATATAGCACAAAAAATGTCTCTTAATTTTAATGTGAAACGGAAATTGTTTTATTATAAATTGGAACTAAATTAATCTAATTCTCTGGAAGCAAAATATTACTTATATGAAGACAATTTGCTTTGTTACAAAATGGAGTATACTAAAACAAAACAATTAAAGAAGAAAAATAAAGTCTCATTTCAAAATTAAACACTGCATTGAACTAAAATGAAATATTTTAATTCAAAATAAATGGTTTTAAGGTAATACAATTTATTCAAGAAAAGACATTGTAGACAAATAATTTTTACCGTGTGATCTGTTACTTTTCTAGCTAGTCTATTAGCACACTTCAAGTGAAGCCATAATAATATCAGCCTGGAAAACAGTTTATCTTGGAAACTAAACATCCTACGAAGTTTTTGGTTATAACACAAATTATTGAGTAAAATGTAGTCTACTATACTATACGATGCTCCGTTAAAAAGTTTGTTAATTTTTTTATTTAATGTGGGCTAGGATCTGAATTTCAAGAAAATCGGTTGAGCGGTTTAAGAGCTATCGTGGGCCGGACAGCCATAGACACATACACAGACAGACATAAAGAGGAGTTATCTTAATTTTTTTTAAATCAATGGGCATGGGCTAAGAGGATAATAAAGATTAAGTAAAAATTAGGAAGGCATCATATGATGTAAAAGCATCAATAAAATGGATGAATGATGATACAATTGAGTAATTTTTGACCACTACTCATTGAATTTGACCCACAAATGTAGGTACACATACACATTATTTTTTGCCTAGCCCTTTATATACGCTTTAATGGTCACTGTGTAGTATTTCCTGTGTTAAAAACTCTCATATATTATGTAAAAAATAAACATATACAGAGTGCTACATATTTAAATATGAATATATTAAAGTTTGAATCTGTAGATGATTTTAAGCTAGATTCTTTATGTAAAACTCGAAATAGCTTTATAAAAATAAAAATTGAAGTAAATTTTACAGGCCATTTAACAAAAATGTATAAAGTATAGTTTTTGCAAAGTCACTTGAATAACTCCTAATACAGGGTTCTATCGATTTCATTAAAGTTTGCTTCATTCTGCCCTTCAAAAGTTATCCAAATTCATATAAAATCTTCCTGGTATAATTTCAACCCTACCGACAGAGAAAAGGCGCGGCTCTTTGCGGTCCGAACACAAAGTATTTGTTTTCCGACCGACCGAGGCCAGGTGGATGGACGGCACCTGATTGGCAGATTTTTTTGAGATGAGCTTTTAATTGCGTTTAGGTGTTCGTTTGGGGCCCCTTTAGCCGGCAGTATGCAGAGTTAGAAAATAAATCAGTGTCGTTTCTGTAGGTGTAGGAATAGAAAGTTTTAGTATCTATTTTTATTTCTGTAGTTTACGCCATAATTAAATGAAATAATTTTCATGAGTATATCTACCGCCGCCCATGTCACTTTCTTTAAAGGATATGCCGATGGTCGGCTTTTATCTTTGTTCAACTGATTTTGCAAAAACTATACATAAGTAACCAGTAATTTTGACTTATTTAACATAAGTATTATTGTAGCCTTCAATCCAATAATTTGAAGAAAAAAAAACAAGAAAAAAGTATCTACACAGTAAAAAATGCTGTCTACAATGAAAACATGTTCTTTTCTTAAATAAATTATTTTACATAAAAACAATTTGTTTTGAATTAAAATATTTCTTATTAGTTCAATGCAGTGTTTTGTGCAATATCAAGAAAATATTCTCTTGGTGAATAGGAAAGCACAAATTATTTTACTTCAAAGCAATTTGCTTTGATCTATGACAATTTTTTTTACTGTGTAAGACATCTAAAAAACTGTTGAAGTCTGTGGTCTGTAAAGTTTAATAATTCTGGACAGGGAAATTTTATTTCACTCTGTATGTGGGCCAAGCCTTAATAAAAAAATCAATAAAAAATGAATTAAATCAAAAAAAGCTATAGGGGAAGGAATTCTAACAAAGCTTAATTAAAGTAAATTGAAACAAGTAAAATACATTTCACAAGATTAAAATTTTATCAGATAGTATGTCATCATTAACCATCTTTATCAAATGATAGACATATTGAAGGTGCTTATCTAAGTTTAATAAAAAAATTTAAATCATCTTTAAAAATAAAGTTACTCACACTATGATTAAGGCTAAAAACATGTTTTTTATTAAGAATACATACATTATATGTTATATATGTCAGCTTTACTTGTTGACGAGACATATTATGTACCCCACAGTTCTTGCCCTAACATGATTTCAAACTGTCCCAAACCTATACAGGATGTCCCATAACTTAGGGGCCATAGGCCAGCAGGTGATAGAGAAGGTCATGTCTGATAAAAAAGTTCCAATAATGCATGGGTCAAAACTCTTTCTTTGTCGAGATACAGAGCATCAAAGTTGGCAATTTGTTTAAGTTTTTTGATGATAACTTTTTAAAAAAACTCAGTAAAAATATGAAATTGCGTAAAGTCATGTACTCTAGAATAAGAGCAATAATCTGATAAAAATTATTTTGGAAAAAATTAGTTGGTCAATTTTTTTTAGAAAAAACTGGTTTTTTGGTATAAAATGGTTGGTTATAAATGCCATATTAAATGCAATGTTTTTTTATATTTTTTTAAAATAAAAACAAGTCTCTAGCGGGGCATAATAAAATATTATTGATATTTTTTAAAACAGTAAATAAGCAAAAATTTATTTTACAGGGTGTCCCAAATTTGATGTTATTGAAGGGTTTTAAGTGTATCAAGGAGAGAACCATATTTTTTCTTATGGAAATTTTATTTTGGTCAAGCGGCGAATCAATAGCAAAAATTTTGTACAAATCCTGTTGTTATGGTTCCAATCCATATTTTTGTTGGTCCTGTCAGTCCTGTGAACTCCTGCACAATACAATAATACACTTTTTGGATTGAGCAAAATTTTTATTATATACCAAGCAAACATTTTGGCCCACAATTGTTCAAATCTATTGGCTAGTTTGAAAGAGTAATAACTTAAAACATATTTTTAATAAGTTGAGAAAAGCCCCAAAATGAGGCACTTGCATTTTTCTGATATGGCCCAATTTGATCAAGCTTCTTTAATATACTCAAGCACACATTTGCACAAAGTTTCAAGTTGATCTGTTAATCTCTGAGACTTTTTGCATGCCAATTTCACTATTTTGTCATCTACCTGATGTCACAAAAAGTGTGAATTGACAATCAAGTGTCCTGCCTACCTCCATAAACCTAGCAAGCCCACCTCAATAAAAATTTAAAAAATGTATTCCAGAATTATGTGCTTTTTATGTGCTAATTTCGTCCACTTTTTAAAATTTTTGTGCTCCTTTGGTTTCCACGGAAATTTAAAAAAATGATTGGCGTGCTAGCTTTATATAAAGCTAGCAAGCCCATACAGAAATAATCAATATTGTTATAATATTTAAATGCGAAAATTAAGTGCTTTTTATGTGCTCCCGTTTGCTAAAAACAAAATTCCATTTATCAAGTTTTTAAACTTTTTTTTTTAAAGAAAATGTGTGGGCTGGCTAGGTTTATATAAACCTAGCAAGCCCACCTCAATAAAAATAAATAAAATACATTCCAGAATTATGTGCTCTTTATGTGCTAATTTCGTCCACTTTTTAAAATTTTTGTGCTCCTTTCGCTTCCACGGAAATTTAAAAAAATGATTGGCGTGCTAGCTTTATATAAAGCTAGCAAGCCCATACAGAAATAATAAATATTTTTATAATATTTATATGCGAAAATTAAGTGCTTTTTATGTGCTCCCGCTTGCTAAAAACAAAATTTCATTTATCAAGTTTTTAAGCTTTTTTTTTTTAAAATGTGTGGGCTGGCTAGGTTTATATAAACCTAGCAAGCCCATACAGAAATAATCAATATTTTTATAATATTTATATGCGAAAATTAAGTGCTTTTTATGTGCTCCCGTTTGCTAAAAACAAAATTTCATTTATCAAGTTTTTAAGCTTTTTTTTTTAAAAAAATGTGTGGGCTGGCTAGGTTTATATAAACCTAGCAAGCCCATACAGAAATAATCAATATTTTTATAATATTTATATGCGAAAATTAAGTGCTTTTTATGTGCTCCCGTTTGCTAAAAACAAAATTTCATTTATCAAGTTTTTAAGCTTTTTTTTAAAAAAAATTTGTGGGCTGGCTAGGTTTATATAAACCTAGCAAGCCCACCTCAATAAAAATAAATAAAATACATTCCAGAATTATGTGCTCTTTATGTGCTAATTTCGTCCACTTTTTAAAATTTTTGTGCTCCTTTGGTTTCCACGGAAATTTAAAAAAATGACTGACGTGCTAGCTTTATATAAAGCTAGCAAGCCAATGCAAAAATTATAAATATTTTTATGCCCACCTCAATAAAAATTTAAAAAATTTATTCCAGAATTATGTGCTTTTTATGTGCTAATTTCGTCCACTTTTTAAAATTTTTGTGCTCCTTTGGTTTCCACGGAAATTTAAAAAAATGATTGGCGTGCTAGCTTTATATAAAGCTAGCAAGCCCATACAGAAATAATCAATATTTTTATAATATTTATATGCGAAAATTAAGTGCTTTTTATGTGCTCCCGTTTGCTAAAAACAAAATTTCATTTATCAAGTTTTTAAGCTTTTTTTTTTAAAAAATGTGTGGGCTGGCTAGGTTTATATAAACCTAGCAAGCCCATACAGAAATAATCAATATTTTTATAATATTTATATGCGAAAATTAAGTGCTTTTTATGTGCTCCCGTTTGCTAAAAACAAAATTTCATTTATCAAGTTTTTAAGCTTTTTTTAAAAAAAATGTGTGGGCTGGCTAGGTTTATATAAACCTAGCAAGCAAACCTCAATAAAAATAAATAAAATACATTCCAGAATTATGTGCTCTTTATGTGCTAATTTCGTCCACTTTTTAAAATTTTTGTGCTCCTTTAGTTTCCACGGAAATTTAAAAAAATGATTGACGTGCTAGCTTTATATAAAGCTAGCAAGCCAATGCAAAAATTATAAATATTTTTATGCCCACCTCAATAAAAATTTTAAAAATTTATTCCAGAATTATGTGCTCTTTATGTGCTAATTTCGTCCACTTTTAAAAATTTTTGTGCTCCTTTGGTTTCCACGGAAATTTAAAAAAATGATTGGCGTGCTAGCTTTATATAAAGCTAGCAAGCCCATACAGAAATAATCAATATTTTTATAATATTTATATGCGAAAATTAAGTGCTTTTTATGTGCTCCCGTTTGCTAAAAACAAAATTTCATTTATCAAGTTTTTAAGCTTTTGTTTTTAAAAAATGTGTGGGCTGGCTAGGTTTATATAAAGCTAGCATGTCAATCATTTTTTTAAATTTCCGTGGAAACCAAAGAAGCACAAAAATTTTAAAAAGTGGACGAAATTAGCACATAAATAGCACATAATTCTGGAATGTATTTTATTTATTTTTATTGAGGTGGGCTTGCTAGGTTTATATGAACCTAGCCAGCCCACACATTTAAAAAAAAAAAAAGCTTAAAAACTTGATAAATGAAATTTTGTTTTTAGCAAACGGGAGCACATAAAAAGCTCTTAATTTTCGCATATAAATATTATAAAAATATTGATTATTTCTGTATGGGCTTGCTAGCTTTATATAAAGCTAGCACGCCAATCATTTTTTTAAATTTCCCTGGAAACCAAAGGAGCACAAAATTTTTTAAAAGTGGACGAAATTAGCACATAAAGAGCACATAATTCTAAAATAAATTTTTTAAATTTTTATTGGGGTGGGCATAAAAATATTTATAATTTTTGCATTGGCTTGCTAGCTTTATATAAAGCTAGCACGTCAAACATTTTTTTAAATTTCCGTGGAAACCAAAGGAGCACAAAAATTTTAAAAAGTGGACGAAATTAGCACATAAAGAGCACATAATTCTGGAATGTATTTTATTTATTTTTATTGAGGTGGGCTTGCTAGGTTTATATAAACCTAGCCAGCCCACACATTTTTTTAAAAAAAAAGCTTAAAAACTTGATAAATGAAATTTTGTTTTTAGCAAACGGGAGCACATAAAAAGCACTTAATTTTCGCATATAAATATTATAAAAATATTGATTATTTCTGTATGGGCTTGCTAGGTTTATATAAACCTAGCCAGCCCACACATTTTTTTTAAAAAAAGGCTTAAAAACTTGATAAATGAAATTTTGTTTTTAGCAAACGGGAGCACATAAAAAGCACTTAATTTTCGCATATAAATATTATAAAAATATTGAATATTTCTGTATGGGCTTGCTAGCTTTATATAAAGCTAGCACGCCAATCATGTTTTTAAATTTCCGTGGAAACCAAAGGAGCACAAAAATTTTAAAAAGTGGACGAAATTAGCACATAAAGAGCACATAATTCTGGAATAAATTTTTAAAATTTTTATTGAGGTGGGCATAAAAATATTTATAATTTTTGCATTGGCTTGCTAGCTTTATATAAATCTAGCACGTCAATCATTTTTTTAAATTTCCGTGGAAACCAAAGGAGCACAAAAATTTTAAAAAGTGGACGAAATTAGCACATAAAGAGCACATAATTCTGGAATGTATTTTATTTATTTTTATTGAGGTGGGCTTGCTAGGTTTATATAAACCTAGCCAGCCCACACATTTTTTTTTTAAAAAAAGCTTAAAAACTTGATAAATGAAATTTTGTTTTTAGCAAACGGGAGCACATAAAAAGCACTTAATTTTCGCATATAAATATTATAAAAATATTGATTATTTCTGTATGGGCTTGCTAGGTTTATATAAACCTAGCCAGCCCACATATTTAAAAAAAAAAAAGCTTAAAAACTTGATAAATGAAATTTTGTTTTTAGCAAACGGGAGCACATAAAAAGCACTTAATTTTCGCATATAAATATTATAAAAATATTGATTATTTCTGTATGGGCTTGCTAGGTTTATATAAACCTAGCCAGCCCACACATTTTTTTTAAAAAAAAGCTTAAAAACTTGATAAATGAAATTTTGTTTTTAGCAAACGGGAGCACATAAAAAGCACTTAATTTTCGCATATAAATATTATAAAAATATTGATTATTTCTGTATGGGCTTGCTAGGTTTATATAAACCTAGCACGCCAATCATTTTTTTAAATTTCCGTGGAAACCAAAGGAGCACAAAAATTTTAAAAAGTGGACGAAATTAGCACATAAAAAGCACATAATTCTGGAATACATTTTTTAAATTTTTATTGAGGTGGGCTTGCTAGGTTTATGGAGGTGTCCTGCCTGGTATATATGAATGTGTGCTGACATACCTACCATGTGTTAGTTTATCATGGAACAAGGCCAACACAAAAATAGAGGCCATGACCCTGAAAAAATCAGCTGTTCTCCCGGGGCTGAATTTTACATTGGGGCTTATGGGAGGTCAGACGTTTTTTTATGATATTTTCAAAATGGCACTACAGATTTCCGCAAAATTTCAGTCAAATATTCTCAGACACCATCCTGATATTCCACCAAAGGTTTGTAAGGAAGCAACATGATTAAAAGGTTAAAATCTTCAAGATTTACCATTCCTTATTTTGAATTCAAATTACCCACCATGTACCACATGCCAACTGTTATATTTGACATGTATTTGACTTTGTCATATGTGATTGTCACATTCGCGTCTGCTTTAAACTTAATTTTTGTGTAAGCTAATGAAGCGGCTATGAAAAATTAGGGCTTACTATACATTTAAACAAAATTGTTCTGCCAGAATAAAGTAAAAACAATCTCAAAAATGGCTTTATTTAAGAAACAATCAAATATCCATGAACCGTCATGCCAACTTCAATATTTTAAAGACAATCAGCTGTGTCATAATGTGACCATCAAAAAAAAAATCAGCCCCGGATGTGACATCAACAAAGTGGAGGATCATGGCCCGTCCATTTTGATAGCCCTGCATGGACAAATGAAAAAATGCAAACAGTCTGAACTGTCAGTGTCAAAAGAGTAGGTACAGTTCATATTATTATTTTTGAGACAACTTTTTTTCGTTGGCCTATGCTATTTGTTATGGTAAACAGCTGATAACTTTCAAAAAGTTATCTCAAAAATTATGATATGGAGTTTATAGCATATTTTCTGGAGGACTGGCTAAAAAAGTTGAGGTTCCAGACAAAAATCGTTTTTCAAAAGCAATAATAAACAATCTCTAGCTCTACTCAAATATAGAGGCCCTTGATATAGTCGACTGATGTATTTCTCTTTCAAAATGTATTGAGGACCTCTAATAAACTATAAGCCTGTCTGGCAACACAGGAGGTATTTCACATTTTCATGGATAACATGATGAATCACATTTCAAAATAGTTTGGCATTGGATTGGAGATCTCCATGACTACCACAGGTTATTTCTGCAACACATGGTCAGAATTGCCATGATGATTGCCAATATTCACCATGGATTTGGTGTCTACAAATGTCAACATAAAGTTGAAACAAATGAAAAACAATTGGAGGCAAATATAAACAAAATGGAGATTATTAAGATAACTTTGGGCTAATGTTAAATGGAAAAACTCACATCCTCCCTTCGCGCAATCTCCAGTTGGAGTTTTTTGTTGAACTCCTCGCACTCGTCCTTGTACCGTTCCATTTCCTCTTTGGTCTGCCTCATTTTCTTCTTGAGGACGTCCAACAAGGACCCTTGTTGGATGTTGGTGGTCATTTTAAAACCCGCCGCGAAAAACCGTCAAAAACAAGGAAAACTAGAGGAGGTTTTAGTGGAGAAAATCGAGTTTTTTTGATCACCACAAAAACCACAGAGAAAAAAATTAACGGGAGCGCCACGGATTTGCGATGACTGGGCGAGTCGACGACAGCCGGTTGATATCAAAAATGGCCGCCAGATGCTGATGATGCGCGTGCGCAGTCAACGCCACCTGACCAGTCAAAATCCGACGTTGCCTAGTTTCTTTGGAAATCAGGAGACTTGACGAAAAATATCTAAGTAGGTCTCCCAGGAGGTTAAGCGCCGAGAATAAATACAGGGTGTTCGCAAAACTACAGGGTGTTAATTCTTACTTAAATTCAAGACAAAAAGTTTACATAAACATTAGACGGTCCAATTTACAGAACGTTGAAATTTTTAGATTTACATAATCGCAATGATTACACAACCCCTGGATATGCAACACAAAACTTAATAACAGCAGCGGACAGACAGTTTTGCGGTATATTCATGTGGTTTCAATGGTGACACGCCAGAGCCATCTATACGCTGCTCTTATGAAGTTTGTTGGGTTGCATATCTAGGAGTTTTGTAATCATTAGTAATAGATTTTGTTTGTTTTCTTTTACAACAGTGGAGTTTAAAATGCCGTTGGATAACAGTGAATTTTTTTCAGATTATACACAGGGTGTTATTTAAATGATGCACCAAACTTTAAGAGGTGATATATACAGTTCATTTTATAATTTTAGAGATTACTTTTTGACGGTAAAGAAACGTCCTTAAATTACGGAACGCAAAAATTCAGGATTTTTGACCCCCTCCTCCCACCGTTGTAACGCATTTTCAAGAAAAACACATTAAAAACATTGAGAGTAACACAAGGCCAAACCCCTCTCCCCCCCCCCCAGAGCGTTACGTAATTTAAGGGTAGGCCCTTACCATAGCAACCAGGATACAAGAACGAGGTAAAATGGGTTCAAAAATTATGAAATAAATTGCGGGATTGGTAAAAAGTTTTAAAAAATCAAATAAGTTATAAGTTAAAAGTTTTTTGTTTTTAAGTTAGCATTTATCAGGCTTGAAGAGTGGGGGAAAATTGTTAAATTTAGAAATTACAAATTTGACAATGTCCAATAGTTTTTCGATTGCATGTGATCGATTGCATTTTTCAAATTACAGGTTTGGGTCTGTCAATTTCAATTCCAGAAAGTTTCAGTTATCTGTTGAAACTTTTAAAGAAGTTATAAAAAAATATTTTGAGACCCTGTATCTAAAAGTCAAAGAGGTTTGTAATTTTTTTATCACCCTTAAGTTTGATGCATCATTTAAATTACACCCTGTATATAATATAAGAGGGGATAAAAAAGATGAGCGGCTAGTTCACAACTTGCATTCCGTTTGCTATTGGTCGAAATAGTCAGCTGACTTTTTGATGTTGAAGGAGCGGCTAAAAACGTTGCCGTTTAAGATTATTATTATATTATATTAAGAGATGGTGCCACCAGTCAAGCATTTAACAAACATTATGTTTACAGCTTTCGGCGTAAAATGCGAATATATACTAGTTGTAAGTGATTAAAAAGTGTAGTGGTTTGTGCAGTACATATCTATTGAATTTAACTAAATCTATGCATATACCGATGAGTTTTTTTGTTTTGTTTTTTAAAAACATATTATATTCTTTTAAATTAGCTTCCCTATCCTGTTTTTCCTGTCGAAATCGGTGTTAACCTAACCCTGATAAATTATTCGACAACGTATCCTAACCTGTCCAGACACGCCCCGGTTAGGATACGTTTCCCATCAATTGACCACGGTTAGGTTTTGTTTCAGTTTGGTTTAACACCGATTTCAACCTCCCAAAACGAGGACAGGAAAGTTTTAATTTTAAAAATCCCGCCTGACTATGTCAACCAATAGCAAATGGAATGCAAGTTGTGAACTATCCGCTCCTTAAAAAAAGTACTTTGTTTGAAACTCGTAGACAATGATTGAGTAGAAATAAAATTTCGGACTTCCATTGTCTTTATTTATTTTAAACACGACATTTCGGTAAGTAAGTATCTCTAACCGTTCTCAAGTGTAAGTTGCAAATAAAATTTTGGACTTCCATTGTCTTCATTTATTTTAAACACGACGTTTCGGTTAGTAAGTACCTCTAACCGTAAGTTTACACTTGAAAACGGTTAGAGATACTTACTAACCGAAACGTCGTGTTTAAAATAAATAAAGACAATGGAAGTCCAAAATTTTATTTCTGATAAAAAAAATAGTTACAGGACTTCATTTATAAATGTTAATCTTAATTTCACCCTCTAACAGGTGATGTTTCAAAAAATATCAGGTGTGTATTTATGAAAAATCAACGATTTGAAATTTAATTTAATTTCCCTACTGTGATTAGGTGTATCGTCGTGATCAAGACAGGAATTGTCTTTAAAAAAAATAAGTGACAACATCGCATAAACTGATGACGTGCCTCCCAAGGCGCGGCTTTAGTGGGGCAATTCAAAAATTCAAAAAGGGCAACAATAAAAACAAAACAATAGTGGAAATCCGGTCGGAAAATTAAAATGAAAACAAAGGAAACGTTGCGTGGACAAAATGACGCATGTCATATGAATTTTTTTTTCTTTACACAGGGGACACTTGTTAAAAATTGTTTTATTTACCATTACAAATAATGTGTGCTCAACAGTTAAAAATAGGCATTTATCATAATAAATAATAATTCAATTGTTTATAGTATCTTTCAAAAAACAAATAACATTTTAAAAATCCATAGAGGATTTTTTGATTTCTCAAGAGGACTCTTAACTAAAATTTAACTTTATTAATTTTAAAAGAATTTGACCCCAATAAAATATGTAATTTCATTTGTTTGTATGATGAAAATTAAATGAAAATTAATTAGGTACTTAAGAAATTTATAAATTTCTCTTTGTAAACAACTGAATGAACTTTGGTTTATTTTATTTTGACTAGTATTTAAAAAAAATTTAATTGTTTAAAATAATAAATTAATATAAACATAAATTTTCCATTTTCCTATACAATGCAAAAAATTTATTTAATTGATAAGATATACAAAAAGCTTTATAACTTTTTATAAATAAAAATTTTAAGATTTAATTCTAAGGAATTTAAAAGTTGTGTATTTTAAATCTCAACTGTCTCCCAAAATATCTTTGCTTTGTTTATGTTTAGTGAGAATCCTAAAAATAGACAATTCCTTGAAGCGTAGAAGCCAGATAACTTTCTATTTTCTTTAGGCTACTAAAATGAAATGTTTGTATACCTACCCTCTTAAGTTGTGTATTCATAATATTCTGTATCTCATTCTTGATGATGGAAAACTTCATGAGGGTATCTGAACTAAAAAGCCCACTGAACGCAAGCCCTGGATAATCAGCACACCTCCTATTTTTACGCCTCATCTCTTTCTCAGCTATCACTTCAGTCCTTTCAGACGTACAGCGAAGCTTTGATAACTCTTCTAACTCAGGATCCATTGATTCATCTTTTTCTATGTCACTAAGGCTTGACCCCTCAGCTTCTGGACGATCTACGAGTTTCATGTCCATGTCATTTTCTGGGAATTTTTTTGAGGTGGTTTCAGAAGCAGCTTTCTTTTTGGTTTTGCGGAGCTTAGCATTACGTTCATTTTTGGCAGACTTGGAGGTTAACTTAACAGGACTGGAGGCTTCTAACGAACTAGTACTACTATCTAGAACAGTCGTTTCATCATCACAATGGGTTAAATCTATGATTTCTAACCTAGTATCACATTTATTGGTCGGCTTTTCGTTTTGGTTCGTCAACTTAAAACTACTTTCTAACTTCGGTAAACTTTCGTCAGCTTTATCGGGTAACAACACTGTCTTATTATTAGAATCCAAAATATTTTTCACTGTTGCCTGAGCTTTAAATTTATTTAAATCTTTGTGAACTGATTTTTCTGCATTGTCATTGGTCAATAACCTGGGCAATTCGCTTTGATTGGTTGAAATTTGGTTTTCTTTTGATTTGTGCCCTATTGACGAGTTGTCATTGGGGGTAGGTTGCCCTGGCAACCCCTTGTTTTGATTCTGACTATTTGTTTTGGTGCCCAGCTGACTGGATTGGGACGTTGCAGCGTTGTCAGTACTGTAGGGGCTTAAAGGGGATTGCACTACTGGTTCTAAAATCGCCCTTCGTCTGTGCCCCTCGTTACGGGGGTGGTGTTGGTGGCCCCTCTTTTTAGGCCCCCCCGGGGGGCGAATTCCTGACATCTACGATGTTATTGAAATCCTAGCACGGCGGCCATGTTGGCCTAACTAGCAGCAGCGCCGCGACGGTGAGATGGCAAAACTAACTTTACCGCGTTGCCAGGTCGTTTCTACTTTCTTAAGAACTTCCTAAAATCCACAAATTGCAGTTATCCCCTTAAAAAACAATGTCCCCATCCATTTCCACCCTTAGGTTACAAATAAATACTCCAAACCCGTTTGGAAACATTCGCGACCCCCCCGAAAATCTTTAAAACCGCCCCATATTGCCCCACGAGCAGACAACACTGCTCGTTTCCCTTGACATGTTTTATGCATTTCGAATGGCCACGCACCGAGTATTCGCGCAGCGCTTTCGATTGGACTGACCCAGTTTAATAGCGACGTCACAACGGGGTATCCTCTTACTCCAGTGACGTAGCACCGTCTGGAATTTTCTGGCTCACGTATCCATATTTGGCACGGATTTCAAGGGATTATTTTTAGATTTTCTATGTTTTTTCGTGTTCTCTGCGTTATGTCACTGCACCATGTGGGTTTTTTGGAAAATAAATTGCATTTTCAAAGTTATTTTGTTGAAAACAATGTTTTTCAGATTGGTTTTTCCATAGTTTCTTAACATTTCTTTTTATTATTTAATTTCTAGAGTAATCTGACACTATTTTTAACGCTATGAGATAGAAACTTGCCAGAAAAAAATCAGTAAATCGCATTCCAATAGCATATTGAAGGTTGAACTGTTTTTATAAATAGAATTAATTACACACATTGTAAGTGTGTACCGCAATTTTGTTTTTTTGAATTTCAGAAAGTTTTGAAAACATAAACACCTGAAAATCACGCAAGCAAATGCTGGTGTTTATAAAATCAAATTTTGAAATAAACAATTTCGAGATAAAAGTCCTATTAATTATTAACTTAAAAGACCCCATAAAACCCAAATAATTATTACAAATCGGTAAAAAATTCTTCATTTTTTCATGTTTAAATTGAACTTAAGAGACACTTACTTAAGTGGCCCCTAGTTTAGTAGCCTTTACTTAAGGCACCCTTACCTAAGGGACACTTAACAAAAAATGCAACTTACGTTTTGAAGGGCCTTTTCTTTTTCCTCCAATTTGCCCATGACTTGGGTGAGTTGCTCCTGGGTCTGGTCAAGGTCATTCTCAATGGTTTGGATTTTCTTTTGGAGGGAGCGAGCTTCTTCTTCGGCCTGTTGGAGAAAAAAATAATTAAAATTGGATTTTAAGGAGAAATGATAATTTATCAAAATGGGATGACTGGGTTAGTTAGATAAGTATTACTTAATTTTTTAGTGCAAAGATGTCCTTGATAAGTTGTTAATTTTTGCTTATATTTCGGTAACTATTAAAGTAAATATGTAAATTTTGAGAATTTCAAGAGGAATATTAAAAATAAAAATAATTAAAATAGGTTGACGTGTTTCTGAGTTTTACTCATTTTTTTAGCGCAAAGATTAATTTTCTTAATGAATTTTAGTTGCTGGTTAATTCCAAATATTTGGGAAACCGTTAAAGATACTGAGATGTGATAAACACGAAAATTGTTAAGAATTTCAAGAGGAATATTACAAACTAAAAATTATTATAATGGGACGATGGATTTCTGGGTTATGTTCAATTTTTCAGCACAAAGTTTAATGTTCTTGGTAAAATGTTAGTTGCTGTATAATTTCAAATATTTCGGAAATGGTCAAAGATACGGAGATATTGTAAATACGGAAATTGTTAAGGATCCAAAGAGGAATATTACAAAGTTAAAATTATGAAAATAGGATGACGGGTTGAAATGTTAGTTGCTGGTTAATTACAAATATTTGAGAAACCGTTCAAGATACTGAGATGTGATAAACCCAAAAATTGTTAAGAATTTCACGAGGAATATTACAAACTAAAAATTATTATAATGGGATGACGGATTTCTGAGTTATGCTGAAAAATTTTCAGCGCAAAGATTAATGTTATAAACAAGAATTTCAAGGGCTATATTACAAGTTTAAAATTATTCAAATAGGATGAGGGGTTTCTGAGTTATACTAGAGCAAAGATTAATGTTCTTGGTGGAATGTTAGTTGCTATTTAATACCAAATAATTCAGAGACTGTCAAAGATAGGAAGATTCTATAAACGAGAAAATTGTAAAGAATTTCAAGCGGATTATTACAAAATAGTTTTTAAAATAGAATGCCGGTTTTTTGAGTTATACTAACTCAAATATTAATTAAAGTTCTTAGTGAAATGTTAGTTGGTGTTTAATTCCAAATATTTTGGAAACCTTTAAAGAAACGGAAATGTAGTAAATATAGAAATTGTTGAGAATTCCAAGAGGAATAACCGGGAATAACACAAAATTAAAATGATCAAAATATACAGACGGGTTTCTGAGTTATACTAGATAGCATAGATTAATATTCGTGGTGAAATGAAATGTTAGTTGCTGTTTAATAACAAATAATTCAGAAACTGTCAAAGATACGGAGATGTTGTAAATAAAAAAAATATAAAGAATTTTGAGCGGAATATTACAAACCTAAAATTACTTAAATCAATTGACGGATGTTTGATATATAGGGTGTTTTACGAACATCGAAACAGAGACGTTTTTGGTTATTTAGAGTGCGAATTTGGAGAAACGCTCGGACACGTCGATTTTGTTTGCGAGGGGGACACTTTTTGGCTTTCTTGAAATTTTTGTAGCACGAACCCCCTTCGAGGGGTATACTTTACCCCTATATTTTGGATAGGGAAAGTGGGTCCATACCCAAAAAGGGCTCTGTTTCGATGTTCGTGAAACACAATGTATATATACCGAGATATATACCCACTTTTTGGCACTAAGATTAATGTTCTTGGTAAAATGTTCGTTGCTGTTTACTTCCAAATATTTTGAAAACGATCAGAGATGCGAAGACATGGTAAATATGGAAGTTGTAAACAATTTCAAGGGGAATATTACAAAATAAAACCTATTCAAATCGGTTAACGGGTATTTGAGTTATACTTACTTTTTCGGCACGAAGATTGGCGTCCTTGGCGAGCTGTTCGTTGTATGCAGCGCGGTCTAAAGCGTTGTCTTTTTCAAGCTTCATCGCTTGCATCTTCTTTTTGATCGCGTCCATTTTGTATGTTTTTTGTTGTTACTGGAAAAAAAATTATAAAAAATTTATTAATATAAAAAATAATCAAAAATCAAAACGATTTTTTTGTATCGAATTGGTTGTGTTCGGTTTGTTTTTAGGATGTCGTTTTTTCGCAATTATTTGGCCCTACCATACTTTATCTCGGCGTACTTTTATTTTTAAAATGTGTACAGCGTGTCCCACTTTCGATGGGATTAAGTGGGAAACTCGGTTATTATTAAAGCTATTGATTTTCTGATTGCACGTGCTCTTTTTTTGAGCCTTAAAAATGGTTTAATCAGATTTTTGCTACACCCCGTAGTTTCGCTATCGGGGTTTTTGAAAAAATTGCATTTTTAATAATCCCTAATATCTCGCTTTTTTTGCGAGATATTTTTACTTTGCAGAAACTTTTTTATGGTATTTATCCTAAAAAAAATAAATACGGATCTGGATTTTTTTTATTAATATTTTGATTGGTTTCATGCTATTATTATAACAAAATAATAAAAATTAAAAAAAAAAAATTTGGTTCAGGGTAAAAAAAAATATTTAATATAAAAAAAAATAGTCCAAACCTGGAAATTTCCAACATAAATATAAATTAAAAATTACTAGTTAAACGATTGTTAGCTTAATTGTTTTAATACTTAGCAAATAAAATGGTTTTACGTTAAATTTACAGATTTATTTGAAACAAAGTCTACAAAAAACACAAAAAAAAACAAATTACAATAAATAATAACTAATTCTTCTTTAATGATATAAATGTTTAAACAGATTGCCATTATGCGTAAGACATTGTTGGCATTTTTGAGCAATTTTTCTTAACGCATTTTGCATAAAAATATTTGTGTCGTTTAAATATTGGGATTTTGTTACTTGAATAAAGCAGTCAAACATATCACATTTTTCAAAATCTGGATATGGTCGATTTCTAGCCATTTTAGAATAATTTTGAGTCACAAAAATGACAAGTAAAATGACAATGTCAATTCCACGCTTTTCTTTTTCCATGTTAAAGTAAATTTCATGAGATGCTGTACTACCTATCAAATAATAATCACTATGATATTATTTGTGTAACTTTTTAATGTTTTGTACTTTATTTATAAATAATAAATATTTACTGTTTCAAAACAGATAAACTAAAAAACCTTCAATTAGTGTGTCTTGCAATTTTTAATTTATATTTACGTTGGAAATTTCCAGGTTCGGACTAATTTTTTTAACCTTAAATTAAATTTTTTTAAAAGTTTTATCATTTTAAAATAATAATAGCGTGAAACCAATCAAAATAGTAATAAAAAAAATCCAGGTCTTATTTAATTTTTTTATGACAAATACCATATCTCGAAAACTAAACAATATTTAAAAAAATTAACAATGTTAGTATTTTGCTATAAAAAAAGTTGCCATAGAAAGGTTTTTACAGAATAAAAATAACTTGCAACTTGCAAAATAAGCGAGATGTAAGGAATTAATAAAAATGATTCTTTTTTCAAAAACTCCCTGTATTAGCGAAACCACAGGGTATAGCAAAAATCTGATTGCACCATTTTTAAGGGCTCAAAAAAGAGCAGGGTAAGGTGCAATCAGAAAATTGATATCTTTAATAATAACCGAGTTTCCCATTTAATCCCATCGAAAATGGGACACGCTGTATACAAACTAAAAAAGCAACGGTAAAAGATTTTCATTTTTTAATTACTAATTTAAGTAAAAGCAAATGAAAACTGAAAAAAATTAACATTTACTTATTACATTTGTAATTATTTCAGATTTGCGTGTAAATGTACTTACAAATATTTATTTTTTAATTAAATCGGATTTATATATGATTGTGTTTCGCTTAATTATATGTTTTTTTTTGCGAATTGAATTGCATTTCAATAAATTTAGAGAGAAATTATTAGGGCACAACAACATCATACCTACCCAACAGGTGAATGTTTATTTAATTTTTTTTCTAATTGTAGAGAGAGTGATGGCTGTAAATTTTGTTTGTAAAAATTGCTAGCCGAACCCAGAAACGTTAAAGCATAAATATGGGGCATGCCCACCCACTAAGCAAAAAAATCGTAAAAAACGTTGAATAAATGTTGAAAAAAAATGTTTTTTTTCTAACACAAATTTGTGTTAAAATTAAGTCAACTTTTGACATTAAAAAAACATGTAGAAAATCCTAACGAAAATTTCATGTAAAAGCATTACCAAAAATATATTTCTTAATAACATTAAGAAACCAGCATTAATAATTTCACTAACATTAAAAATAATACCATCAATATATGGTTATTTTTATAATGTTTTTCCTAGATCTCACTTCTAACGTTGAATTTAAGATATATGAAGCTAATAAAAACATAAAAAAAATATATACTACAGAGGGCGCGATGGCAGCGCCCTCTATAGTATAGCAGTCCCACTACCTGAACATCGCCATTAGTTGCGTTTCCCTGCGAGTTGATACCAGTCGGTAGCAAAGACGCTTTTTGTAATTTTGGTTAAAATATTTGCATTTTGCAGAAACAACATGGCAAATTTAAAGCACAATTATTAATATTGATAGTGAATACATATTTGGATCGGAATATTACTCCAGTTGTGTGGGAAAAATGGTATAGTTAAAGAACAACAAATGTGTGTGCAGTGATCTAAATGAAGCACCACAAAATCAGGTAAGAAATAAAGGAAAAAAATGGTTTTGTATGAAATATCGTATACCTACCTATAGGTAATCAGACAGGGAATGCGACAATTCACCGAGGACGATTAGCCGCCGGACCTTAAGCCGCGTATTCATTTGAGGCAGAATTATATAATAATAATAAATCGTTTTTATTGATAAATAAATGTTACATAGGCGAGGTTGCTACTTCGCAAGCCTCGCAGCGGGACCAAACGAATGCTTCGTTTGCATTCATGCTAAAGTGAATACGCGCCTTGAAATTGTTTGCCTTGTATTCACTTGAGCCTAAATTGTTTGGCCTCGTAGCGAGGCACTTACTACAAAATTGTTGTTTACATAGATTTTTAAATTTTATTTTCAGAAGCAACGAGCCGAATTGCCTTTACTGCGTGTCGAGTTCACGAAAACCTCAACGGACTGTTGCTGCCCTGCGTTTCCAAACTAGAAGAATTTTATTTACACTATTTATGTTACCTTATCTTTAGAGATATTTGAAAGAAATATATTTTTTTATTGTTAAAAAAACATTTATATTTCAATGTTAGAAAAGCATTTCTTTTTCACTGTTAAAAATCAATATTTTTTTAACGTTCGAAAAACACTTTAAAAAAACGTTATAAAAACATAATATTATTTTTCTAACGTCAAAAAACGGGTTATTAAGCTTCTTTTTCACTATGAATAAGACGTTAGAACTAATATCCAACCTAACGTTTTGTTTTTAAATTATACATTATTTTGACATTCTTAAAATGTTTTTGTGTTTAGTGGGTTGCCCTCCTTTCCCCTATAGTGCTAAAATTATTTTGAAATTTCATCACAAAAACAAATCAGTAAAAAACAAAAATAATAAAGGGGTAAAATTACCCCTGAAGTTGAAGTTAAAACGAACTGGGTCAAGTAAAAACTATCCTTAATCAAGTTCAACCTTGTACGCAGTGGCGTATATAAGCCCCCCCCCCCCCCCGAAGTTAAGGTTTTTATAAATATTTTCCACATATTTCATAAATACAAACATAAAATAGCATAAAATACGGCCTTATGGGGTCTCCCCCCCGAAACTGTTCGCCCCCCCAAAACATTTTTCTATATACGCCACTGCTTGTACGAAACGACTTTTAATGACTTTCACACTACTTTAAGTTTTTTAAATTTAACCGATTGCGAAATGTAACATTTTTTAAACTCGAATATCTTGAAAACTAATCGATACCCATTCAAAATAATAGTAGAACCACAAAGTATATGGCTGTATACTTTGTGGTAGAACTGTAATTGGTATAATGATATCTCCCTAAACAAAGAAGAACAAAAAAATAATAAAAATGAATAAAATAAACAGTATATTTCCTAGCAAGTGCGGAAAGTGTCACTTTTTCACACGCGATTGCAATTTGCCGACCGACGCATAGCAGAGTTCGGCCAGCAATTAAGTGTGGAAAAGAAACATTTCGCAAAAGTTAGAAATACTATTTTTTTCTTCGAGCGTGCGGAAAATATAAAAAAAACAAAAATAAACATCATGAAACTTTATTTGCCAGATCGTTGCCATGCAGATAAAGCATTAAAACCTCATATACGTAATATTCTAATACTCCCTGTTACCTATTTACACAATGGTTGGCGTTTGATGCAAACATTCAGATATAAAGGTACGAAAATTGCACAGATTCCAAATTTACATAGATAGAGTTTTTGTCAACTGTATGCCGATGATTTGACGTAACGAATACAAGAATAAAATAATATTCATGCGTTAAAGTATAACCAATCAGGACATTTTATCTTAAGGACCGCAAAGAGGATAGACTTATACCCATTGATATTGCTATTTCAAATATGTTTGCATTCTGCATTGTAAGGTACCGTAGGTATTGCAATAATACGTACTATATGGAAATAATATGCATATGTCTTTGAAAGCAACCAATCAGGTCTTTTTTGCTTAAAGACCCCAAGGCCCTCATGTTTGCATCATGAATGGGCAGTTACAGTGGGTATTGGAATATTAGGTATATGTAAAACCTTGACAACCCCTTGACATGGGCGATTCTAGACAACTAATGAAAATATTACCGATTCTTAGGTTTTCCAGGCGTTTGGAAAAGTACTAAGGAAAAGTGGCACTTTTAAAACCCAAATGTATGCGGAAAAGTGACACTTTGTGCACTGTCGTAGAAAAACAATTTTTTACACTTTTTTTACGTATAAAGGTGTCACTTTATCGGGATAAAAAGTGACATAAAAAATCAATTAAAAAAAAAACGTCAAAACCTAACACACCAAAGAAATAATAAAAAACTAAAAATAGCGTATAAACCTCATGATAAAAGTGTTTCTTTTTCCCTCGATGAATTGTTATTACAAAATTTTCGCCTCGGGATAAAAACTGCCACTTTTATCTCTTAATATACAATAATATTTTTAAATTTTTTAGTTAAAATCTTACAGATACACCATAGCAACCAAAAGTTCTTTAAAATTTGACATATCGGTGCGGAAAAACGGATTTTCTGCATTTAAAATAGTGCTTGGCTAAGGGATAAAAATATGAACAAATAAAATATTTAAAAACAATAAGTTTAAAATTTGAAGAAAGGGGAAGAAGAAGAAATAGGAAAAAAAACAAACCGAAATAGGAAGAAAAAGCTCTGCCAATATATGGGCCCCTAAGCTCACACTAGGTACTATAGTTATAGTGTACGTGTGACCTAATATAACTAAAAACTAAAATATATTTTATTCAACTCCAGAGTAAATTACCTTTTGTTTGATACCACACAAGCCATGTTTTGACTTAAACTCAAATTTTTGAAATCTACCCCCACCCTTAAAAAAAACAAAAACTAAAATGTATTTTGTTAAACTCCGGACTCAATTACCTTTCGTTTGATATCACACACGCCATATTTTCACTTAAACTCTAATTTTTGAAATATACCCCCACCCTTTTTTTAAAATAAATTAAAATGTATTTTGTTTAACTCCAGACTCAATTACCTTTCGTTTGATATCACACACGCCATATTTTCACTTAAACTCTTATTTTTGAAATCTACCCCCACCCTTTTATTTAGTTTGTGTTCGGTGGATTTTGTTCATTTTTAAATGGGACCATCTCGGCCCAAAACCCAGCCTAGGTACCAAATGTCATTAAAATCGGCCAAGCGGTTTTTGAGTTATGTGCGTTGGTCGTTACAGACAGACAGGCATACAGACAGACAGACAGACAGACAGACAAACAGACAGACGGCGCAACAAAAAAGTTTCAAAATCATCTGAAACGCAAAGATATATAATTTTTTTTTAAATCGGAGCAACTTTTTTTTTCTCGAAAAAATTAGGATCACCATAGCTCACACTACTATAGTATAGTATATGTGTGAGCTAAAAAAATAAAAAAGAGAAAAAGAAGAAACGTACTTACCGGTGATATTCGCGAAAAAACAAACCGAAATATGAAGAAAAAAAAACACACCGAAATGGGAAAAAAAGCTGAAGAAAAATAAGAAGAAAGGTACTTACCGGTGTTATTCACGAAAAAACAAACCGTTCGAGTAAAAACGTATGTTTAACACGCGTTCTTTCAAAGCGACTGACTCGGGCTATCAGCTTACTTGCGTGAGCCCCCTGTTTGGGAGCCCGCAGCCCCCCTCGCGCCGCCCGGCCTCCAAGAATAGAATTTTCGGGAGCCCCACCGTTTGAGATCTTGAGTGTAGAAAACGAAACAGAAGTCCGCAAACATTTTTTTTAGAGAAGTTTAAGAGTAAACTCTTACTCTTACTAAAAGATTACCCCATTTTTTGAATGTTTTTGTCTGGTAGGGCCATAGAGATGGGAAAAAACCACACCCTAAGTTCAGATTCGGAAAACCGTCATTTAGGGAATTTTAAGGTAGGGAATTCCATAAGATCAAAATGGCCAAACTTTGAAATTTCATATTTTAAAAACTATACAGTTTATGAACAAAAGCACCGAGTTGCAGTATGGTGGGGGTATAGAGATGCGAAAAAACCACACCCAAGTTAAGATTCGAAAAAACGTCATTTAGCCAATTTTAGGGTAGGGAATCCCATAAAGACCAAAATGGCCAAACTTTGAAAATTCATATTTTAAAAACTATACAGTTTATGAACAAAAGCACCGAGTTGCAGTATGGTGGGAGCATAGAGATGCGAAAAAACCACACCCTTATTTAAGATTCGGAAAAACCTCATTTAGCGAATTTTAGGGTAGGGAATTCCATAAGACCAAAATGGTCAAACTTTGAAAATTCATATTTTATAAACTATACAGTTTACGAACAAAAGCACCGAGTTGCAGTATGGTGGGGGCATAGAGATGCGAAAAAACCACACACTCAGTTAAGATTCGGAAAAACGTCATTTAGCTAATTTTAGGGTAGGGAATCCCATAAAGACCAAAATGGCCAAACTTTGAAAATTCATATTTTAAAAACTATAAAGTTTATCAAAAAAAGCACCGAGTTACAGTATGGTGGGGGCATAGATATGCGAAAAAACCACACACTGAGTTAAGATTCGAAAAAACGTCATTTAGCTAATTTTAGGGTAGGGAATCCCATAAAGACCAAAATGGCCAAACTTTAAAAATTCATATTTTAAAAACTATAAAGTTTATCAACAAAAGCACCGAGTTGATTTATGGTGGGGCCATAGAGATGCAAAAAATCCACATCCTGAGTTAAAATTCGGAAAAACGCCATTTAGCGAATTTTAGGGTAGGAAATCGCATAAGACCGAAATGGTCAAACCTTGAAAATTTATATTTCAAAAACTGTACAGTTTATCAACAAAAGCACCGAGTTGCAATATGGTGGGGGCATAGAGATGCGAAAAAACCACACACTGAGTTAAGATTCGGAAAAACGTCATTTAGCTAATTTTAGGGTAGGGAATCCCATAAAGACCAAAATGGCCAAACTTTGAAAATTCATATTTTAAAAACTATAAAGTTTATCAACAAAAGCAGTGAGTTACAGTATGGTGGGGGCATAGAGATGCGAAGAAACCACACACTGAGTTAAGATTCGGAAAAACGTCATTTAGCGAATTTGAGGGTAGGGAATCCTATAAGACCAACATGGCCAAACTTTGAAAATTCATATTTTAAAAACTATAAAGTTTATCAACAAAACTACCGAGTTACAGTATGGTGGGGGCATAGATATGCGAAAAAACCACACACTGAGTTAAGATTCGGAAAAACGTCATTTAGCGAATTTGAGGGTAGGGAATCCTATAAGACCAACATGGCCAAACTTTGAAAATTCATATTTTAAAAACTATAAAGTTTATCAAAAAAAGCACCGAGTTACAGTATGGTGGGGGCATAGATATGCGAAAAAACCACACACTGAGTTAAGATTCGGAAAAACGTCATTTAGCTAATTTTAGGGTAGGGAATCCCATAAAGACCAAAATGGACAAACTTTAAAAATTCATATTTTAAAAACTATAAAGTTTATCAACAAAAGCACCGAGTTGCAGTATGGTGGGGGCATAGAGATGCGAAAAAACCACACACTGAGTTAAGATTCGGAAAAACGTCATTTAGCTAATTTTAGGGTAGGGAATCCCATAAAGACCAAAATGGCCAAACTTTGAAAATTCATATTTTAAAAACTATAAAGTTTATCAACAAAAGCACCGAGTTACAGTATGGTGGGGGCATAGAGATGCGAAAAAACCACACACTGAGTTAAGATTCAGAAAAACGTCATTTAGCTAATTTTAGGGTAGGGAATCCTATAAGACCAACATGGCCAAACTTTGAAAATTCATATTTTAAAAACTATAAAGTTTATCAAAAAAAGCACCGAGTTACAGTATGGTGGGGGCATAGATATGCGAAAAAACAACACACTGAGTTAAGATTCGGAAAAACGTCATTTAGCTAATTTTAGGGTAGGGAATCCCATAAAGACCAAAATGGACAAACTTTAAAAATTCATATTTTAAAAACTATAAAGTTTATCAACAAAAGCACCGAGTTGATTTATGGTGGGGCCATAGAGATGCAAAAAATCCACATCCTGAGTTAAAATTCGGAAAAACGCCATTTAGCGAATTTTAGGGTAGGAAATCGCATAAGACCGAAATGGTCAAACCTTGAAAATTTATATTTCAAAAACTGTACAGTTTATCAACAAAAGCACCGAGTTGCAGTATGGTGGGGGCATAGAGATGCGAAAAAACCACACACTGAGTTAAGATTCGGAAAAACGTCATTTAGCTAATTTTAGGGTAGGGAATCCCATAAAGACCAAAATGGCCAAACTTTGAAAATTCATATTTTAAAAACTATAAAGTTTATCAACAAAAGCACCGAGTTACAGTATGGTGGGGGCATAGAGATGCGAAAAAACCACACACTGAGTTAAGATTCAGAAAAACGTCATTTAGCTAATTTTAGGGTAGGGAATCCTATAAGACCAACATGGCCAAACTTTGAAAATTCATATTTTAAAAACTATAAAGTTTATCAAAAAAAGCACCGAGTTACAGTATGGTGGGGGCATAGATATGCGAAAAAACAACACACTGAGTTAAGATTCGGAAAAACGTCATTTAGCTAATTTTAAGGTAGGGAATCCCATAAAGACCAAAATGGCCAAACTTTGAAAATTCATATTTTAAAAACTATAAAGTTTATCAACAAAAGCACCGAGTTGATTTATGGTGGGGCCATAGAGATGTAAAAAAACCACACTCTGAGTTAAGATTCGAAAAAACGTCATTTAGCAAATTTAAGGGTAGGGAATCCCATAAGACTTTGGTTAAATTCAAAAATTCATATTTTTAAAACTATACAGTTTATTAATAAAAGCACCGAGTTAAAGTATGGTGGGCCATAGTAATGCGAAAAATATGTTAATGCCATAGACATGCAAAAAACCAACACCCTGAGTTAAGATTCGTAAAAACGTCATTTAGCGAATTTGAGGGTAGGGAATCCCATAAGACCAAAATGGGCAAAATTTGAAAATTTATATTTCAAAAACTATAAAGTTTATCAACAAAAACACCGAGATGTAGTATGGTAGGGCCATAGAGATGCGAAAAAACCACGACATAAATCTTTTCCGAAATAAAAAAATGAGTGCGGAAAAGTTACTTTACCGCACTCTTGTTTTTTTTTTCGCGCGAAATAGTGAACTGGCAGCATTAGTGCGTTAAAGTACAATTTTTCGTAGGAAAAGAAAAAATTGTCTTGGTAAATTGTTTTGTTTTAAAACAAACTGCCTTTAGCGAACAAAAATTGGTTTTGAAGCAAGATATAAAATGTCTTACTAATATCTTCTTAACACAAATAAAGCTTTACTTTGCTTAAAGACTTTTAATTTTTTAACTCAAAATATCCGGCATCTCAAAACGAAAATGGTGATTTATTCCATAATACTAGAAAACACAAAACAAGAAGGCTGCCGCTTCCATTTAAAACAAATCAATTTTCTTGGATGAAGGCAACTTTTATTTTCAACGGAAACCAGTAGTTTAAGAGAATAGTTTTTTTTTGTTAAGAAAATATCGTCTTCGTGCATAGGAAAACAGATTTTTTCTAGGATAAAAGCAATTTGCATTGACTGAAGATTTTTTTTTTCTGTGTGAGCAATATTTCGGCATCTCAAACATGGAACCCCATGAAGTTATTAATTTTGCAACGAAATTACAAATAAAAATGGTACTATAACAATAAATTTTCATCAAGACCCGATAAAAACAAGAGTATGCCTATAAAAAGCACATAAGTTGACTTTGACCTACTAAAAGCTTATATAAAATTTTTGCACATGTAGCATACACAACTGAATACCATTTTCCTTGTTTCTTCCCCAAAAAACCACTAAAAGAACAAAAAAAATGAGTAGCAAATTTTTTCACAAAATAACTGATAGAAAATTTAAAAAAAATACAAAAATATTTTAAAGGAATTTTAGTGAAAAATGGAAACGACATTGACTCAAAAAAAAATGGCGTCAGTAGGCACACACAGCCATCCACAAAACCTGAGTATTAAGGTAGGTAGCTTTATTTTCATTAAAAAAAAGACATTTTTAACCCATTTTTAAAACCTAGGTTACTGTAAGTGCTTTTGTTTTTGAGATATATAAAGTCATAACAAAAACATTTCATATAAAAAGGAGCCAAGTACGCGTAAATAGCATCCCGTAAAAAGAATTGAGAGAAAAGTAAAGCCAAGTTCTCCAATACAAATTTCAAAATGAAAGGTTCTTACTAGTTTGGAAATATTTTTTTAAAGTTTGCCATTCCAGCCAAACTTCTTTATCTTAAATTTAGCACTGTGACTAAGAGTCATTTGCAGCCGTAACAGCCAAGTTTTTAAAAACATTTCCAAACTAGTAAGAACCTTTCATTTACAAATTTGTATTGCAGAAATTGGGTTTACTTTTATCTCAATTCTTTTTACGGAATACCATTTTCGCGTACTTGGCTTCTTTTTACATGAAATGTTTTTGTTATGATTTCATTCCTTTTTAAAGGATTTGGATAATATTTAAGTTTTAAAGTAGTAAAATATGCGGAATTTTGTACAAAACTTTTGCAATGCCTTACTTAAAATTTTGAGGTTTTTTATTTTTTCCCATGGTTTTATCATAGTTCCTATCAGCCTTCCAAAGCTTAGCTCTCTAGCGTTTTTGGAAGTGGGCAATGTTACTTTTACATAACCTTACATTTATAGGGGAGATAAATAAATTAAAATTTTGGTGTTTTTGAATCTTTTCCTATAGTTTTATCATAGTTATCCTATCAGTTTTCCAAACCTCAGCTCCCTAGCGTGTCCGGAAGTGGGCAATGTTACTTTTACATTACTTTACATTTATAGGGGAGGAAAGTAAATTATAATTTTGGGGTTTTAAATTTTTTTTCTATAGTTTTATCATAGTTCCTATCAGTCTGCCATTGCTGGATGTGGGCAATGTTACTTTTACATAATTTTACATGTATAGGGGAGGGGAGTAAATTAGAATTTTGGGTTTTGGAACAGGTTATTGTCTTCCTCCACTAATTTTTAATTGGTTTTAAACAAATAGTCCTGATATGTTTCGTAAGCAGAAACTTACATCTTCAGGGGAAATTACCAAACTAAATTAGCACAATGTGCTCACCATAATATGGACTATTTCCTAAAATTACAAAACTTTTTTTATGATCCCAATAGCCTTCCATACCTACACTGAGGTATGGATGGTTAAAATGTGTGCCTACTTGTAGAATGATTTTTACCATATTTGGAAGATTTTACTTTGTGTATTTTGTTATGTCTTTCGATCAAGGTTGGAATAATAACATTTCTGTGCGAGGCTGTTTTTATAGTCTGCCCAAAGATTTAATATTAAAAAGAAAGTTATAGTTAGCACAAAATAGCAAAAAATATAGTTTGTGGCCACCAACAAAATATTGATATACTAGAACTAGAACTAGAACACATGGGTGAACAATGGAAAAAAATTAGTTTATGACCAGCTGCTAAATTAATTAAAACTTTTTTTAAATTAATATAAATTGACAAAACACTATCTAAATTATTTTAAAAATTAATTAAACGTATAAGTAAATTTAGCAGTTGGGTGTTTTTTTTATTAATTTTTTTTTATTTCCAACTTTTAGGTTTAAATCTTATTCAGTCTTATAAAAAGCATTATGCATTTACAACTCATTTAGCTTTACCTAAAAAGTACGTGTAGATTTTCTTCGGACGCGAACAGTGTTACCTTTCATTGAGTGAAGGTGGGGGAGGAGAGAGGGAGGAGGGAACTAGTAAAATGGTGTCGAAAAAAATCTTAAAGCGTGTGCCGAAAGAATTTTTGAAATCGCTCTAAATTTGTGAAAGGTATAGTTACAACTATTACTAATAAGGAGGGAGGGGAGAAGAGAGGGAGGGGAAAACTAGTAAAATGATGTTGGAAAAAAGTCTTCAAGTGTGCAGAAAGAACTTTTGAAATCGCTTTATATTTGTGAGAGTTATAGCTCTTACTATTACTAATAAGGATGGTGGAGTGGTAAGAGGGAGAGGCGGGGGGAGGGGACTAGTAAAATGGTGTTGGAAAAACAATCTGAAAACGTATGCAGAAAGAATTTTTGAAATCGCTCTATATTTGATAAAATTAGGCGAATATAGTTTTTATAAAGTACTAGAAAGTAACTACAGCAGCATTAGAGGACATTTGCAATGGGTAATCAAAGGAATTTCAATAAAATCGCCTGAAATTTAGATAATTTCTATGCCTTAAAGCCTACATCATGTGACAAAATGGCGTCTGAAAACCGCTATGTTGATTCCTGTTTAAAAAAATATAGCCTATAGCACCTTCGGGATCAGTAGCAATTCAACGACACCTTTTTTGTCAAAATCGGTTCAGCCGTTTAGCGTCTAGCGTGACACAAACCTACATATTTACTTACATACATACAACAATCAAAAAACATTGCCCTTCCTTTCGCCGTGCTGCAGTTGGGTAAAAAGACCAAAAACTTATTAGCTTTGGATAAAATCTCTAAAAATAGGCTTAATTAATTTAAGATATCATTAAAAATTGGCTATGTTAACTGAAAGTCCATCCAAACTAACCAAGTTAGACAAAAATTAAATACAATCAATTAAAAAAACGCTAAAATTAATAATAAATTTATTTAGGCTTTAAAGAACTTGCCAACTGAATAAAAATAGCTTTGTTAGCTTTTGATAAATTCGCTTAAATTTGAAATGAGTAGAACTGTTAAAAACTGTATGATTAACGATTAATTAAAAATTGACAACAAAAAATGTATTAAAACTATTAAAAATTGGATAAAATCCAGGTATTTTCATAAAAATTGACTATCAATGAATGAAAACGCCAACATAGAAGAGTTACCCCGCCAATTCGCTTCCTAATAATATACAGTGTGTCCCAACGAAAACGAAACAGAGGCATTTTTGGGTATTTAGAATATTTTTTCGAAAAATTCCTCGGACACGTCGATTTAGTTTTTGAGGGGTATACTTTACCCCTATATTTTGAATAGTGAAAGTGGGTCTAGTGATAATAAGGATGGTGGAGTGGGAGAGGGAGAGGCGGGGGGAGGGGACTAGTAAAATGGTGTTGGAAAAACAATCTGAAAGCGTATGCAGAAAGAATTTTTTAAATCGCTCTATATTTGATAAAATTAGGCGAATATAGCTTTTATAGAGTACGAGAAAGTAACTACAGCAAATTAGAGGACATTTGCAATGGGTAATCAAAGGAATTTCAATAAAATCGCCTGAAATTTAGATAATTTGTATGCCTTAAAGCCTACATCATGTGACAAAATGGCGTCTGAAAACCGCCATGTTGATTCCTGTTTAAAAAAATATAGCCTATCGCACTTTCGGGATCAGTAGCAATTCAACGACACCTTTTTTGTCAAAATCGGTTCAGCCGTTTAGCGTCTAGCGTGACACAAACCTACATATTTACTTACATACATACAACAATCAAAAAACATTGCCCTTCCTTTCGCCGTGCTGCAGTTGGGTAAAAAGACCAAAAACTTATTAGCTTTGGATAAAATCTCTAAAAATAGGCTTAATTAATTTAAGATATCATTAAAAATTGGCTATGTTAACTGAAAGTCCATCCAAACTAAGCAAGTTAGACAAAAATTAAATACAATCAATTAAAAAAACGCTAAAATTAATAATAAATTTATTTAGGCTTTAAAGAACTTGCCAACTGAATAAAAATAGCTTTGTTAGCTTTTGATAAATTCGCTTAAATTAGAAATGAGTAGAACTGTTAAAAACTGTATGATTAACGATTAATTAAAAATTGACAACAAAAAATGTATTAAAACTATTAAAAATTGGATAAAATCCAGGTATTTTCATAAAAATTGACTATCAATGAATGAAAACGCCAACATAGAAGAGTTACCCCGCCAATTCGCTTCCTAATAATATACAGTGTGTCCCAACGAAAACGAAACAGAGGCATTTTTGGGTATTTAGAATATTTTTTCGAAAAATTCCTCGGACACGTCGATTTAGTTTTTGAGGGGTATACTTTACCCCTATATTTTGAATAGTGAAAGTGGGTCTAGTGATAATAAGGATGGTGGAGTGGGAGAGGGAGAGGCGGGGGGAGGGGACTAGTAAAATGGTGTTGGAAAAACAATCTGAAAGCGTATGCAGAAAGAATTTTTTAAATCGCTCTATATTTGATAAAATTAGGCGAATATAGCTTTTATAGAGTACGAGAAAGTAACAACAGCAAATTAGAGGACATTTGCAATGGGTAATCAAAGGAATTTCAATAAAATCGCCTGAAATTTAGATAATTTGTATGCCTTAAAGCCTACATCATGTGACAAAATGGCGTCTGAAAACCGCCATGTTGATTCCTGTTTAAAAAAATATAGCCTATCGCACTTTCGGGATCAGTAGCAATTCAACGACACCTTTTTTGTCAAAATCGGTTCAGCCGTTTAGCGTCTAGCGTGACACAAACCTACATATTTACTTACATACATACAACAATCAAAAAACATTGCCCTTCCTTTCGCCGTGCTGCAGTTGGATAAAAAGACCAAAAACTTATTAGCTTTGGATAAAATCTCTACAAATAGGCTTAATTAATTTAAGATATCATTAAAAATTAGCTGTTAACTGAAAGTCCATCCAAACTAACCAAGTTAGACAAAAATTAAATACAATCAATTAAAAAAACGCTAAAGATTAATAATACATTTATTTAGGCTTTAAAGAACTTGCCAACTGAATAAAAATAGCTTTGTTAGCTTTTGATAAATTCGCTTAAATTAGAAATGAGTAGAACTGTTAAAAACTGTATGATTAACGATTAATTAAAAATTGACAACAAAAAATGTATTAAAACTATTAAAAATTGAATAAAAGGTATTTTCATAAAAATTGACTATCAATGAATAAAAACGCCAACATAGAAGAGTTACCCCGCCAATTCGCTTCCTAATAATATACAGTTTGTCCCAACGAAAACGAAACAGAGGCATTTTTGGGTATTTAGAATATTTTTTCGAAAAATTCCTCGGACACGTCGATTTAGTTTTTGAGGGGTATACTTTACCCCTATATTTTGAATAGGGAAGGTCTAGTGATACCTTATTTTAAAGCTCTCTTGAATATCTTTACAACCATGTAAAAATTTCAAAAATCTATCCATTAGTTTTTGAGATAATTGCCTTCAAACTTTCAAATTTAACATGGACTGATAAAATAAAAATTTAATTAGAAATTTATTATTTTTCGGATTTAATTTTTATTTTATCATCCCATGTTAAATTTGAAAATTTGAAGGCAAATATCTCAAAACCTAATCGATGGATTTTCGAAATTATTACACGGTTGTAAAGATATTCAAGAGAGCTTCAAAATAAGGTATCACTAGATCCACTTTCCGTATTCAAAATATAGGGGTAAAGTATACCCCTCGAAGGGGGTTCGTGATACAAAAATGTCAAGATAGCCAAAAAGTGTCCCCCTCAAAAACTAAATCGACGTGTCCGAGGAATTTTTCGAAAAAATATTCTAAATACCCAAAAACGCCTCTGTTTCGTTTTCGTTGGGACACACTGTATACACGATTAGTAAGATGTATATATTATTAGGGGTTCAATTACAATAAATTGGCTACTTTTACCAAAAATCTATAAACCAAAAAATAATAAAAACTAAGTAATCAATTATTGGTTAATTAACTAATTAGGTATTTTATTAATCATTGGATTAAACTACCTATGTTTGAGGACTGCTGTTGAGAGCCCCACTTCTGGACTCAAACTTAAAAGTGGGGCGGAGCGCCTTTAGGAGGGGAGCTAACGACGCCGACGCCCGATGCCGACGCTCCAGGTGCCTGAGCCTGGCCGACGCGACGCCTCTGTAGCTTTTAGAACAGCGTCGCGTCGTCAGGACTCAAAAGGTAAGCCGCAAACTTCATTAAAAAATGACAAAAATGTCGACTTTTTAGCCCCTTTATAGCGCTAATTTAATGGTTTGAGGTGTTTTTTTGATAGTGTTGAACTCAAAAGATTCTTAGAAGCGGTAAGAAGTTGAAAATATTGTGGCTTTAGTGCGAAAAAAATTTGCTCATTGTGCTTACAAAATCTTTCCGCTTTTTGCTCATTTTGGTGTTTAGAGGGTTAACTCCAGACTTGCTAAGTAGTTTTTTTTATAGTGTTAATCTTAAGAGATCTAAAAAGTGGCGACAATTTAAAAAAGTTGTGATTTTAGTGTAGAAAATGAAAATATTTAGAAATGTGCTCATTGTGCTTATCATGGCTAATCTCCGTTTTGCCTATTTTGTAAACTTTTTTCCCTTTTGGAGGAGCTAATATGGCGGTTTGAAGTGTTTTGTGATAGTTAAGACCTCAAAATATATTTAGAAGTAAAAAAAAATTGTAAAAGTTGTATGTTTTAGTGCGCAAAATAGCTTATTGTGATTTCTAATAGTTAATGTTTTTTGCTTATTTTGTTGACTTAAGTGGGGCAAATATAGTGGTTTAACATGTCCTTAGTATAGTGTTGACCTCAAAATATCATTAAAAATGGACAAAACTTCTGAAAGTTTTGACTTTGCGAAAAATTGCGGTATTTATGAGTGTGGCCATTGTGCTTATCAAAGTTTTGCCTCTTTTTTATAATGATGTCGCCATTTTTTTAAAATCTAGTGATTAAAAGTGCTTTTGCATATCGGGATAATAGTGATTTTAGTGCGAAAAATGGTTTTAAACACCAGTTTTTAAAAAGTGTGCTCAATGTGCTTACAATTAGTCTGTGCTGTTTTTTGTTTATAATATGGATTGATTGTGTGTGCCCCTGTCCTGAAATTTTTTTACCAGATCGATCAAGGTTAAATGAAAATGACCTTGAATTTGACATTTAGTTTTTTTGGAATTTTATTATTATTATTTATTATTGCCCATATTATTTCTTCATATTAGAATATATTTTTTTTTTGTGTAGTGCCATGTAAAATAGATGACTCAAATTTCTATACTGTTTTTCTCTCGCATTCTTACCTTGCGCATGCGCAATTTTAATTGACAGTGAACTGAACGTTTTTGGATGTGTGAGTTTTGTTTTTTTGATTTCTAAAAATAAAACTTACATTCGCAAACATTTAGTAATAGAATATACGGACTTAAAAACAGTTAAGTTAAACCGAACGTTATTATAAAATAGTTTTCAATTTTTTTTAAATGATGGTATTTCAACTCATAGTCAACATATTGGATATTTTTTATAGGTTTATGTAAAAACCCTAAAAGTAACTGAAAAATGTTTCTACAACTACTACTATGTGGGTTTAGAACGTTGTTCTACGTTGTCTGACGCCTATTCTCCACCTTCGATCCTGACAATCATCTTCTGTCAGGTTTTATTGACTAATTGATCTTTGGATTGACTATTGCCATTCCAGTTTAGGACGCCGTATTTTTCTGCGCCCTAGTGGTTCATTCTAGAACATGTTTTGGTAACCTTTCGTCGCTCATCCGTTGTATCAGTTGTCTTTTAATGATGTCATCCGTTATGCTTCCCTCGATTCCCATTCTTTGTTTTATAATCTCATTTCTTATATTATGATCTGTTCTAGATATTCTCATTGATCTTCTTATTGCATCCATTTTGACACATTCTAATTTTGTTACGCGACAAGTCTCTATTCCATACAACAGCGTGCTTTTCACTATTGTTCCATATATGTTAAATTTTACATTCTTTTTTATCTCTCTGCTCCATAAAATACTGTTAAGACATCCAAAAACCTTTTTTCCTTTTACTGTTATTTTTTTCAGTTCTTTACAGTGTGTTTCTGAGATATTGTTTGTCCATTGTCTAGTTAATTCGTGTCCAATACATAAGTACTGTATCCCTACAAAACGCTATTCTAGCAAAAGTTCTCGGAAAACAAATTTAAAAAATCTCAAAAAATTCGTTCAATTAAAATTAGCAAACGGGTAGCAATCTAAATACTCTGCCAATATATGGGCCCCTAAGCTCACACTAGGTAATGTAGTTATAGTGTACGTGTGAGCTAATATAACTAAAAACTGAAATATATTTTATTCAACTCCGGACTAAATTACCTTTTGTTTGATACCACACAAGCCATGTTTTGACTTAAACTCCGGACTCAATTACCTTTCGTTTGATATCACACACGCCATATTTTTACTTAAACTCTAATTTTGAAAATATACCCCCACCATTTTTTTAAAATAAATTAAAATGTATTTTGTTTAACTGCAGACTCAATTAACTTTCGTTTGATATCACACACGCCATATTTTCACATAAACTCTAATTTTGAAATCTACCCCCACCCTTTTATTTGGTTTGTGTTCGGTGGATTTTGTTCATTTTTAAATGGAACCATCTCGACCCAAGACCCAGCCTGGGTACCAAATTTCATTAAAATCGGCCAAGCGGTTTTTGAGTTATGCGCGTTGGTCGTTACAGACAGACATACAGACATACAGACATACAGACATACAGACATACAGACATACAGACATACAGACATACAGACATACAGACATACAGACATACAGACATACAGACATACAGACATACAGACATACAGACATACAGACATACAGACATACAGACATACAGACATACAGACATACAGACATACAGACATACAGACATACAGACATACAGACATACAGACATACAGACATACAGACATACAGACATACAGACATACAGACATACAGACATACAGACATACAGACATACAGACAGACAGACAGACATACATACAGACAGACAGACAGACAGACAGACGGCGCAACAAAAAAGTTTCAAAATCATCTGAAACGCAAAGATATATAAAAATTTTAAATCGGAGCAACTTTTTTTTTCTCGAAAAAATTAGGATCACCATAGCTCACACTAATTCATTTTAGGTCTTTCGGACGGTTGCCGGTGTGTTTCAGACGATTACACTAACTATATTTTATCCTATTTTTCTTTATTTAGAAGATGTTATTGAATAAAAACTATTTGTTTTTAAAATTTGTAAGAAAAGTAAGATAGTGCACACTAATAATTATTGTCTGTTTTTATCATGTAAGATCAAACATCTAATCATGATCTAAAAGTTTGATGTAGTTTTGGCTGATTTATTATTCTGATTTCTTATCTGTATAGTTTGTGGTCATTTTTAAGATAAGGAAACAAAACAATAAAAGAACATAAAATTACTTTATCAACAATTCGCCTTATAGGGCTCAAAATTTGGTTTAAAGAGGGCTCGGACTGAGAGGAAAGGGGGAAGAGGGGCTGTCGGGTCTGAGAATTATCACAATTTTTTTTTTAAATAGTATAAATCCACTTTTATTTATTTACGATTGAAATAAATTATATAATTTAAAATTATAAAATTATATTTATAGATTTTGGGAAAAAAAGGATCAGCTGCGATTTTGAAAATTATGTTTTTGTGTTCTAGGGAAGCATCTCTACAAAACCCAAACTCAAAACTGGTTGAGCGACACCGTGCCATATACATAATATTCCAATACCCACGGTAACTGCCCATTCATGATGCAAACATGAGGGCCTTGGGGTCTTTAAGCAAAAAGGACCTGATTGGTTGCTTTCAAAGATATATGGATATTATTTCCATATATTACGTATTACTGCAATACCTACGGTACCTTACGATGCAGAATGCAAACATATTTGAAATAGCAATATCAATGGGTATAAGTCTATCCTCTTTGCGGTCCTTAAGATAAAGTGTCCTGATTGGTTATAGTTTTACCAGTGGCGCACCCAGGAATGTGTCTTGGGGGGGGCCCCGACAGCTACAAAGCGCACCCTCAAAAAAGTGGCGGCCAAAAAAAAAATGCACCAACCAACACCCACCCAACCGAACCGAACCGCGCCGTAGAATTTTGAACCGCACCGTCTCCAAAAAAAAAAAAAAAAGGTCGTCATGTCTTTTCGCAACTACGCCACAGCTTGGGCTTGGGAGTTGGGAGGGACCCGAAGCCTCCTGATGTCAAATTTTAAGGTATTTTTCATGTTTTATCATCAAATATGTGGAAAATATATTAAAAATCTAAGGCTTGGGGGGGCGGGCCCCGGGGCCCCCCCTGGGTGCGCCCTTGGTTTTACGCATGAATATTATTTTATTCTTGTATTCGTTACGCCAAATCATCGGCGTACAGTTGACAAAAACGCTATCTATGTAAATTTGGTATCTGTGCATTTTTCGTACCTTTATTTCTGAATGTTTGCATCAAACGCCAACCATTGTGTAAATAGGTAACAGGGAGTATTGGAATATTATGTATATGCACCGTGCGTCATTATCATTGATAGATTTTGATAAAAATCTACTCAGAAGACACCATTTGTTTTATGAAAATCTCATGAAAATTGGTCCAGCGGTTCCAGAGCTCTTGTAGGCCGCACAGACATACAAACACAACATGTCACGACGATTAGTTGCTAAAATTGGTCCCAATACACACAAATAACACATTTTTAGCGTTATCTCAAAATTTTTTACCTTTTCTAGCCATTGCTGTGCGGGCTAGGAAGGTAAAAATCAATATGTTTATGTCTGACCCTTTGGTGCTCCCAACCACCCACGGGATAATACAAGAGAAAAAAATTACTGTTGTTTAATTTAGAGATTCGTATTTAATTTCAGGCGGCCTACATAATATTTATTTCTGGCAGCGAAAATTGGCCAGAAAAGTTAATTTTAGAAACTATCAGATACGTTTCACTGGCGATTATATACATCGCGCCTAACAAAAACTTCGAGATTTTCAAAAATTTTCGGAAACTTACTGGATTATGAGATTATGTTTACGAAATGTTTTTATAGTTTGATGATTTTTCGCCAAAAATATTTTTAGCAAAAATATTTTTTGTTTCAAATTTTGTTTTTGAAAGAAAAGTTACATTAAATACAAACAAAAAAAAACAGAAAATATTTAAACATTTTTAAAAATAAATTAATTCATGATGGATCTGATACCAGTGACGGCTGTTGACGTTATAATTGGGGGGGCGGGAGGCAGAAATTTATAATGCATGGAAAAGGAGATCAAAAAACTTATCTAAACAATTTTATTTTAGCATTTTACAAACAAGCAGCTACTTGGTTTAGTTTTTAGTTTATTTGTTGTTGATTAGCACCAGTTTCAGACTCATCATGGCCCCGTAGAGCAATCGCAAAAATCCCACAGTCTATTAACCTACTTAGTATATGTCTATTTTTTGCCACGTTTTCATTATATTCGGTAAAGTTTTGCCAATAGGCACTATTCAATTGGCACCTAATATCAGTCTTGCCTAGCATAGAAAATTCTATGTGGTTATTGAAATAAGTAGCACTTACTTTGCGTCTTTAACTTTCCACTAAAGTGCTTGACATCACACATTCCCTTTGCCACCCACGCATGATCACTTCGAGGATTGTTAATTATAAGACAAATAAAGCATTTCGATTTTCACAACCGCACAACCAGTTTTCAGCGTCATATAATTTTTTATTACTTGCACTAAAATTTTGGTTAATTTTTAGGATTTTAAGTCCGGTCTATGTGGCCCCAAAGATTTTATTTCTAATCGAAGTTCATATCAACGTATTTAAATTTGCACAGTTAATTATATAATCGACGGTATTTATTTCCATTTTGAAAACAAACAAAAACAAACAATGGATACGCGACCGGCAAGGCTTTTAACTACTGACATACCTCAAATCAAAACAAACTTAGACGTCTTCACTAAGGACAGAACCGGCAAGACGTAGGAAGGGCAACGAACGTTTTCGCACGATGAATATTGGCGACGTCAACTAAAACAAACATTCCTCCCGCCCCCGCGTGAGAAGAGCCACCCATACACCACCGAAAAATGGGTGAAATTGAAACCTTGTCCCGCGCGGTGCTGCCGGCTTGTTATTATTTACGCTAAAAAAGTTTAGCCAATTAATCGCCTGTTGTTAACCACAGACTAAAACAAAGAACTGTTTGTGGTCTAGTTTTGGAAGGGCAGTGCCCCGTTGCCTTCTTTGTAGTCTGATACTTTCCTGGCCCATTACCGCACTCCAAGTGAACGCATCCCTATATCAGCCTTGAAAACAGTTTTTGTAAATATCTCAGAAACGAAAGCTCCTACGAAGTTTTTACTAATGACATAAATTATTGAAAAAAACGTTGTCTACTATATTCCGAAAACCGCATATTGATGAGATGCTCCGTTAAAACGTTACGGCATACAAGGCCAACACAAAAATAGAGGCAACGACCCTGAAAAAATCAGCTGTTCTCCCGGGGCTGAATTTTACATTGGGTCTTATGGGAGGTCAGACGTTTTTTTATGATATTTTCAAAATGGCACTACAGATTTCCGCAAAATTTCAGTGAAATATTCTCAGACACCATCCCGATATTTCACCAAAGGTTTGTAAGGAAGTAACATGATTAAAAGGTTAAAATCTTCAAGATTTAGCATTCCTTATTTTGAATTCAAATTACCCACCATGTACCACATGCCAACTGTTATATTTGACCAGGGCTATCAAAATGGACGGGCCACGATCCTCCACTTTGTTGACGTCACATCCGGGGCTGATTTTTTTTTGATGGTCACGTTACGACACAGCTGATTGTCTTTAAAATATTGAAGTTGGAATGACGGTTCATGGATATTTGATTTTTTTTAAATAAAGCCGTTTTTGAGATTGTTTTTACTTTATTCTGGCAGAACAATTTTTTTTAAATGTATAGTAAGCCCTAATTTTTCATAGCCGCTTCATAAGCTCACACAAAACTTAAGTTTAAAGCAGAAGCGAATGTGACAATCACATATGACAAAGTCAAATACATGTCAAATATAACAGTTGGCATGTGGTACATGGCGGGTAATTTGAATTCAAAATAAGGAATGCTAAATCTTGAAGATTTTAACCTTTTAATCATGTTGCTTCCTTACAAACCTTTGGTGGAATATCGGGATAGTGTCTGAGAATATTTCAGTGAAATTTTGCGGAATCTGTAGTGCCATTTTGAAAATATCATAAAAAAAGTCTGACCTTCCATAAGACCCAATGTAAAATTCAGCCCCGGGAGAACAGCTGATTTCTTCAGGGTCGTGGCCTCTATTTTTATGTTGGCCTTGATTTGACATGTATTTGACTTTGTCATATGTAATTGTCAGATTCGCTTCTGCTTTAAACTTAATTTTTGTGTGAGCTAATGAAGCGGCTATGAAAAATTAGGGCTTACTATACATTAAAAAAAAATTGTTCTGCCAGAATAAAGTAAAAACAATCTCAAAAACGGCTTTATTTTTTAAAAAAATCAAATATCCATGAACCGTCATTCCAACTTCAATATTTTAAAGACAATCAGCTGTATCGTAACGTGACCATCAAAAAAAAAATCAGCCCCGGATGTGACGTCAACAAAGTGGAGGATCGTGGCCCGTCCATTTTGATAGCCCTGCGGCATATTTAAAATTTTTAAACTGTCAAAAAACTGTCATTAGCATAAATTGATTTTGACGGTCTTTGGATCTATCAAATATGTCGAATTTTTTACGTCACTGATGGTCCAGCTGTTTTTTGTAAACAAAAGTTTGATGTAATATGAACAACTAATATTTTTTGAATTTTTTGAAAACTAAGGCAATTTTTCTACTGTTTTTTATTATATTCTTATAAAATAATATTTTTGAGACATACCAGTCCTTATTTTTTTAGCCCGCTTTATTTTTAACAAAAATTAGAATTCGAAGAAAATAATGTGTTTACTTTCCGAGTCCTCGGTCTATCTTTGATACTAAACAATTACATTTAGTTTGACTTGTATTTTCAGTTTTGTGAAATAAAAAATAAAGCGGGCCAAAAAAAATAAGGACAATATGTTTAAAAAATTATATTTTATAAGGATGTACTCATTGTTTCGTTTTCAAAAAATTCCAAAAATATTAGTTGTTCATTTTATATCTAACACTTGTTTACAAAAGTCGGCTGGACCACCAATGACGTGAAAAGTTCGACATATATACAGGGTGTCTCTAAAAGGTCTGTACAAAATCTTAGCACATATTCCTGAGGTCAAAATAAGTCGATTTAATGCAAATGTGAATTTAAAAATTAAATTAAAAAATTTTTTAAATTTTTAAGCGAAATTGCCGAAAAGCAACAAACTTGAATAAAGCTTTGAGAACAATAGTCAGTAGAAAACTGACCGTTGCTATGGCATTTTGCCAGTGTAAAACACTTTAGTGAAATAGTCATTCAAAATATTTTCAGTATTCCGTTGCGGCATCAAACACTAAAAACGGAAATATCTCGAAAACGGCTTACTTTAGCGCATGTGAGCAAGAGTACCTTTTTGGCTTAGAAAGATTCAGGAAAATATTTTCTTAACAAAAAAAGTTTAAACTTACACTGAGAAAAAAGTTATAGTCATTTTAAAGTAAAAAAAGAGCATTGTGAAGCGCCCTCTACCGGCCACAGTGAAAAGGTATCCATATTTAGGTTTCGCATCCCGAAAAACCCCCGAGTACCGATTTTTAAAGTAATGCTTTGAGAAATGTTCATAAATTTTAAGACAATCAATTTTTAATTTTTAAATTTACCACCCTGTATCTCTGAAACGGAGCAATTTCGGACTAAGGTAAGTTGCTTTAAATCGACTTATTTTGACCTCAGGAATATATGCTAAGATTTTGGACAGAGCTTTTAGAGACACCCTGTACATTTTTTCCCACCCTTTTAAACCATTAATAATTGATAAAGGAATATACAAGAAATTGTGTTCGAATTCGCGAAATTTTTACGTTTAAATTACATCTTGACTTTATTCCTGATGCTTACCATATTTGACAGGCGCTCAAATTTATAGTTTTTGTAAATTGAATGCTCCTTATATTATTTAAATAATAGATTAGGCTTGGAACATATTTTTCAAAAATACCCGATAGTAGTTTAGAGCCATAGTTTCTGAGATATTAGCAATTATAACAGTACCGCTCTTGTGTTAATTTTAGTATCCTTATTCCAAATTATGTTAGTCCCCATGTATCAACAGTGACAATGACACAACTTTGTGGTCGTTACCGGTTGTCATTTTGAGCGTCATTTAAAAAAAAATAGTTGTCATTGTCACTGTTTATACATGGGGACCAACATAGTTTGAAATAAGGACACTGAAATTAACACAAAAGTATTAATGTTATTTTTTTATCATTTAAAAATTTATCGCTAATATTTCAGAAACTATTTATCTAAACTGCGACATATGGGGTCATTGGCGTAGCTAGCCTTGCTTTTCAGGGGGGGCCGTGGCCCCGGTCTATCTTGAACAAAAAGCAAACATAGGTTTTAAAGAGTCGTGCAAAGTGTGCAATTAATAAAAAAAATACGCGCATTAAATGTTCTAATATTTTAATATAACAAATTTAATAATACATTTACCAACTTATTTATATGTATACACAGGAAGTATGTAATTCAGCAATTCTACAAAGAAAGTTTTCTACGTCGCTGACTGAAAGCGTCTACCACACTGTTTAAGTCGACCTCAACATCTTTTTCTATGAATAACAATGACAAACCTGAGTGTCTCTCTTGAGTCATAGTTGTTCCAAGCCAATTAAAAACTCTCCTCATGGTAGAGAAAGACCTCTCGCAAGTTGCACTTGAAATTGGAAGAATACTCGCAACTTTAAAAAGTTGGTAGAGGTTTGGATAGGTGTTTTCTGCTATATGTTGTTTGATAGAATCATGACCAACAGTTTGATTTAACCGAAAAATAAAATTCTTTAAAACGGTCATTTCTGCTCTTAGAGCAGAAGTATTAATATTAAAAATTTCTCGGTATTGCTCGACGAATTTATTCCATTTAACGACGTGGGAAAACTTAATATGAAAATGGTTATGAAATTGTCACCAAAATCGGAAAATTTCCATAAGACACTAAACGCTAACCTCAAAAAAACTAAAAAGATTATTATATTTATTTTAGAAAAACAGTTTAAAAAGGTCTTTTATATGTATGAAATATTCAATATGCATTAATTATGTTTAAATATAAAAAAAATATTTTCGGGAAATTGCATGAGTGCAGAAAAGTTACCGATAATTTAAAGAGAAAAAGCCTAATTCCGCAAGACAAGGGCTTTTTCCTGAAATGTAAACATTATCTGAATGATTTTAAATTTTAATGCACCTATTTTATTTGAATATTTCCCGAATAATAATAGAAAAGTATGTATTTTCAGCGTCATGTTCTTTTACTAGTAGTCGGTAGGGGAGGCCTAAAATATCTTAGGGGGGGCCTGAGGGACTTCAGGGGGGGCCAGGCCCCCCTGCCCCCCCCCCTAGCTACGCCAATGTATGGGGTATTTTTGGAAAGTATATTCCAAGCCTAATTTACAAAAACTATAAATTTGAGCGCCTGTCAAATACGGTAAGCATCAGGAATAAAGTCAAGATGCAATTTAAAAGTAAAAATTTTGCGAATTCGAACACAATTTCTTTTATATTCCTACATCAATTATTAATGGTCTAAAAGGGTAGGAAAAAATATAATGAGACACCCTGTACATATATATATATATATATATATATATATATATAAGATCCGAAGACCGATCTATACTAGGGATCGTGGTGCGGGAATGGACTAGGAAGGTATCAGATCCATCATGGATCCGTTTATTTTATTTAATTTTTCTGTGATGTTTTATTTTGATTTTTTATTTTTTTTATTACCAGGTACCACCAAGTTTTTCCTCGTAGACTAGGCAACCACCAAAAACCGCCAACATGGACGCCATCAAGAAGAAAATGCAAGCGATGAAGCTTGAAAAAGACAACGCGGCGGACAAGGCTGACGCGATGGAAGGTCAGGCCAAGGACGCCAATGCCAGGGCGGAAAAAGTCAATGAGGAGGTGAGTGAGTTCAAAAAATTAAAAAAATTGGTAGAAAAGTCATTAAAATCGGTTCAAAAATAAAGAAAAAACATTAAATCTAAAAAAATCGGTTTAAAATTGATTGAGTTATCTTCGATAAAAAACCAAGCGAAGGAAACGTGAATCAAAAACAGAGTTATCTATTTAAGTGATGAAATTTGGTAAAAAATCGGTAAAATCGGTTCAAAAATTACAAAAATACATAAAATCTAAAAAAATCGGTTTAAAAATGATTGAGTTCTTTAAAGGAAAACCATGACACACCACCACACGTCAATGAAAAACCTATTAACATGATGAAATTTGGTGAAAAAAATCGTTAAAATTGTTAAAATGAATTTAAAAATTATTGAGTTATCGTCGTTAGTAGACTATGCCAAGAAAACTTCAACAAAATGAGAGTTAGATGAGAAAATTAGAAAATTTGGTGAAAAAATCATTCAAATCGGTTTAAAAAATGACGTAATTATATTAAATTTTAATAAAATTGTCTTAAAAACCAGTTATCATCGCCCTCTATCTCTATCTCTATCTCTATCTCTATCTCTATCTCTATCTCTATCTCTATCTCTATCTCTATCTCTATCTCTATCTCTATCTCTATCTCTATCTCTATCTCTAAATCGAAGGACTATTAATTTTATGGCGAGAACAGGCCATGAAAGGGAGAGTTAGTTGGTCAAATGACGAAATTTGGTGAAAAACTCTTTAACACTGGTTTAAAAATAATGAAAATACATAAAATTAAAAAAAAAATGCCAGAGTTCGCTTAAAAAAAGACGAAAATCGGTTAAAAATCATTAAAAATTGCCCAAAAATGACAAAAATACAACTTTTTTAAAAAATCGGCTTTCAAATGATGGAGTTATTATCGGTGTGATCTTTCAACACACGGCTTTAAATAAACGACGAAAGTTTTAAATTCGACTTTGTTATGTCAATTTTGAGGGACTAACTGTCAGTTTTCAATGTGAATGTGTCAAAATAGTGCCTGGCACAATTATAGCCTGGCTGTATTTCAATAATTCTCTAATCATAAAGCAAAAAAAGGTAATGAAAAGGAGAGTTAACCGTAAAATAGAGAAATTACATAAAAAAATCATTAAAATCGGTTAAGAAGTGACAAAAATACATACACACATCAACAACAATCGCATCGAAAATTAGCATAAGGTGGGAAATAAGTAGCATCGTTGGAAAAATAACAAAGTGATAAAATCCAACAAAAATCGGTTTAAGCAGTGATTGAGTTATTGTCGTTGGAAGACAATGCCAAGGAAACGTCAATATAATGTCTAGTAAAATGGTGAAATTTAGTGATTTTAAAATAGGTCGAAAAATACACAAAAATAATCGGGTCGGAAATGATAGTCATAGCCCGAAAAAAATTAATGGAAAAGAGAGTAAACTGATAAAATGGCAAAATTTGGGAAAAAAATCATTAAACTCGGTTAAAAATACATAAAATTAAATATACGTCGACTTAAAAAAATGATTGAGTTGTCGTCGATGAATGGCAACACCAAACACGTTAATTGTAGCGCAAGAAAAGTAAATGAAAATCCGAAATTTTGTAAAAAAATCATTAAAATCGGTTAAAAAATTGCAAAAATACATAAAATAAAAAAAAACGATCGAGTTATCGTCGATAAAAGGCAAAAAATTATAAAATTCTATTAAAAATATTAATTAAATAATTAATTCTATTTCAAAATAATACAATGCAGCATTAAAATTGGCTTAAAAATTATTGAACTATCGTTAATTGTGCAGTTATTAGAGAATTATTGAAATAAAGCCAGGCTATAATAGTGCCAGGCACTATTTTGACACATTTACATTGAAAACTATATGAATAATAGTGCCTTCCTTTATAATGAAAATAAACGACGAAAGTTTTAAATTTGACTTTGATATGTCAATTTTGAAAGATTAACTGTCAGTTTTCAATGTGAAACTGTCAATATAGTGCCTGGCACTATTATAGCCTGGCCGTATTTCAATAATTCTCTAATAATAAAATTGGTCAAAACATGAAAAACGAAACGTTGAAAATTGGTTTAAAAATTAGAAAGATAATTCTGTAAAAACGATAATAAAAAAAATGAATAAAATAGGCTTAATAATAATTTCTTTTTAATTATTTTTTTCCAGGTCCGCGAGCTTCAAAAGAAGTTGACCCAAGTTGAAGCTGACTTGACTTCCACTAAGAACAAGCTCGAGGAAGCCAACAAGGAATTGGAAGACAAAGACAAGACTCTGGTTACTGTAAGTATCTCTTTGTTCAGTGACCTTAATTTCATACCTCTCAAATTTCTTTAGAATTAGCAGAAACTAGGGTCCCTGTATGTCGAAATATTTGGAATCCAAATAGGTCTACATACACGGACTCACGATTTCAATTTCCACAAAAGTGATATTCCATAAAAATGCAGACATGATTAGAAAAAAAGTACATAAAATATGCACATACTACTATTATATCGATTTAGAACGCTTTTCTACGTTGTCCGATGAGTATTCTCCACCTCCTTCGATCATCAGTCCTGTTTTTTTTACTCATTGTTCTTTGGTTTGACTGTTGCCATTCCAGTTTAAGACGCCCTCTTTTTCTGCGCCCTATTGGTTGCCATTCTAGAACCTACTTTGGTAATCTTTCGTCGCTCATGGCCGCACCATATCAGTCGTCTTTTAGTGAAGTCATCCGTTCTGCTTCCCTCGATTTCTATTCTTTTTTTTATGGTCTCATTTCCTATACGATTGGTTCGATATATTCTTTGTATTTTTCTGTTACACGACAAGTCTATATTCCATACAACAGGGTGCTTTCAACCATTGTTTCATATATTTTAAATTTTACATTGTTTTTCATCTCTCTGCTCGATAAAATACTGTTAAAAGACATCTAATAACCTTTTTTGCATTTATTATTCTGTTTTCCAGTTGTTTGCAGTATGTTCCTGTCTTATCAAATGAGACACCCAAGTATACACACTCATTGCATTTTTTAGATATTGTTTGTCCATCGTCTATTTCTAATTCACTTGATTCGTTTTCAATACATAAGTACTGTGTCTTGTCCACGTTCACTGTTAACCCCCACTTTTGATATTCTTCCGTTAGCTTTCTCATCATATACTTCATGTCTTCTTTATCATTAGCTACAATTACTTGGTCGTCAGCAAACTGTAGTGTGTATATGGTAAATCGGTCGTTAAGTTGTATTCCGATGCCATGTAGTTTACGTTCCCAGTTTTTTAGAGATACAAGATACAACATCCCTGTCTTAAGCCTTTCGTTACAGGAATTCTTTTTGAAAGTCGATTTCCAATTTTAATTTTAGATTTTGACCCTTTGTATAGTTCTTTTAGGTATCGCTTTTATGTATGTATGATTGATATTAGTTTGCTCTAATATCTTCCATAACTTTTCTACTGGAAGGGTATCATACGCTTTTTGTAGGTCCACAAAGGTAACATGAGTCTCTATATTCCTAAATTTATCAATTACTTGTTTAAGACAAAAAACATTATTACACAAGATCTGCACAGAAAAAAAAATGTCTTCAGTCAATGCAAATTGCTTTGATCCAAGAAAAAAATCTGCTTTCCTATGCACGAAGACGATATTTTCTTAACAAAAAAAAACTATTCTCTTGAACTGCTGGTTTCCGTTGAAAATAAAAGTTGCCTTTATCCAAGAAATTGATTTGTTTTGAATGGAAGCGGCAACCTTCTTGTTTTGTGTTTTCTAGTATTATGGAATAAATCACCATTTTCGTTTTGAGATTCCGGATATTTTGAGTTAAAAAATTAAAAATCTTTAAGCAAAGTAAAACTTTATTTGTGTTAAGCAGATATTAGTAAGACATTTTATATCTTGCTTCAAAACCACTTTTTCTTCGCTAAAGGCAGTTTGTTTTAAACCAAAACATTTTACCAAGACAATTCTTTTTTTTTCTCAAAACAAGCGGTTTGCTTAGATGAAAAAAAAACATTTTGTTCGGAGACTTTTGCTTTTTGTTCAAGATATTTTTTTCAAGGAAACTACTTTTCTTAACTGAAGAACTTCTTTTTTTCTGGTCTGCATGAAACCCAAAACGGATAAATATTTAATTAAAAACATTGGTTATTATAAAACTCTTAAAATTAAGTGTTGTCGTTTTATTGTCAAATATTGTACAGTGAATATAGGTTATAACGACATTGAACAGACCGCTTAATTTCGGTCGTTATAACCGAGCGTCGTTATAGAGAAAAAGGGTAACACAATGGGTTATACACAACAAATGAAATTAAAGAAAGAAAAATATGAAAAAAGTTTTCTTTTTTCTTATTTTTCTTTCTTTAATTTCACTTGTTGTTTATAGTTTTAGGTCCTTGCATTATTTACAATTTGGTATTTGATAATTATATTGGCAATCGCCCATTTTGCGATCAGAAATTTTAACACACGAAAAGGTGATCTCATGCTTTCAGACTTACTTACTTATCATACCTTTAACAGTGGGAAAGAAGAATTAAAGAGATCAGTAGGATGACTTGGTCGAGTTAATACCCTGAGAATTTCTCGTTCTTGTATTGAGACATCGCAGCCTGCATAGATGGAAGTTTTCCGAAAAATTATGTATGACTTCGGTAGTTCAGTGGTTAGAATGTTTGCCTAGATAGCAAGAGATCCCGGGTTCGATCCCCGGCCGAAGCAGAAAACTTTTTTCTTATTTTTCTTTCTTTAATTTCACTTGTTGTTTATAGTTTTAGAGTTTTAGGTCCTTGCATTATTTGCAATTTGGTATTTGATAACAATGGGTTATATTATAGAACTCTATCGGCACCTTAATATGTCGTCGCTATAATCGATATGTCGTAATATCCGATGTCGTTATAAGCGATATTCACTGTATTCGATTGTAACGCGAGTAACTATGGAATATCCCTTAAATTCTGTCACATTTTTTGACAATTATTTTGCATTTTTGTTTATAAAATAGAGAGAAGCTGACGTAGCCGCTCAAAACAGAAAGCTGCAGTTGATTGAAGAGGACTTGGAGAGGTCGGAAGAACGTCTAGCTACCGCCACCACCAAACTGGCCGAAGCCTCCCAAGCAGCTGACGAGAGCTCACGGTAGGCCTTAAAGTTCAATAACATAACCCCACAAAAAAAAGGGATCTGTGTGATCTCCAGGCTATCTATCTATTTAGCGTTCTTCGATCTATCTTTGGACATAGGCCTCCCCCAATATCTTCCACTCTTCTCTGTCTGTCGCAGTGTTCATCAATGTAGTTCCTCATCTCATTTGGGGTCTTCCCCTATTTCTTTTATTTTCTCAAGGTCTCCAATTTACAATACATTTGTTCCATCGATCATCTTTCTGCCAGACATTATAACCGACAAATTCCCATTTTAATTTGGCTACTTCTCCTCTGGCATCCCTTTGTGTTATTTCTTATCCATTCATTCCTTTTTTTTGTATTATTTCTTATCCATTTATTCATTTTTGTATCTGTTAGCTTTACATGTAACATTTGTCTTTCAATTGATCATTGGTCCCTTGTTACCTTATCCATGTTTGATTTTGTAAGTGTCCAGGTCTGAGACCTATAGGTGAGTACAGGAAGGATACATTGGTTATAATTGGCCATACACTTTCGTTTTGAGGTACTGAAGATATTTTTTATTTAGGCCAATCTTACTCGTCTCTTGATTTCAGCTGTTTTACCTTCTACTATTTTTTCATGGTTTATTTTTTTTATTTTTTTTTTATTTGTCAAACACACTGTGTTTATTGTATTACAATCTAGTCAGTAAGACTAATTAGCAATTTTGTTTTAACTTAGTTTACTAGAAAAGTCAGATTTAAACTGTAACTCTGTAACTCACAATTGTGTTGTGTTTATAGCATTATTTTGTTTTATGTGTAATTCACTTAGTTTACTAGCTCAAACGGCTTCACTCTTTTTTTTTCTTCGAACTGGCATAGTATTGTCTAGAAGCTGAATTGCTTCCACATTCACATGCCGATGGAGTCTATCTTCATGGCTTTTTGCGTACTTTTTTATAGTCTCTGCTACAGTTTCGATTTTTAGATCTCGATGAAGGTCACTATTTCGAACGTACCAAGGTGCATTCACAATGTTTCTTAATACTTTATTTTGAAATCTCTGTACAACTAGAATGTTACTCTCTTTAGCACAAGCCCATAGTTGAATACCATATGTCCATACTGGTTTCAGTATTTGTCTATAAAGCAGTAACTTATTATGAATTGTTAAATTGGACTTCCTTCCAATTAGCCAGTTCATTTTTCTATACCTTATCTCAAGTTCTTCTTTTTTTTTTCTTAATATGTGCTTTCCAGCGCAATTTGGCATCAAGTGTCATACCTAGATATTTTGCCTGATTTGAATATGGTACGGGAATGTTGTTAATTGTAATTTGTATGTGATTTATATTTTTGTTTGTAAAATCAACATGAATTGATTTAGTTTCATTTAATTTTATTCGCCACTTTGTGGTCCAACTGTGAACTTGGGTGACTGCATCCTGAAGTTTTTCTATGCATTTTTCAATAAATTTTTCTACCGTCAATAAACCAGTATCATCGGCAAATGTTGCTAAGTGGCAATTTTCTGGCTTTGGGATATCACAAGTGAATAATATATATAGATATGGGCCTAGTACGCTACCCTGGGGCACGCCTGCTTGAATTTCTCTTAAATTTGAGTATGAGTCTTCCTGTTTTACTCTAAAATGTCTATCAGATATGTATGATTCCAAAATATCCGAATATTGTTTTGGCAGAAACCGTTTTAGTTTAAAATTAAGGCCTTCATGCCACACTTTGTCAAATGCTTGTGCTACATCTAGAAAAACTGCAGAACAAACTTTTCCCTCTTCTAGTGCTTTTTCAACTATATTAGTAATTCTGTGTACTTGATCTATCGTGGTTTATTTTGATCTTGATATCTTCATCTGTGTTTGTTATGATATTAGTTTTAGTGTAGTTCATACTCAAGCCTATATTTTTAGCTGCTGTATCCAGTTCTTCCATCATTCCATCATTTTTATTAGTTCTTTCTTATCTGTTATTAAGACTATATCGTCAGCATATTGTAGGTGGTTCAAGTATTGTCCGCTTACTTTGATGCCTATTTCTTCCCAATCTATTAAAAACATCTAGGGTCTGGTTAAATAGTTTAGGGGATATTGTGTCACCCTCTCTAACACCTTCTTATGCGGATTGGCTTGGTTCCCTATATTATGATATAGCCAAGCTATACAGAGTGTCCCAGATAAAAAAAACTACATGGGGATGTCGAAAACGGTGTCTAAAAAAATAGGTCTAGAAAAAAAAAGATAGTCCAAGAAAAATACCAAATTTTATATATTCTGCTACTTTTATTTGGGACACCCTGTATAGTATAGCCTTATGTTCCTCTGTTTAAGTATCTTTACAAGTTTTTCGTGTAGAACTTATTAAATGCTTTCTCAAAATTAATAAAGCAGACATCAAAATTAAAAAATTTCACCATTTTTACAGTCCTGTATTCGTAAAAAAATTTTTTTTTCTAGTATGTGTAAAGTATTGGAGAACCGTTCCCAACAAGACGAGGAGCGTATGGACCAGCTGACCAATCAATTGAAAGAAGCCCGTCTATTGGCTGAAGATGCCGACAACAAATCAGACGAAGTTTCCAGGAAGTTGGCCTTCGTTGAAGACGAACTTGAAGTCGCTGAGGACCGTGTCAAGGGTAGGAACAACAAACAAATTTATCTTTTTTTATTATTTAATTTTTTTCTTTAATAATAATAAATATAATATAAATACATTTCAAAAAATTTTTCATTAATTTCATTTTATTATTTTCTCTATTTCTTTTTTATTTCTGTCTGTCAGTACCCCAGTTTTTTTTCACGAAAGTCTTTTTCTTCGTCATTCTTAGGGATCAACTCTTGAGCTCTGATAGTTATAAAGGTTAATTTATTGTTCACAGGTGGTGACGCCAAGATCATGGAACTCGAGGAAGAATTAAAGGTCGTAGGAAACTCTTTGAAATCTCTGGAAGTTTCGGAAGAAAAGGCCAACCAAAGAGTGGAAGAATTCAAAAAACAATTGAAATCTTTGACTGTCAAACTAAAGGAAGCCGAAGCCAGGGCTGAATTCGCCGAAAAAACTGTCAAAAAACTGCAGAAGGAGGTTGACAGGCTTGAAGGTAAGCTAATCTGTCAACATTTGCTTCTTTGGAATATTTTTTGGAATTTTCGCGCAACTTGGCAACTACAGAAAGCCTAACTGCTTATTGAATATTTTTTTAATTTATTTTTAGCAACGATTTTGCACAATTTTTTTAAAATTTATTTAGTTGAAACCGCATTTTTTTATTTGTTTTGCTTATTTTTTATTTTGCTTTTTTGCAGATTTTGTTTTCAAGGAGAAAAACAAGTGTATGGGCATTATTACAGAAATAGACAAAACTTTTGTAGAAATGTCTGCTCTTGGACAGAAAAAGTAGACCAAAAAATATATCTTTCTCTCCATATTTTTTTTTATATTGTATTAGATATTTTATTGTTGTTATGAATAACATACCCAACTGCCAAAAATTTGTATATATAAAGACACATATCTATAATAATTATAGTAATGATGATACCTTATTTTAATTAAGCTTTTTTGTTATATTTATTATTATTCTCTTTGTTATTTGTTGTGCTTGTTTCGTTAATTTATGATTTTACCGCTTTTAATTTATTATTATTTTTATTTACTACGCCTCTGCTTTCCTAAACTTTTAGCTCGCTTTTTATTGGTCAAACGACCGACATTGTTGCGGATTTGCTGCGTATCGCACAGGTGAGTACTTTGCTTTTCTGGTTTATTTCTTATCTTTACCAAACAAAATTAGTACAAGTGATATTTTGTTGAGATATGTTTATTTTTTTAGACGAACTTGGAATCAACAAGGACAGATACAAGTCTTTGGCCGACGAAATGGACTCCACCTTCGCCGAATTGGCTGGATATTAATTTTTACTTGTCAAAACTATCACAAAAATACTTTAAACCACCATTTTTTGAGCATTTTCACTCCCATGTTGCCAACTTTTCCCTTTCTAGACGCGAAAAACCAACGATTCATTAACTTTTCTTTGAGTCCAAGGAGACAGGCTTACCAATGCAGCGTTGCCAAACGGGGATAAAGCGCAGCGTTGCCAAATCATCGGTTTCCTTCTTGGGTTCAAGGGATATCGCTTTTCAAACACTTTTCAGGGTAGCTAATGGGTTGTAACCATATTTTTTGGGTTTAGAGAGGTAAACATTGAGTCAAAATGCGCAAAAAACTTAATTCTAGGTTATTTTAAATACACAACTTAAAGTGTAACTTTTTCAGAAAATTTTAGAAAAACTATCATATTTAGTTGTTGTTAAAGAAAAAATATATATTTACCGATAACTTTTGTTGTGTTGTTTTGTGTTGTTATATAGTGTTTAAAAAATATCTAGTGTTTAAAGGTACATAATATATAAAATATAATTTAATATAAAATCTAGTATGATACGGTTTTTTCGGCACACGGTCTAAGATTTTTCATTTAAAAAAAATCATTTTTTTTTGATTTTAAGTCAGCTTTACTCGCTTGCTTGCAAAAATATCTCACTCTCCTTTTTGTATGATATACTATTATATGGTATTTAAATATACATAATTTTCGACATCACATAATCACATTTTTTTCTTTTCATATCCCTTCCTCTTTTTTTTCCTCAACTCTAAAACAAACACCATTTTTAAAAACATAACGTACAGGTATATATAAAAATTCAATAAAATTTAAATTACGGCTCTGCTCAATATTGAATTTTAACGAATCAGAGGGTGCCGCGTTGAGTCAAGATAGACAGGACTGGACTAAGGAGCAAAGAAAATATAAAAATAGAAATAAAACATTTATTTTTTCTTAAAATATATACATTTACGCATTTTTAGCATACTCGGTAAATTTAATTAGTATAAATAAAAATAGAATGTTACCATCAAAGCATTGTTACATATAATATATTTTTTAGTAGTGTTTGTTATTCAATAAAAATTTGAAAATATCTTTTTGAAAAAAATGTGGCTTACCTCATACTAGTTAATACTATAGTAAAATTAAGTATATATATCTATTTTTCCACCTACTAACTAACAATTAAAGTTTAATTATTTTTCTAATTAGTACATACATTATAATAGTAGACTATGGACTAAATATTTACTTTTTCTATAATTATTAAGTACACATTGCCGCTAGGGTTTTTTAAAAATTGTTTAAACGAACATGACATAGTACGATGCAAATAGCGACAGAATTTAAAAAAGCAATAATATATTATTATATATAAAAATTTGGTGTTTAAGTTTCAAGAAATTTTAGTTAGATTTGACAACATCGCAAGTTCACTGCATTACTTTCACATGTTTCTGTAGAGATCACACCACCCCCACTGTTTGAAGTGTCTCTTGAAAAGTGTTTTACAGTTGATATTTTTTTTAAAATCCAGAAAATTATTTAAAATTTTAGATATTTTCGGAGACGAATGAACAAGTGCAATGTTGCCAAGATTTAGAATGGACTTCTAAATGAAAGTTGTTTTTATAGATATGCTCTGTGCGCTAGTTTTTTTTAAAGTCGTTGTTTCAAAGTAGGGTTTTTTTCAAGAATTGAAAAACACATTAAAATTATATTAGAGGATTCTATAATATCACATACAGTGCAAGTTTTAGTAATATTTGTTAATTTTGAATAATTTAAACACGAATATTGATGTTAGAAAATTTTGCTACACATTTTTTTTTGGCAATTTATTTGTCTATACAGGTTTTCCTAAAGAAAATAAAACTTTTTAATCCAATTAAAAAAATATGTCAAAGAAATATCCAACATACTTAAAACCAGCTATTTCTTTTTTACTTCTATTTCATTTAAACAAACCCGGAACAAAGTATAATCAAACAACTAAAAAATTACCAAGGAGCCAAAGTATATTAAAATTCCACAATTTACTAAGTAGTGCCACTTAATTGGCGCGTTTAAAAATGTATCTCATTCTCATTGGTTCCCTACTCCCTCAACTTGTGCCAATCAGCTATCTGACGTCTTGGCGAGTTACATACTTCGTTCCAGTGATGCAGTGCAGAACCAGTGCACTTACTCGCACCCAGTTCAAGTCTACCAATGATCTAAAATAAAAACACAAAACTTAATTCGGTTTATCCAAGTGCAGGTCATGGAATTTCAACCGGATCAACGAGCGAAGCTGCTGCGCGTAACTATATGCGCCGTAGGATCTTCTTAGATGCGCGATATGAGTTTATTGTATGCGCTGTTGGTTTTTTAACGATAACTAAAGAACCGTTAAAGATATTTCAAAAATTATTTTTGCAAATGACTGACGAATAATCCTACCTCATTCTTGGTAACTCTGTCCCAATCCAAAAGCAAGAATTCAAGACTAACGGCCTCCAAGCCTTCTCCGTTGGTCGGTATGTCAAAAACGAAGCTTTCGTTAAACACTGGACTTAAAGTCCGCTTTTTAACGTGTGTTTTTTTCTTAGCAATGCGTTGCCCGTTGAATAGTAAGTAGATTTTGACGTAAGGGTCAGCTAGTCCAGTAACGTCCATTTTGGGGAGGTTTCGAGCTTTCAAGACGACGACTGTCAATCGATTAGCTGCCGGTTGCCAGCAGAGGGAGACAAGGAGTTCTCCTCTTCCTTGGGAACGGATCTGAAAGAGGAAGGAGGTCGTTAAAAGTCAAATAATGTCTGCGCTTGCGCACTCTGTAAAAATCACCTTTAAAAATTTTCGCAGATGAAAAAGTTGAGCTTTTTGGCAAAATGAAGCTAGTTAAATTCAGTCTGTTACTCTTCACTTAAAAAATAGACCAGTATGGTGTGAAACATGACATACCTTTAGGCTTCGGGGTTGAACTTCTCGACACAGAGCCATCTGCTGAGTCTCAATCTGACTGACATCTACGGTATTCAAAGCGCAAAAAACTTCGCCGATTATCTCATCTCGACTGTATCTGTCAAAGCTTAACACGACAAAATGAAGAGTGATGTTCGGTAGCTGGTTGAAGCCTATTCCGTAGAAGGTGAAGTCTTCGTCGTATACTGGGTTGCGAGTTTTACGCAGAACTCGAGTTTTTACCTAAAAAATATTGCATAATTAAAACGGATTCAATCAAACAAGTTTCGTGGCTAATCGGGTAAAAAGAAGTTTTTGTTTTTCTCATATTTTTCCGTGGGTAGCTTGAAAGGTTAACCTCACGGGGGTCCAAGATACAAGACGCTAGCCCTACCAAGTTCACTTTGGCTCCCTGACTTCCGCATGCACAGATCTACCAATATTATTTAACTCATGTATTACAATAGAGGAATAGGGTGTGAATCCGAACCGAACCGAACCGAACCAAACCGAACCGAACCTAACTAAACCGAACCAAACCAAACCTAACCTAACCAAAGTAAACTACAACACTGCTAATTAGGTTCGGTTCGGTTTGGATAGGTTCGGTTCAGTTCTGTCCGGTTCGGATTCACATCCTCTAGGATCCCGGGAGGAAGTCAGGAAAGTTTTTTTTTGAAAAAATTATTGGTTCAGTTTGCTTTGGTTCGGTTCGGTTAGATTTGATTAGGTTTCGTTAGGTTAGGTTTCTTTACCGAACCGAACCGAACAGTGAATATGGACAAGACACAGTACCCATGTATTGGAAACGAATCAAGTGAACTAGACAATGGACAAACAATATCTCCATGCAATGAATATCTGTACTTGGGAGTCACATTTGATAAGACAGAAACAGAAAGAATTGAAAAAAGAATAGTAAAAGCAAAAAAGGTTATTGGATGTCTTAACAGTGTTCGAGATGATCCTACACAAACATATCTATAATTTTACTCAAAACTCCATCGGAATCCGTCAACATGGCTTTATGAAAAAGCGATCTACAGTTACAAACTTGCTATGCACCTCTCAGAGACTAGCTGTGTCCGTTGACTGTGGCGGCCAGGTGGACGTGATATATACGGATATGGCCAAGGCATTTGACAGGTTGGATCACGGTATTCTAGTAACAAAATTGCAGAAGCTTGGTTTTGATATTTCTCTAGTCAAATTACTTGTCTCTTATCTAGATAGAAAACAATATGTTGAGTGCCTTGGTCATAGGTCGGCTATAATCGTCCCGACTTCTGGTATACCCCAGGGATCGATTTTAGGCCCATTGATCTTTAACACCTATTTGTATGACCTTCCTCTGACTTTTGACGTTGAATTTGCATCATATGCTGATGACCTCAAACTTGAATACGAAATAAACTCACTTCTGGATTGTATCATGTTTCAAAATAAATTACAAATCTTATCAGACTGGTGCAAACGCAACAGCCTGCCTCTAAATATCAGTAAAAGCAATGTTGTATCATACACAAGAAAAATTAACAAAATACTATTTGACTATCAATTAGACGGCCAGCTAATCAAAAGGTCCACTGAGTTCCAGGACTTGGGTGTAACTTTCCAAGAAAATCTCTCCTTCAATTCCCACATATCGAATATGGTTTCTGAATCATATAAATGCCTTGGCTTCGTCCTCAGAAATTGCAGAGACTTTACACAATCAAAAACATCAATTACTTTTCAATTCATTTGTACGATCAAAGCTTGAGTACGCCTCAATTATTTGGTCGCCTTCTTATTTAGTGAATATAGATTTAATTGAGCGAGTACAAAGAAAGCTGCTTAAATATCTCTGTTTCAAAGAGGACGAGGTCTATCCCGCACAGGGTTTTCCTTTAGAAAATCTTCATAATCGCTTTAATGTCGAATCTCTTCAACTCAGAAGAACGAAATCGCAGTTAGTATTCTTATACAAGGCATTAAATAACCTTATCGACTGCAAATTTTTCGTTGAATCCATCTCACTGCAAGTACCTCGATTGGCCGGCAGGAGCAATCGTACGTTTGCACTACCCCAAGCTAGAACAAACATCTTACAACACTCGCCATTATACCGAATTTGTGAATCCTACAACAGAAATCAAAATCGGTTTGATGTATTCAACAGCAGTGTAGCTTCGATTAAAAAAATGCGTAATCTAACTTTAAGCTAAAGTATTGTGTTTATATTTTTTAGTTTTTTTTTAGTTTAAGTATTCTCTTTTTTTTTTAATTAATTTTGTTGAAAAATTTGCCTTATACCTATATATATATATATATATATATATATATATATATATATATATATATATATATACATATCTATATATATATATATATTTATATATCTGTACCCCCATTCTGTAATTGGATTTAATCTGTTGAATGATGTAAAATAAAAATAAAAAAAATAAAATAAAATAAATAAAAAATAAAAACAGGATTTTATGGAGCAGAGAGATAAAAAAGAATGTAAAATTTAACATACATGAAACAACGGTGAAGCACGATGTTGTATGGAACAGAGACTTGTCGCGTAACAAAAATACAAAACACAAATGGAAAGTCTCGAAATGGAGGCAATAAGAAGATCAATGAGAATATCTAGAACAGATCATAATATAAGAAATGAAATCATAAAAGCAAGAATAGGAATTGAGGGAACCATAACGGATGACATCACTAAAAGACAACTGATATGGTACGGCCGCATGTACAACGGATGAACGACAAAAGATTACCAAAGGAGGTCCTAGAATGGCAACCAATAGGGCGCAGAAAAAGAGGAAGTCCTAAACTGGAATGGCAACATTCAATCCAAAGATCAATGAGTAAAAAAAAAAACCTGACAGAAGATGATTGTCAGGATCGAAGGAAGTGGAGAAAAGGGGTCGGACAACGTAGAAAAACGTTCTAAACCGACATAGTAGTAGTAGACTAAAAATATGTACCTAAAAGACTCCTAAAACATCAAATGAACCTTAGTGGCGGATATAAGGCCCGCCCACCCCCACCCCGAAGCTAAGATTTTTTTAAATATTTTCCATTTATTTATACAAACATAAAATAGCATAAAATACTCCTCATGACGTCTCGGACCCCCCCAAAACTTTCTCAACCCCCCAAAAAACTTTCTTGACCCACCAAAGCCTTTTTCTATATACGCCACTGACTTACCTTATGTTGTTTATCGGGTAAAAGTTGAAGTTTCACGTACGGATCACTGGATCCTACATTCGGATCTTTTGCGGGTAGATCTTTGCATCTTACAACAGATACGATCAAGGCATTTTTGTCAGATTTATATCTAAAACAGAAATAAAAAAAAATAAACGTAAATTTTAGTACGTGCCACTTAAATACTCTGCCAATATATGGGCCCCTAAGCTCACACTAGGTACTATAGTTATAGTATGCGTGAGAGATAATATAACTAAAAACTGAAATATATTTTATTCAACTCCAGACTAAATTACCTTTTGTTTGATACCACACAAGTCATGTTTTGACTTAAACTCAAATTTTTGAAATCTACCCCCACCCTTAATTAAAAAAAAGAAAAACTAAAATGTATTTTGTTAAACTCCGGACTCAATTACCTTTCGTTTGATATCACACACGCCATATTTTCACTTAAACTCTAATTTTTAAAATATACCCCACCCTTTTTTTAAAATAAATTAAAATGTATTTTGTTTAACTGCAGACTCAATTACCTTTCGTTTGATAGCACACACGCCATATTTTCACATAAACTCTAATTTTGAAATCTACCCCCCACCCTTTTATTTGGTTTGTGTTCGGTGGATTTTGTTCATTTTTAAATGGGACCATCTCGACCCAAGACCCAGCCTAGGTACCAAATTTCATTAAAATCGGCCAAGCGGTTTTTGAGTTATGCGCGTTGGTCGTTACAGACAGACATACAGACAGACAGACAGACAGACAGACAGACAGACAGACAGACAGACAGACAGACAGACAGACAGACAGACAGACAGACAGACAGACAGACAGACAGACAGACAGACAGACAGACAGACAGACAGACAGACAGACAGACAGACAGACAGACGGCGCAACAAAAAAGTTTCAAAATCATCTGAAACGCAGATATATAAAAAATTTTGAAATCGGAGCAACTTTTTTTTTCTCGAAAAAATTAGGATCACCATAGCTCACACTACTATAGTATAGTATATGTGTGAGCTAAAATGAAACAGTTTTGTAGATGGCGCTACTTGCGGGAGTAGATCGTTTTGTTTTCTCGCTATAAACGTAAAATTTTTTTCTTACCCTCTGAATCACAAAACTTGTTTGATTTTTGAAATAAAAATATTAGAATTTTTTTTATAAAAAAATTAATTAGAATTAACCAAAAAATAACTCAATCTTAAATGCTTTTTATCTATAGTTTGATTTACCTTAATTTGAAAACTAACTGTCCCAAGTAGGTTGCGTTATTTTGCAAATTTTTTTCGTTCGCTTCCTGGACTTCTTTAGTGATGGGCTGACCGGTCTCAGATTCTGTATTGTAAACATCTTTGGTCAAAAGCTATAAAAATAAAAACAGGTACAATAGAAGTGTAGAAAAGAAAATACAGTGTGTCCCAACGAAAACGAAACAGAGGCGTTTTTGGGTATTTAGAATATTTTTTCGAAAAATTCCTCGGACACGTCGATTTAGTTTTTGAGGGGGACACTTTTTGGCTATCTTGAAATTTTTGTAGCACGAACCCCCTTCGAGGGGTATACTTTACCCCTATATTTTGAATAGGGAAAGTGGGTCTAGTGATACCTTATTTTGAAGCTCTCTTGAATATATTTACAACCGTGTAAAAATTTCGAAAATCCATCAATTAGTTTTTGAGATATTTGCCTTCAAACTTTCAAATTTAGCATGGACTGATAAAATAAAAATATAATTAGAAATTTATTATTTTTCGGATTTAATTTTTATTTTATCATTCCATGTTAAATTTGAAAATTTGAAGGCAAATATCTCAAAAACCAATTGATGGATTTTCGAAATTTTTACACGGTTGTAAAGATATTCAAGAGAGCTTCAAAATAGGGTATTACTAGACCCACTTTCCCTATTCAAAATATAGGGGTAAAGTATACCCCTCGAAGGGGGTTCGTGCTACAAAAATTTCAAGATAGCCAAAAAGTGTCCCCCTCAAAAACTAAATCGACGTGTCCGAGGAATTTTTCGAAAAAATATTCTAAATACCCAAAAACGCCTCTGTTTCGTTTTCATTGTGACACACTGTATGTTAAACTGTCCGGTCAATCTAGACATTCAAGGTTACATAAATTCGCACTAGGCTGAAACTTGGTAGGATTGTTCAAAACACCATTAAAAATGAATCCTAAAAAGTCCTCATCAATCCGACACCTGAAAAAATATTTATTCGGGGTCAAAGGTCACAAAAATGGGTTTTTCGCGATTTTCAGCAAAACGGTAAGTTGTATTACAAAATTAGCTCAGATCAAAATTGTAGAGCAGGTATCTACAAAAAATGTCCAAGATTTTTTTTCCTAAGAGCCACCGTTTCCTAGATATAACAATTCAAAAAGTTCGAGGAGTTTGTAAGAAATTCAGTGATGTATATACGTAGTGTACTTATACATACATATTACGACAATTCCAACTCGAACTTTTTGAATTGTTATATCTAGGAAACGGTGGCTCTTAGGAAAAGAAATCTTGGACATTTTTTGTAGATAATTACCTGCTCTACAATTTTGATCTGAGCTAATTTTGTGATAAAACTTACCGTTTTGCTGAAAATCGCGAAAAACCCATTTTTGTGACCTTTGACTCCGAATAAATATTTTTCCAGGTGTCGGATTGATGAGGACTTTTTAGGATTCATTTTTAATGGTGTTTTGAACAATCCTACCAAGTTTCAGCCTAGTGCGAATTTATGTAACCTTACATGCATTTTTTGTTCTAATTTGACCGGACACCTATAAAAAAAAAATTCAGAAATAAAAAAAAACATCTACCAAAATGAAAACTTGCAAGAAGCCCCTCGTAGCTCAAAAACGGCTTGAATCAAGATAAAATGTTTACCTTTAAGCTTCTCTTGAAATTTGGGTTTCAGAAAGATGGGTCACTTTATCTCTATATCACCTAAAAGCAGTGGCGTATATAAGGGGGGCCTGGGGGGCCCGGGCCCCCCCCCGAAGCTAAGATTTTTTTAGATATTTTCCACATATTTCCTGAATACAAACATAAAATACGGCCTCATGGGGTCTCGGCCCCCCCCCCCCAAACTGCCTCGGGCCCACCCCGAAACTTTTTTCTATATACGCCACTGCCTGAAAGTATCTTAAACCCCTCCCCCCTCCAAAAGTGGTGATGATTTGTTGTATCTGGCAATTTTAATGTCTGGAATCACGTGTGTGTTCTGTCCTCAAATAGATAGATATGCTGACCATATGCCCTTAATAACAGATCAGAAAGAACAACTGATAAAAATGCTGGAAGAACTGGATACAGCAGCTAAAAATATAGGCTTGAGTATGAACTACACTAAAACTAAAATCATAACAAACAGATAAAGATATCACCATCAGAATAACCCAAGAAAAAATAGAACAAGTAGAGGAATATATTATATATCTGGGACAAATTACAAAACAGAAAACCAAATAGCTTAAATCAAGAGACGAGTAAGATTGGCTTGGGCAGCATTCGGTAAATTAAGCTACATATTAAAAAATACAAAATATCCCCAGTCCCCAAAACGAAAGTGTATAACCAATGTATACTTCCTGTACTCAACTATGAATCCCAGACCTGGACACTTACAAAATCAAACATGGATAAGGTAACAAAAGCCCAAATATCATTGGAAAGACAAATGTTACATGTAAAGCTAACAAATAGAAAAAGGAATAAAAGGATAAGAAATAAAACAAAAGTAAGAGATGTCAGAGGAGAGGTAGGAAAACTAAAATTAAAATTTTTCGGTCACAAAATCACACACAAAGATATGTATTGTAAACTGGATACCTTGGGAAAATAAAATAAGTAGGGGAAGACTTTTTAAAACATTAGCATTAACATTAAAAACAATTTCTTTTGCTCAGATGTGTAAAACACCAGAATGTACCAAAAAAAAAAACCGAACCGAACCACCCCTCTTGGAACCATCACTGCCTATTCTAACCCCTAATCATCGGAAATTCTATGCCCTTATACCTGATTCTCTACGATTCTGGATTCATGAGGCTGATGACTGGACACTCCGCTTTCCAGAGGCCCCATGGGGGGCATAGGACCCGTAGGGCTCGGAGTGTGGGGTACTGATACGCCTGGGGGGGTCTTGGACCCTCCCGTGGGGCTCGGGGATTTCTTTAGATAGTGTGTTCCGGCCCCTGCTCGTTCTGCTGGTGATTTTACTGCGGTAGGTCTAAAAATATATGGAGAGGGTGATTTTTTATAAACGTACCTTCTACGTTTCTTTTAACAAAATTTCTTAATAAAACAAAAGATTAATTGTCATGAAAGAAGACTTAAAAGTTATGTTTATGCAAGCTAGTCGTTTTTTATTAGGAATATAGTCCGGAGCAGAGTACAGGATGTCTCATTATATTTTTTCTCACCCTTTTAGACCATTATTAATTGATATAGGAATATACAAGAAATTGTGTTCGAATTCGCGAGATTTTTACTTTTAAATTGCATCTTGACTTTATTCCTGATGCTTACCATATTTGACAGGCGCTCAAATTTATAGTTTTTGTAAATTGGATGCTCTTTATATTATTTAATTAATAGATTAGGCTTGGAACATATTTTCCAAAAATACCCGATATGCCGTAGTTTAGAGCATAGTTTCTGAGATATTAGCAATTATAACAGTAACGTTTTTGTGTTAGTTTTAGTATCCTTATTCCAAATTATGTTAGTCCCCATGTATCAACAGTGACAATGACACAACTTTGTTGTCGTTACCGGTTGTCATTTTGAGCTTCATTAAAAAAAATAGTTGTCATTGTCACTGTTTATACATGGGGACTAACATAGTTCGAAACAAGGACACTGAAATTTACACAAAAGTGGTAATGTTATTTTTTTATCATTTAAAAATTTGTCGTTAATATTTCAGAAACTATTTATCAAAACTGCGACATATGGGGTTTTTTTGGAAAGTATATTCCAAGCCTAATCTATTAATTAAATAATATAAGGAGCATCCAATTTACAAAAACTATAAATTTGAGCGCCTGTCAAATACGGTAAGCATCAGGAATAAAGTCAAGATGCAATTTAAAAGTACAAATTTTGCGAATTCGAACACAATTTCTTTTATATTCCTATATCTATTATTATATATATATTTATCGGTTTCTGTTTGCCCATAATTCATCATCTAGGCCTCTCTTATTCTTATTTCACTATCTATTCCTTCTCTCCAGCTTCTCCTCGGCCTTCCTCGTTTTCTTCGGCCAGTTGGTTTCCATTGTAATATTTGTTTAGGTAGTCTTCCATCATCCATTCTTTGTACATGTCCGTACCACACCAGTTGTTTTGTTCTTATATCATCCACTAGAGTATGTTCACCCACTGTCATAATTTCTCTTATTCTTTGATTGGTAACTCTTTCTGTTTTTGATTTCCCTGCTGCTCTTCTCCAATAGTCCATCTCCGTAGCGGAAAGCATTTTTTCTGTTCTATCTTTGATTGGCCATACTTCTGAGCCCTATGTAATAATACTTTTTACAATGGTGTTATATATAAGCTTTTTGTTATGTTTTGATATACTTTGGTCCCAAATTATTCCATTTAATAAAGTTATTGCTTTTCTTCCTTGTACGTTTCTATCTTTTATAGCTTTGTCTAGTGTTCCGTCAGCTGTAATTTTTAGACCCAAGTATTTATACTCATCACAGGACTGAATTCGCTGCCCAGTATTTAAGATTAGATCCTGTTTCGTTCCACCAATACACATATACTCTGTCTTATTGATATTAACCTCTAGTCCCCACTTATTGTACTCTTCTATTAGTTTTCGTGTCATATATTCGAGGTCGTCATAATCCTGAGCCAGCACTATCTGATCATCGGCGAAACATAAAGTATACAAGGTCGCTTCATCCAACGGAATTCCCATGTTTTGGCATTTTCTCTTCCAGACTTTAAGGACCTGTTCCAAATATATCTTGAAGAGCGTAGGCGAGATACAGCAACCTTGTTTAAGACCTTTATTTACTTGAAAGCCTTTAGTTAGTTTTGCTTTTATTTTAACTTTTGCCTTACTATTGCGGTATAACTCTTTGATGGCCTTAATTAGTTGTACGCTTATGTTTGTCTTTTCCAACAATTTCCAAAGTAGATTTAGTGGTATACTATCATATGCCTTCTGCAAATCTACATAAAGCAGATGGAGCTCTTGTCCGTATTTCAATAACTTGGGTTATACAAAAGAGATGATCTGAAGTCGATCTACCCGCCCTGAAACCAGCTGGTTCTTCTGCCTCCATATCTTTATATTAGCTTTCCACTTTATTTCTTATTATTTTGCCATATATTCTGCTTAGCGTACTAGTTACAGATATACCTCTATAATTGTCATATATCTTTCCTTCCTTTTTTGTGTATTGTGGATATATATGACGTTTTCCACTCAGTTGGTACTACAGCTTCATTTAAATATCTTTGGAAAAGATTCCGTAATCTCCAAAACAATTCTTCAGTGCCATATTTAATAAGTTCAGCTGGGATATTTCCGGGTCCGGCAGATTTACCGCTTTTTAAGGTTTTGCACACGTTTTTGACCTCAGATATTGTGAGGGGTACTGGAGATCCCATCGTTCTAATGATATATTCTCTTTCGTCTTCCTTGAATTCTGCTCTATCTTCAGTTAAAAGTTTCTTAAAATGCTCATCCCATTCTTTGTCTGGTATTGGTGAAATAATATCTCTGCATGTTTCTTTTTTGATCTATATCTATTATTAATGGTCTAAAATGATGGGAAAAAATATAATGAGACACCCTGTACACTATAACTATAGTACCTAGTGTGAGCTTAGGTACCCATACATAGGCAGAGTATTTTATATGGCAAACCTGTGGGTAATTGTATGAGCTACCTGTTCGTGCAACTTTAATTTTAAATTCAAATTTTGCGCCAAATTCCCGTATTCGGAAAACCCACACAATTTCAATTTGATTGGCACAAGCAAAACGCCAGCGCCATCTACGAAAAATGAATCTGCGCAAAAAGGCGTAACCAAAAAAGATTCGTCTGTCGTATTCTGTCGAGATCACCACGCAGCATGGTGATAAATTCTATTAACCAAAAAATCCAAGAACATTCTTAGAAAATCAAACTAAACCATTACACAAACAAGTGATTCTAGTGTGGATCGACTGCAACGACTGGGCCAGCGAGAGGAGCTCCTCTGGACGACGGAAACAGCTGAAAAGGTGAGTGCCAATCCTCTATATTGTCTTTGTGTGGCTCGGAAAAATTAATATTTTTACATCGTCCTTTTAAGGATTTTTGCACCCAGATTTTATAAAACGGCCAGCGCTTACAGTCCCGCTGCTCTACCAACCCCTCAAATCACAACACTACCAATTTGATAAGACATAATTGTACAGGTGCAATAGTTTAGAAGATATAAGGCATAATATAAAAACACATTTTGCCTCCTTGCGCCTTCTAGGAACAAAATATATCTTTTTTTGACAGTTAAAAAATTACTATGTGAAGGCCGATGGGCGTGCCAAACTTCATTACTGTAGCTTAAGCCGTACAGAATAAAATAAAAAAATTGCACCCTAACCTTATTTTTTCACTAAGATAAGACACTTATTATAATAAAACCTGACCTTATTTTAAAATCGACCCTATGATGACAGATTTACATACAAAAAGCAGCTGCTCTCCTTCAAAATTCGGCCTTTGTGTATTTAAAAACCGGATTTATTAGTGTCGGTATTTATTATATTATAATAAAAGTTAGCGTCTTTATTATTAAATTTGGCTTTGGTATGTCAATTTTGAGATGTCACCTGTTAGTTTTCTGTGTAAATGTGTCAAAATAAAGTCGACTCTAAAATAAAATCAGGTTTTATTCCAATAAGTCCCTAATTTTAGGTTTGTTAACAGGTCAGGAAGTATTGGTGAGATTAGTATTCGTTTAAAACAGGTTTCGTAAAATCTTCATCAAAAAGCCCAAGGATGTCAAATTTTGACGACATGGCAGGGGACATGGATAAGATTCTTCAGTCCCTGTTTTGAGGCAGATTGCTTTGAAGAAACGCAGTTTTTTTTAAAACCAAGGGCGACGATAATAGAGGGGGGGTAATTTTTCTTACCTCTTGTGAGAATGAAAAGCCAAAGGCTGATCAACCCCGTGTCGTTTTTGGTACAGACGGCGCCTCTTGTCGTAGCAAAACCAAGTTACGGCCGCTAGCAGGAGCCCCAGGGCCGTGCCCCCAATGCAGAAGGCTATTAGGGCAGGGTGCCCCACTAGAAAAACAAAAAAAAATTGTTCCAATTTTTTTAAAACTTACCAATGCTGTATTTATACTCGTTTTGATCGGATCATGATAAATATCGGCTGGCCGAAATTAAAACAAAGTAACTGACATTTTTGGAAAAATCAAGTTTTTTTTTTAATTTACATAATCGTAATCTTACGCACATTTTAGTATAAAAATTGTCTAAATCGGTTAAGAAATACCGAAGTTATTATATGATTTAGCCCACGTTATCCCATTTACTCCTATGCATTTTAAAAACTTTATATTGATTTTTCACGGTTTTGGTAAATCTGCAGTTACATTGTATTAATGTCGTGCAGCCGAAATATTTTAGCCGAAAATGTTTTAGCTCACACTACTACTATATAAGTAGTGTGAGCTATGGTGATCCTAATTTTTTCAAGAAAAAAAAAGTTGCTCCGATTTCCAAAATTTTTATATATCTTTGCGTTTCAGATGATTTTGAAACTTTTTTGTTTTGCCGTCTGTCTGTCTGTCTGTCTGTCTGTCTGTCTGTATGTCTGTATGTCTGTCTGTCTGTCTGTCTGTAACGACCAACCCGCATAACTCAAAAACCGCTTGTCCGATTTTAATGAAATTTGGTACCTAAGTTGGGTCTTGGGCCGTGATGGTCCCATTTAAAAATGAACAAAATCCACCCAACGCAGGCCAAACAAAATGGTGGGGGTAGATTCCAAAAATTAGAGTTTATGTGAAAATATGGCGTGTGTGATATCAAATGAAAGGTAATTAAGTCTGGAGTTAAACAAAATAAATTTTAGTTTATTTAAAAAAAAGGGTGGGGGTAGATGTCAAAAATTAGAGTTTAAGTGAAAATATGGCGTGTGTGATATCAAACGAAAGGTAATTGAGTCTGGAGTTAAACAAAATACATTTTAGTTTTTTTTAAAAGGGTGGGGGTAGATTTAAAAAATTCGAGTTTAAGTCAAAACATGGCTTGTGTGGTATCAAACGAAAGGTAATTGAGTCTGGAGTTGAATAAAATATATTTCAGTTTTTGATTAAAATAGCTGACATAGTACTATATATATATAACTATAGTACCTAGTGTGAGCTTAGGTGCCCATAGATTGGCAGAGTATTTTTTCTGATATACGCTTTTTCGACCTTTATAAACTAAGGAGTACCTAATTTGATTGGATTTTTAACATATTCTTGCAAAAACAACTTATATGTGTTCCCTTTTTCCCACAAAATTGTTAAAAAACTTTATTGGTTAAAAAATTTAAAAATTAAAATCCCTCAACATACTTTTTTATCAACCTAAAATAATTTTATTCGATATCCTACGAAGTATGATTTAATTTAGTTTGTTCTAATTGATAATTAGTTTTAAAAATAAATTTATATATTTTTACCATTATCGATTTTTTCAATTTTTGGCCCATCGTCTAACTGAAGCTGCATTTTTTAAATTATTTTAATAAAATTGGCGTTATTTGATCACACACAAAAACCAAACTAGTTTTTTAGACACCAAATTACATTTTCGCATTACAAAAAAATTAGCAAGTTTTTCGCCAATTTGATGTTAAACAGAATACAAATAGTTTTAAATGTTTGTATAAATATTTTTCTTTTAAATTAAAATAATTTAAACCAAAAATATTTATGACCTCTAATCAAATAATTTTCTCTCTCATTTTATCTTATGAAAACTACACAAATTTTCTTTTATATTGCCTAAACTTGTTATCAAAATTGGTGAAATAGTTTTTGATTTGTTGAAATATTTTTCTTCCAAATTAAAATATTCTAAACCAAAAATATTTATGACCTCTACTCAAATAATTTTCTCCCTCAGTTTTATCTTATGAAAACTACACAAATTTTCTTTTATATTGCCTAAACTTGTTATCAAAATCGGTTAAAAATATTTATGACTTTAATCTAATACTTTTATCCCTTATTTTTATCTATAAAAACCTATCCGTATTTTTTTTAGGATTGACAACTGATTATTATCAAAATCGGTTAAATAGTTTTTGAATTAATACGCCTTAAACTCTAAAACATCAAATACATAAGAACCAAAAATATATATAATATATGAATACTTACCTCCATTTATATTGGCGTTAATAGGGCTAATTAATGGGCCCTGTGGAGTCATTTTGGGCCCGAAATCTTCAAAAAACTATCCCTACCTCACCAAAAAAACACTACACAAAGAAGCAGTGATATTTTAAGGCAAAACTGCCTAAAAAACACGAAAAACTCGTCAAAATTTTCCAAATTCGAAAAAATTTTGTTCGGGACTTTTGGGGAAAATATTTTTCTGAGTCACGAAAAATAAGGGAGGAAATCAATATCAAACTAAATGATTCATTTGAAAAGGTTGACATCACCCATGGTGAGTTTCCAACTAATCCCTTTGTTATAAAATCCAACAAAAAGATAAGTTGGGTAACCTAAAATCAGCTAATCGAATAGATAAGCTTTATGTGCATTCGTTTCCAACGGTGAAACTGAACCAAACCGTTCTCCGTCACAGAAAAATAAAACTAAATCAAATCCAGAAAATTTATCTTCTAAATAATATTATCTTGTTTTAAAGCAAGTTGTTGCCTTTCCAACAATATTTTATTTTTCTCTATATCTACTTTTCAAAAGGCACTCAGTATTTCAAAACAAAAATCAAGTGTTTGTTTGAAATTCGTAGACAATGATTGGGTAGAAATATAATTTCGGACTTCCATTGTCTTTATTTATTTTAAACACGACGTTTCGGTTAGTAAGTATCTGTAACCGTTTTCAAGTGTAAACTAAGCAATCCAGGAGGTTGTAACTTATACTACTGTGTGTGCAGTCAGGTGTGTTTTTGGATGTTCTTGTCAAACGAATAGACCGAAACATTCAAACCACTGTATATAGGAAACCTACACACACGGAACAGTACCTAAATTTTAAGTCTAATCATTCTGTTGCTACAAAACAAGGAGTTATAAAAAGTTTATATTTAATAGCCGTAAATATTTGTAGTAATAATGAAGAATTAACCACAGAAATTAACCACATTAAAAAGGACTTACAACAGGGTGGTTATTCCGAGAAATTAATAAACTCAACGATCTCTAGAATTAAAAACAAACCAAATGTAGCAAATTCTCAAAATAATAATCCGTTGAGTGTTATTAACATTCCATATGTTCAAGGTATTTCAGAAAACATAAGACGAATTGCCAAACACTATAATAATACAAAAACAGTATTTTCATCGGGAAAAACAATAAAGAGTCTTGTAACTAAAACAAAACTAGAAAATATCTCAAATAATAAGGAATAAATTTACCAAATCCCGTGTGAGTGTGGTAAATCATGTGTAGGTGAAACGATACGCCCTCTTCAGGTTAGAGTAAATATTAGTTATATAAAATATTGAAAAATCTGGTTAAGTGGATCATGCATGGTCAAATGATCACAGGATTCAGTGGTCAGAAGCTAAAGTTTTGCATAAGGAGTCGCATTGACGAAAACGAAAGTTTATTGAAGCTGCGTTTATAATGCAGAATAAAGAAGTTTTCAGTCATCATCATGGAAATCCGTAATTGTATTTCTACAAAAATCAAGTGATTTGTGAAGTGAAGAAAAACTATTACAAAGATTTACTTAAACTAAAAAAAATAATATAAATATAACTTTTTCAATCTTTATACAATAAATTTTTGTTCTAGAACGAAAAAAAAAATTTATAGTAATTTTTTTGTGCAGTGAATATTCCAATAAAAAATTATCTACTTTTGAAGCGGATATTGCTTGGGTGCATAGGATTTTTCTTTCTGTGCAGCAAATTTACTAACCAGGGTTACTTGCTATCATAAAAAGAAACTAGTCAGCGCTGGTTAAATTCGTTTCATCATAAGATTAATTAGAAACTCACCCATCGCCCTAAGAAAACTTACACAAGAAAATTACTTGGGTTATAAAGGGTGAGTTCAAGATAATAAGCGATCGAGGTAAATATTGCGACGCCGCCGCTACGACGTCACAGGCGTGTGGGTTGAATTTAAGACAGCGTATCGAACACCCCCCCTGACTAAAGGGGAATTTAGTCGGGGTCCCTGACAAAACAACATCAATCATTTTCAAAGTTACTTGTCATTCAAAACAAATACTCCATGGATTTTAAAAAAATTAGCCTGAAATAGAGTAAGCGAATAGCTATGATGAAATCCAACGTTCAGTTAAATAGGAAATAAATTAAATATATATATATATATATATATATATATATATATATATATATATATATATATATATATATATATATATATAGATATATATATATATATATATATATATATAAATATATATATATATATATATATATATATATATATATATATATATATATATATATATATATATTTAAAGATATACAGTGTGTTAAAGAAAGTTTGTCTGTACATATGTCCTAAATGTCTTTTTAAAACTAATTAGCGATGATCTGGCTTGAAAGACGGAAGTGCAGGTCACGGATAGTTTATTTTTCTTTGCAATCGTCTTTTCATAGATCGTTATATAGAGCAGTTAATACTCGCGTGCTCTTGGTCTAGTTTCTCTCGTATCTCGGTAGATGGCGCTTTTTGCAAGGGTTTTCTCACTATAGACGTAGGATGAGAGACAAAACGGTCTGATTAACTTCGCATGGGTGTCACATTGCCAAGCAGTGTTCTGAAAAGTCCTATGAAGACGAATCATTTAACTGTCAACATTTATTAGGTGTCCACTAGATCTTGGACCACCGTGAGGTTAAGCTTTTAAGCTACCCACGAAAAAATATGAGAGACAAAAACTTCTTTTTACCTGATGAGCCACAAAAAACTGTTTGATTTTTTTTTCAAAACAAGTATTTTTTTCGACTTGAAACAATCACTCGATATTCTTTGTACTATACTTTCGGTTATATTACCATTGACTATACAGTCCTGTCTTATAAAGAATAATGTAACCAATGATTACATAATCGAAATCTTACTAATATAGTACATAGAAGAAGGAGGGAAATAAGGCCGCAAACCTAGCAGCGAGGGAAGCGGCATCTGCTGATTTTTTCGGCCCAGAGACAGCCCTGGTGATATCATACAATGCTGCTAAATCAACCATATTGAAATGGATGGAGAATAGCTTCCGACAATACTGGATAAATATACCAGAACTAGCTCATAACATAACTCTTTAGAGTTCATTAAAGGACCTTGTAGAAACAGAGCCAGGAACATCACTGGACTTACCAGACAGGAGATACGTATCAGCATGAAGTTAGCGAAGCACCCATCGCAGATCGAATCGTGACTAGGTGGATAATTTGCCCTTAATTAGTCGTGAATTAGTTGTGGAAAAATTAATTTTGTCGCTCTTATTTTTTACCGTTTTTGAGGGTGCTTCGCTAACTTCATATGAAGTTTGCGAAGCACCCTCGTAAAAATGGCTTTTATCAAAATCGAATATGATGAATAATTTGCCGCTAATTAGTCGTGAATTAGTTGTGGAAACATTAATTTTGTCGCTCTTATTTTTAACCCTTTTTTTTGGGTGCTTCGCTAACTTTATATGAAGTTAGCGAAGCACCCTCGTAAAAATTAGTTGTAGAAAAATTAATTTTGTCGCTCTTATTTTTGATCGTTTTTGAGGGTGCTTCGCTAACTTCATATGAAGTTAGCACCTTTAATTAGTTGTGGAAAAATTAATTTTGTCGCGTTTAGTTTTGGGTGTTTTTTTGGGTGTCTCTCTAACTTTATATGAATTAAGCGAAGCACTCAAAAAACGGTCAAAAATAAGAGCGACAAAATTAATTTTTCCACAACTAATTAACGACTAATTAGCGGCAAATTATCCACCATATTCGATTTTGATACGTCATGCCTAAAGCCATTTTTACGAAGGTGCTTCGCTAACTTCATATGAAGTTAGCGAAGCACCCTCAAAAACGATCAAAAATAAGAGCGACAAAATTAATTTTTCCACAACTAATTTTTACGAGGGTGCTTCGCTAACTTCATATGAAGTTAGCGAAGCACCCAAAAAAAGGGTTAAAAATAAGAGCGACAAAATTAATTTTTCCACAACTAATTCACGACTAATTAGCGGCAAATTATCCACCATATTCGATTTTGATAAAAGCCATTTTTACGAGGGTGCTTCGCTAACTTCATATGAAGTTAGCGAAGCACCCAAAAAAAGGGTTAAAAATAAGAGCGACAAAATTAATTTTTCCACAACTAATTCACGACTAATTAGCGGCAAATTATCCACCATATTCGATTTTGATAAAAGCCATTTTTACGAGGGTGCTTCGCTAACTTCATATGAAGTTAGCGAAGCACCCTCAAAAACAGTCAAAAATAAGAGCGACAAAATTAATTTTTCCACAACTATTTCACGACTAATTAACGGCAAATTATCCACCTAGTAGCGATTCGATTTGCGATGGGTGCCAAAATATGAAGTTAGCGAAGCACCCTCAAAAACAGTCAAAAATAAGAGCGACAAAATTAATTTTTCCACAACTATTTCACGACTAATTAATGGCAAATTATCCACCTAGTCACGATTCGATCTGCGATGGGTGCTTCGCTAACTTCATGCTCATGAGATACGTATATAGTGACTGGTCTTTTTACGGGTCACTGTCGACTGAGAGTACCCATGCACAGAATGGGACTAACAGAAGTGACGGAATGCAGACTCTGTATGGAGGATGACGAAACAGTCAGACATGTACTGTGCGCATGTCCGGCTATTGCACGTTTACGTCAGAACACTGACTCAGAAGATCTGAACAGTGTCTCACCCAAACTGATAGCCGGCGTTTTTGGAGGATTAGGCATACAGTGGTGAGAAACCACTCAAAAGTGAGCCACAACAGACCCAGTGGTGGTCGCAGTGGAAGGCCTGCACGGCCCACTCACATATGAATCATCAAGCAACATCACATAGAAAAAGAGTGCGCTATAAAGTATTTCAAATCGAGATAACGCTTCTTTTTATAAAAATAATACATGCATTGATTTTCTAAAATTAAGTACATATAGTCATGGACAGAAGGAAGGAATGAGTTTTTGGTATAGTACAGAGAAAAATCTGCATAAGAAGAGGTGTAAGACAGGGTGACACACTACCCCATTAACTATTTAACCAGGCCCTAGAAGATGTTTTTAAAAAATTAGATTGGAAAGAAATACGCATCAAATTAAACGAATAATACTTGAACCACCTAAGATGCATTTATATCGACTTAATAACAGATAAGAAAGAAGAACTGATAAAAATGCTAGAAGAACTGGATACAGCAGCTAAAAATATTGGCTAGAGTATGAACTACACTAAAATTAAAATGATAACAAACACAGATGAAGATATCACGACCAGAATAAACCAATAAAAAATATAACAAGTAGAGGAATATATATACCTGGGATAAATTATTAAACTAAAAAAAGAAAACCATACAGCTGAAATCAAAAGACAAGTAAGATTAACCTGGGCAGCATTCGGTAAATTTAGCTACATGGTTACATGTAAAGCTAACAGAAATTTTAAAAGAAAATGACTTGTACTGGTGTTTATAATGTAGTAGGCACAAGCCGCGGCTGCATTTTCTTCCACCATTTTGGATTTTTTAGAAAAATAAATTTGATATTCCCTTCGTGATGAGTAACAAGCCTTCCAAGTTTAATCAAAATCAGACAAATCCTTTTTAAATTATGATAATTACAAAATTGGTAACACATACGCCACAACCTTTATTTTTTGCATGTTTACACGTTTATATTTTCATTAAGACCTAATTTTTTCAGTATTTTCATGATATTTTATGTAAACATAGTATTAGCAAAAATGTTGGTGAAAATATTTTCCAAAATTTAGACGCAAAAATTGTTAAGAAAGGTGTAGACAGAACCAGCTGTATTTGGTTATCTTACTTATCTAAATCTACATACTTTTTGTTGTTATCTCTTAAGTCAATCCTACTTTAAAGATATACAATCCTCGTCAAATGTCATAAAACAGTATTCTGCCGTCATTTATTAGAAGATAAACATTTTATAAAAACCCATAAATACTGTAGAAACGCGGAGAAATCATTTAAAGTTGTAAAAGAAAATACCTTTAAGAAAAATTGATTTTTTTAATTTTTAATATCTTTTGTTAGGCAGTGTATGCGTAATGAAACAAAAATTGTTCAATATACAAACGATATCGATACTAATTACACCTACCTAAATTGTTAGATTTTTGTTTTTCAATTTTATCAGTTTTTCATTTGTTTATAACAATTGAAACCTACGCGAGGTGATACTTAGAATACGGCGATAAAATTAAATTACAAAATTATTTTTTGTGCTAAAAAATACTTGAATTATAAACCAATTCGTCACTTTTCCTTCTATGATGTTAACAATTTTCTAAAATAAATAAAATATAATAAATCAAAATGTCTTCAGAAACATCGAAAATCGCAGACAAAGTGTTAAATTTGATAAAAGTTAGTCCCAAACAAAATACTGATGAAAACTTAAATGAAACTATAATAGAACCCCAAGAAACGCCTAGTGGAAGTAAAAATCTTAATAGCGGTGAAATAGACTCCTTTGCAAACACTAAACAAAGTGATGTGAACAAAAATAATGATCTAATTGATGAAAATAGTCAATTATTTGATACTATTACAAATACCGACATTAAACAAACAAAACGTGAAAATATTAGTGGTGTTGAAATGGGTCTCCTTACAAACAGTAAAGAAAGTGATAAGAACAAAAATAATGGCCCAAATGAAGAAAATGATAAATTAGTTGATACTGTTACAAATTTCGACATTAAACAAACAAAAAGCGATCAAAATAACACAGAAATAGAAAAACAAATTAAAGAAACTAATGTTACAAACGCTAAAGAACAAACAGTTGAAAACCAAATAATTTCAGACACGAATGTGCTACCGGAAGAAAACAACACGAGAGATGTAGAACAAAAAGTAAATGAAGATAATATGTCTACAGAAGAGCAAGAAGATTCCACAGATCTAGAAAATAATACTCTTTTAAGCGCTTTACCATTGCCTAGTTTCGTTTTGGTTCCTAGTATTGACAAATTAAAAGAAAATGTTCTAAATTTGGTAGGAAATTTTAAAAGTTTAGAAGACCACGAGTTTTTTAAGCAAGATATAGCATGCCAAACTGATTTTATTAAAGATAAAAATGATGATACTAATCAAAATGAAACACACAATCCTGAATGTGATTCTAAAACTAAAAAGTATGGAAAAAAATCAAAGGTCAAAGTTTATACATCATCCACAGAAAGTATTACAACAAACTGTAATTCTACAGATGACACTTCTTATGGAGAAGAGGTAGAACTAAGAAAAAAGAAACTCTTGAATATTACAGTGGCGTTAAAGAATAGTTTTAATGGTAAAAAATTGAGGGAGTCTTTTAAAAACAGAATAAGTAGAAGCGAGTCTTCAGATGGAGAAGGTAAGAATAATTATTTTAAACTAAAATAAGATAGATAGATATTAAAACATATTATGATTAACTGTGAAGGTATTTGAGGGCACGGCAGTGCCTCGCCAAGTTCGCGCTGCCGTACCATCTTTTCTTGAAACATTTCAGCCCATATTTGACCTATCTAAAACTCTACTTCGGAATGAGCCACGAATCTCAAACCTTGCACAGTCGTAGATCTTTATAGAATTAACAACCCCTCCAAGTTTCATGGACTTCCATAAAGTAGTAAAGTAGTTACGAAATTTCAAAAAACGACGAAATATAGATCATCAAAATTCTACTGTACTTTTAGACATGCTACAAAGCTGAAATTTGGCAAACTGATAGAAATTATGACCAAACCCCTGGAAAAAATCAAAAAACCCCAAAATTCTAATTTACTCCCCTCCCCTATACATGTAAAGTTATGTAAAAGTCACATTGCCCACTTCCCGAAATGCTAGAGAGCTGAGCTTTAGAAGGCCGATAGTAACTACGATAAAACTATAAATGACTTTTAGGCACTGTGCTAAATTGAACATAAAGAAGTTTGGCTGTAATAGCAAAGTTTAAAAAAACATTTCCAAACTAATAAGAACCTTTCATTTTGAAATTTGTATTGGAGAACTTGGCTTTACTTTTATCTCAATTCTTTTTACGGAATGCCATTTTTGCGTACTTGGCTTTTTTTACATGAACTGTTTTTGTTATGATTTATTTTTTTTATTTTAGGAAAGAAAATTTCGCAAACTTTCAAAGATTTGGCTATTGGAGTTACAGCATTGCTTCAACCACAAAAAGCTATTGAGATGGGTATGGGGTAAGTATTTGATTTTTCGAATATTTTGAAAAATAATATGAGTATAAAAAATCATGTTGTCATCATACATATTCAATGTACAATCAATTGAATGTTAAAATCATCCCAAAAAAGACGGAAATATTTAATCTTATATCGAACTAAAAAAGATCAAACTACACTGAGTTTCAAGTTGTAAGTTAAATATCGAAAAACCCCTTGTGACTTTAGGTGACCTTACTCCTATTAGACTGGCGTAAACTATAGGGATTTTACATAAAACAAAAAGAGATGCAATGAAAAAAGAAGTATTAAAAGTCTAAAACGATCCATTTTTGAAGTTATCTAAGTTTTGACCAAAGGGTAAGATTCGATATAAAGTTTCGTATATGTTAGAAAGAGAGAAGTGCGTTTGGACAAGTATGGGAGGTGAAACGAACATACTGTCAACCCCTTGCAATGGTAGATATCGCGGATTTTCTCCATTTAGTCCACATTTAGTGCTTCCATGAGGAGTTATCCATGAAAGAACATGGAAACAGTGCCAAAATAGACCAAAATCCGTACAAAAACACGCAACATAAACCAAACAAAATCGTTTCCTATTCAATAAATTATTCGTGAAGGTTATTAGCAAAAGGGGTGGGTTTTTTATTAAGGAGGGCAGTTGTTTTTTCCAGTCAGAAGGGCAGTAGGTAAAAATTTGTGAAGTGGCAGCTAAAAGAAATAGGTAAGTTTATATTATTAGGTTTAAGGAAATAAATTAGGTTTATTATTCACATGCAAATGAAGCTTGGCACAGATATACTGTAATGGTAGTGGGTTGTTGGCCCAAATTTGGTTTATATAATATGCAATTTTCGAGATTAAAAAGGTAGGGTTATAAATTTTCGTTCTTCACACTCTTTTTCAAAAATGCATCAAATAGGGATTTTACGAGTATATTCTATTATATAGCATATTATACAGGGTGTCCCAGAACTAATGGTACATGGTTAAACTGTAGATTCCTTGGGTCAAAATATTACGATTTAGCCATACTTACCTTAGTCCAAAAGTTTAAATTAACCGAGATACAGGGTGTTAAACTTTATTTTTTTAATTCGATTTTCTTTAATAACTTTTTTACTAATTAATATTTTTGAAAAAACTAACCAGCGAGTAAGTTTTTTTTAAATTGGCAAGACGATTCCGTTGAACAATTTAATGCACAGTGTACAGGGTGTTCCTTGGACCACTACCATTGCATAAAAATCAGTATATTTTTTTTGTGCCTCAGTGTATACCAGTTTTTATGTAAAATAATGGTTTTCCCATCCTTTTTATGTAAAAAAGTTATACTGTTTAAAGTCGCTCAGAGCAACGGTTTTTGAGTTTTTTGCATAAAATTTTTTTATTGCATGTGAGTGATCTGCCTAATTTATGTACGATACTTTCTTCAATTCTTTCTACTAATTAATAATTTTGCACAAAAATTGGGTTTGGTGATTTTTGGGCATGGACAATTTAATTTTGGTTAAAAAAAATAAAAATATTATACAGGGTGTTCTCTGGCTCGGTACCGTTACATTAAAATAGATCTAACTTTTTTGTTCCTCGGTGTATACAAGATTCTATAAAAAACATTAATTTTTAATTTTTTTTTAAGTGAAAAAGTTATGGTGTTTAGATGTCGCTTAGAGCAACGGTTTTTAAGATATTTAAATTATAAGTTTTTATTGTATGCGTAAAAGATTTTTGATTAAATTCTTACTCACTTCATACATATTGGCTATAATCAATAATTTTTTATAACATTTTAAGATTGGATGTTTTCATAGGAAATATTAAGTTAAAAAATATACAGGATGGTTCTTAAATTATCATAAGTGTGTTAAAACAATTGTAAATTATTGTCCGTTATGGCAACTGTGTAGGGCGATGTTTTTAATGAGGAACAAAAACTTCTTCGTATTAATGTTTTTAAAAATGGTAAGTACGTATACTTTATTAATGCAACTATTTTTTTATTGTTTTGAAAGAAAATTATAATTATTAATAAAATTGATATTTTATTATTTATTTTAAAAAATATAAACCAGCAACAAAGTTAAAATTTTAAAATTGACAAATAGTAAATCAAACTTAAAATTGTTTATTATAGGCTTTGAAAATAAAAAACAATAAAATCCAATAAAGTTGCTGTCTGCGTCTATTCTGTCAAACTTTCTTAAAACTACAGAACTGTTTGTAAAATTACTTAATAATTAAAATCATATTCTGTTTAAAAACCTGCTTAAGTATACACCGAGGCACAAAAAAAATACACTGATGATTTTAATGCAATGGTAGTGGTCTAAAGAGCACCTTGTACATTGTACATCAACTTTTTCAACGGAATAGTCTTGCAAATTTCAGAAAAACCTACTTGCTGGTTAGTTTCTGCAAAAATATTAATTAGTAGAAAGAATTGAAGAAAGTATCATACATAAATTTGGCATTTCACTCACATGCAATAAAAACTTTAAATGCAAAAATCTCAAAACCCGTTGCTCTGAGCGACTTTAAAACAGTATAACTTTTTTACACAAAAAGGATGGGAAAACCATTATTTTACATAAAAACTGGTATACACCGAGGCACAAAAAAAATACAGTGATTTTAATGCAATGGTAGTAGTCCAAGGAACACCCTGTACATTGTACATCAAAATTTTCAACGGAATCGTCTTGCCAGTTACAAAAAAATTTACACGCTCGTTATTTTTTGCAAAAATATTAATTAGTAAAAAAGTTATTAAAAAAAAATCGAATTGAAAAAATAAAGTACACCCTGTATCTCGGTTAGTACGAACTTTTGGACTAAGGTAAGTGTGGCTAAATCATAATATTTTGACCCAGGGAATCTACAGTTTAACTATGTACCATTAGTTCTGGGACACCCTGTATACACATGTAGGAATATTGTATATTAATATTTTTGTACAGGGCGGTTGTCTATGTGTGGGTTTTGTGAGTTTATTAGTCGTTATACAGGTGCACGGTAAAAAAAATTGTCTTAGATCAAAGCAAATTGCTTTGAAGTAAAATAATTTGTGCTTTCCTATTCGCCAAGAGAATATTTTCTTGATATAGCACAAAAAAATGTGTGGCCTCTTTATTTTAATGTGAAACAAACATTGTTTTATTATAAATTGGAACTAAATTAATCTAAGGGATCGTTTTCACTCAAAGCAAAATATTACTTATATGAAGACAATTTGCTTTGTTACAAAATGGAGTATACTAAAACAAAACAATTAATGAAGAAAAATAAAGTCTCATTTCAAGATTAAACGCTGCGCTAAACTAAAAAGAAATATTTTAATTCAAGACAAATTGTTTTAAGGTAATACAATTTATTCAAGAAAAGAACGTTCATTGTAGACAAATGTTTTTACCGTGTGTTATAGAATAACATGATAGTAAATTTTAAAAAAAAATACATAAACAAAAAAATTGGGCATTTTATTCTTGAATATGATTTACAGAAAGTTTTTCAAAATTGATTTATTCTAGAAAGTTTTTATTATTATTATTATTTTAATTTTGTCGAAACTAGTATAAAGGAATTTGATTTTAGTATGAAATTTCATAAAATAATACATTTAAAAATATTATGAAAAGATTAGAAGAAAAATTTAAACAGTCATCAGGTATTTATGCAAATAAAGAAGATTTGTTTTTCAAGTATACTTATTGACCAGTGGCGGATCCAGGATTTCCGGGGGGGAGGGGCCAGAGTGCCAGCAAACATCAAAATATTTTTTATAAGCGGTTTTTGATAGATCTGAGGCGTGTCTAAACAAGTAGAATTTGTGACAAATTTTAAATAAGTGATCCTGTTGAACTAAAAAATAAGTTATATGTCTAGGAGGGGGGGCGGCAGAGAGCCGCCACTGTTATTGACATGAATGAGTTTAAAATACAGTGAAACCTCTCCTGGAATATGATGTAATAATGCACAAGGTTCGCCTTCAGTGGGTTTCTTCTTTTATTTGCCTCAAAAAAAAAGGGAAAAGTTATAAAGTTATAAAGAATATTGGATGTTGTTATATTGTACCTAAATATTTATTATTTATTATTTTATGTAAAATTCACTCCTATAACCGGACACTTTAATAACCGGACGCGGACAATTTTTTTTTGGCTAAACAATTCTGAAACGTCCCTTAAACGGACGCGAACCTCTGACAACGGAACGCAGCGCTGCACTACACGGGCATAAATATTATGTAGTATGTTGGCAACAAAGCACTCTGCAGCCGGGGAATTACCTCTTTCCGTTTTAATGCGAAGACTAAATACTTCTGTCGTATTTACAACATATTTTATTCGGCAGGGGCGGGACTGCCGTGTTTTATTTTTATTGTTCAATTGGGTAGTAATAGATCCCTTTGAAAAAATGGAAGTTGTTAACGATTCAGAGAAGGACCATCTATCAAGTGAAAGATCGCTGAAAAACTTAATATCGGAAAAACTCAAGCAGCGGAAATGGTTAATAAATATACAGGGTGTTCGGCACATGAACTGTCAAAATTTTTTGGGATATTGTTGCTACCTTTTCAACCTTAGAACTTGGGTCCTTAGAGTCACGACTAAAGAGATATTAATTTTTTAATTTTTTTTCTCAAGTTACCCAAAATCCCACCTTTAAACACTCGTAAGCTTTTTATTAATGTCTGGAAAAGCAGCATTTTTTTTATAATTCTGTAATCTTATGCTACTTAAACTAATTAATAGATTTGTTAAAATTTATGTACTAAAGGAACATACGAGGTTTTTTATTGAAGAACATTAGTGATTTTGTGAAAGAAAATCAATTTCAAAATTAAAAATTAAAAAAAGTATCGACACTTGAGAACTTCATTTTCTTTTAAAAACTTCTCTAGTTGATTGCCTTTCTAACGGTATGCTACGCATTGGTTAAAAAAAACAATTCTGCTTTAAAATACGGATATTCCGTGAGACGGGCAATAATCGTTCGGACTTGATAAGAAAAACAATTTGATGTTTATAATCGTTTCGAACAAAATTTATAAATAAAGAACACAATACATTATTGTTAAAAGTTTAACTTTTGTTTAAGTAGGTAAACGATCATGAACATCAAATAGTTTTTCTTACCAATTCCGAACGAGTCTCGCCCTTGTAACGGAATATCCGTATTTTAAAGCAGAAATGTTTTTTTTTTATCAATGTGTTGCAAACCGTTAGAAAGGTAATCAACTAAAGAAGTTTTAAAAAGAAAATGAAGTTCTCAATTGTAGATATCTTTTTTGATTTTTAATTTTGAAATTGATTTTCTTTCACAAAATCACTAATGTTCTTCAATAAAAAACCTCGTATGTCCCTTTGGTACATCAATTTTAACAAATCTATTATTTAGTTGAAGAAGCATAAGATTACAGAATTATAAAAAGAAAATGGTGCTTTTCCAAGACATTAATAAAAAGCTTACGAGGGTTTAAAGGTGGGATTTTGGGTAATTTGAAAAAAATAAATAAATTCATATCTCTTTAGCCGTGACTCTTAGGACCCAAGTTCCAAGGTTGAAAAGGTAGCAAATGACCCCAACAATATCCCAAAAAATTTTGACGGTTCATGTGCCGAACACCCTGTATATGGAAATTTCGCAGTTCTCTCTCATAAGCGGACACCTCCAATAAGCGGACAAAATCGACGAAACGGTAAGTGTCCGCTTATAGGAGGTTTCACTGTAATCACCATGCATAACAACTCAAAAATTTTAGAATTTTGATAAAAACTAGCAGTTTCGAATTATGTCAGGTCAGTATTTTTTAAATGATTTCATTTTTGAATGTAGCAATTTTTTCTTTTATTAAAAGATAAAGCAAAAATTTCCACATCACAATATATCTCAATTCAAGGACAATTTCCTATTTGAATTGGATAATATACCGCAAGTTAAATCTTTAAATGGATTATTTTTTCGTGACGTAAAAAAAATTGCCTATTTTTTATTTAACAAAAAAATCAAGTGTATATATTTAGTTTACAACCAGTCATAAGACAATTCATTATACTCATTTTAGAAAAAGTTTTTCAAAGCAATTCCAACCTATTTATATAAAATTAATATTCGAAAAAATAGTGGGAGGAGTTTGTGTGATTTCGAAAGTTTTATGCACCTATATAAATTTATGATTTTTAAAGTAATCACGTAAAAATTAACAAAATTTAACTTGCAGTGCCGTAAAAAATAAAAAAATATATATGAAGTTCACCCTTGTTTTGCAAGGTCTAGTTTTTTGCCATCTAAACGTCACAATTTGTGCTCTTGTTCGTAAAATGTTTAATTTATAAAATATAAATGTTCAAGTTTGGCCAATTCTGTGCTTTTGTTTGTAAAATCTACAGTTTGGAAAATATGAGTTTTTAAAGTTTGACAAAAATATTGAGCCTTAAGGATCTCAAAAAATTGTAAAATAACGTTTTTTAAAATATCAAATCATGATTTAATGTTGTCGAATCTATATGGCCACACCATAATGAACTTTCCTAATTTATATGGGATGTTTTTTTTTTAAGGAACAGGGTTTTTTTCGGGTATATGTCGTACGTTTTTGGAAAAAGACTCGAATTAGCCGATTTCTTTGCCAGGGGGACACTCACTGTTTATCTTGAAATTTTTATAGCACGTGTCCCTTTCGAGGGGTAACTTTACCCCTATATTTTGAGTAGAGAAAGTGGTTAGAGTGATACCTTGTTTTAAAAATCTCTTGAATGTCTTTACAACTGTAAAAAAAATTGGACACAGAGCGATAAAAAAAAATTAGTTGGAGTTTTTTGAAGGAGTTCAAACATATTTGAAAAAATAGTATGGAAGGAGTTTGTGTGATTTAAAAAGTTTTATGCACCTATATAATTTATGATTTTGAAAGTAATCACGTAAAAATTAATAAAAATTAACTGGCAAAAAACATATGATAAACACCAGAAAAGACCTTTAAAAAAAACACCATGTATATAATGTTCGCATATGGTCAAAAGTAGCTCAGAAAATCTAGTTCACGATAAGCTATAGATATTCTGTTGTAGTGCTAGTAGATTAATAGTGCCGGGCACTATTCTGACAGTTTTCCATTGAAAACTGATAGTTGATTTTTCAAAATTGACATTCCAAAGTCGAATTTATAAATCCAGTCGTCTATTTTCCATTAATAATGGCGGCATTATCAATTCCGGTTCTAATACACAGAGGCCTTATTTTGAAAGAAGACAGCTGTTCGCAGTGGCGTATATATGGGGGGGCCTGGGGGGGCCGGGCCCCCCCCGAAGGTAAGATTTTTTTGGATATTTTCCACATATTTCTTGAATACAAACATAAAATAGCATAAAATACAGCCTCATGAGGTCTCGCCCCCCCCCCAAAACTGTCTCGGGCCCACCCCGAAACTTTTTTCTATATACGCCACTGGCTGTTCGTATAATGCGAAACTGTCCGAATAGTGCCCGGCACTATTGTTGCTTGGCTTTATTGCAGTGAATCCCTATTATCTAGTTACTGTGTGTGTTTATTTTAAATTAAAAAAGTACGTGAAATTTCCACGCTTTGAAATTCAAAATTCAAAAAGTTCAAAAATAAATTTGTCTTGGCCTGGCGAGTGAGCTTTTTGTTTTTAGATGAAACAACAAAATAGGTCACCAAATGTTTTTTACGACTACTAGATGATTGTATGACCTTTTTTTCGCGAAAAATTAGTGCAATTTATTCTATTTTCAAATATACGATTTCTCAAATATGTTGGTGACATACGACTTCTTAGATCTTTTTAAAAATATGCTCAGTATTCTTATTTTAATTTTTTTAAATCCTCTATTAGTGTAAATAATCATTTATAAAAAAATATAAACTTTAAAAATGTGGGAAAACACACGAAGACTAATTTTCATTCGAAGAAGTAGTGATTCTAGTGTATCCAGTTCGAGTAGTTCCAGTACTGACAGTGTGTTTAGTTCGAGTTCTAACTCCAGCAAAAGTGGAATTGGTGAGAAAACCAAGTAAGCTCACTCAGAGGGGAAACTAGCTGGTGAATTTTAGGGGAAGGGTAAAAGGAGGAAACACACAACTTTTTCTTCTGCGGAAATTTTTAAAACTGATTTTTAACATAGTACGTAGGTGCAGACATCTTTTGATCGTCGGCCTCACTAAACCAAGCATGTAGTTTGTGGGAAATTGTTGCCATTTACTTTCAAATACATTTTTTAGGCCAAAAAAAAAATTTGCAACTGTTTTTTTACTGTAAGCAAAAAATTAATTTTGACTGCTTAATGAATTTTTTACAACTACTAAATTAAAATTTAACGCCGGCGCACTGTTAGCAATCACTTTCAAGACTTTTCGCAGATTGAATGTAATTGTAAAAGACCAAAAGGCAGATATTAACACACAGTGTTCAACAAGAATTGCGAAAAGTTGTGTTAAAAGCTTTATTAGGATAAAAACCCAAAAGAGACTGACCTGACCCTTGCACTATGACTGTGTACCTTACGTCTAATCAGGCAAAAATAATGGCTTTAATCGTATTCAAGGAATTGCCTAGGGAAGTCTAAGACATTCACAGTATATTCGATAAAAACTCAGTAGGTAGAACTATGACTGTGTACCTTTCGTCTAATCAGGCAAAAATAAAGGCTTTAATCGTATTCAAGAAATCGCCTAGGGAAGTCTAAGACATTCACAGTATATCGCATAAAAGCTAGTAGGTTTTTAGTCAAATATTATCCGCCTGCTTTTATAGAAAAACAAAAAATTAGTGCAATTTATTCTATTTCCAAATATACAGTTTTTCAAAGATGTTGGTGACATACGAGTTCTTAGATCTTTTTAAAAATATGCATAGTATTCTTATTTTAATTTTTTTAAATTCTGTTTTAGTGTAAATAATTTTTTATAAAAAAAATATAAACTTTAAAAATGTTGTAAAACACACGAAGACTAATTTTCATTCGAAGAAGTAGTGATTCTAGTGTATCCAGTTCGAGTAGTTCCAGTACTGACAGTGTGTTTTGTTCGAGTTCTAACTCCAGCAAAAGTGGAATTGGTGAAAAAACCAAGTAAGGTCACTCTGAGAGGGGAAATTAGCTGGTGAATTTGGGGTGAGAGGTAAAAGGGAGGCTTGTCTATCAATCTTAGTTTAAAGTACACCGGTCTTATTTTTAAATGATGTTTACCAGGCTGAATTTTTGTAAATAGCTTCATTTTGGCGAAACGCTCAACTTTTTCTTCTGCGAAAATTTTGATTTCCAACACGGTGCGCAAGCGCAGACATCTTTTGAGCGTCGGACTGACTAAACCAAGCATGTAGCTTGTGGGACCTTGTTGCCATTTACTTACAAACAAATTTTTTAAGCCACAAAAAAATCAGCAAACTGTTTTTTTACTTTAAGCAAAAAATTAATTTTTACTGCTTAATGAATTTTTTACAGCCACTAAATTAAAATTTAGCACCGGCGCACTCTCTTAGGAATCACTTTGAAGACTTTTCGCAGAGGAAAAAGTTGAATGTAATTGTAAAAGACCAAAAGGCAGATATTACCATACTAAGTGTGCGAAAAGTTGTGTTAAAAGCTTTATAAGAATACAAACCCAAAAGAGACTGACCTGACCCTTGCACTATGACTGTGTACCTTTCGTCTAATCAGGCAAAAATAATGGGTTTAATCGTATTCAAGGAATTGCCTAGGAAAGTCTAAGACATTCACAGTATATCGCATAAAACCCAGTAGGTTTTTGGTCAAATAATATCCGCCTGCTTTTATAGATATACAAAATAAAATTCAAAAAGTTCAAAGATAAATTTGTCTTGGCCTGGCGGTGAGCTACTTGTTTTTAGATGAAACAACAAAATAGGTCACCAAATGTTTTTAACGACTACTAGTTGATTGTGTGACCTTTTTTTCGCGAAAAATTAGTGCAATTTATTCTATTTCCAAATATACAGTTTTTCAAAGATGTTGGTGACATACGAGTTCTTAGATCTATTTAGAAATATGCATAATATTCTTATTTTAATTTTTTTAGATCCTCTTTTAGTGTAAATAATTTTTTATAAAAAAATAAACTTTAAAAATGCGGGAAAACACACGAAGACTAATTTTTAATCGAAGAAGTAGTGATTCTAGTATATCTAGTTCGAGTAGTTCCAGTACTGACAGTGTGTTTAGTTCAAGTTCGAACTCCAGCAAAAGTGGAATTGGTGAGAAAACCAAGTAAGCTCACTCAGAGGGGAAACTAGCTGGTGAATTTTAGGGGGAGGGTAAAAGTGGGGCTTGTTTACCAATATTAGTCCACAGTACACTGGTCTATTTTTGAAGTGATGAGTACCAGGATGAATTTTCGTATAAATGGCTTTATTTTGGCGAAACACCCAACTTTTTCTTCTGCGAAAATTTTTAAAACTGATTCTTAACATAGTACGTAGGTGCGGACATCTTTTGATCGTCGGCCTCACTAAACCAAGCATGTAGTTTGTAGAAAATTGTTGCCATTTACTTTCAAACACATTTTTTAGGCCACAAAAAAAAATTTGCAAACTGTTTTGTTACTTTAAGCAAAAAATTAATTTTGACTGCTTAATGAATTTTTTACAGCTACTAAATTAAAATTAAACGCTTGCACACTCTGTTAGGAATCACTTTCAAGACTTTTCGCAGAGGAAAAAGTTGAATGTAATTGTAAAAGATCAAAAGACAGGTATTAACATAGTAGGTGTTCAACAAGAATTGCAAAAAGTTATGTCAACAGCTTTATTAGAATCAAAACACTAAAAAGACTGACCTAACCCTTGAACTATGACTGTGCACCTTTCGTCTAATCAGGCAAAAATAATGGCTTTAATCGTATTCAAGGAATTGCCTAGGGAAGTCTAAGACATTCACAGTATATGGCATAAAACCCAGTAGGTTTTTGGTCAAATATTATCCACCTGCTTTCATAATATATACAAAAGTACTTACTAAAGCTAAAAAAAGTGTTTTCTTTAAAATTTCGATAGAAAGTAAAATATTGAAGAATTGTTTTTCGTTGGCACACCCGGTATACAGTAGCTCTAATCGTTAAAAAATTAACAAAAGTTGTCCTTAAACTTTTTCTCCCAAAGCCAAATTTCAATAGATTTAAAAACCAAAGCCCATGTCCCCTATATTATTATATAGTTGTTAATTTATAATAACTTTGTTCTTTTTGACTTTAGGAGAAAAGTGGAAGTACTTTCTAAAAATATCTTATACTGAGGGGGTTATCTTTAAACGTGGGATTTTCCGGGGTGGTGGGCGGTTGTAAACTGCGGGATGATTCCTGCAATTTTGCCAAAAAGGCAGGCCTGCAGACAGCAGTTTTTGGCCTACGGCCAAGTTAATTTATTTAAACGTGGCGGTGTTGTTGGCTAGATACCAGGTGATGAATTATTAAACAATCTCAAGCTCAGGAAGCCTCCAATCAAAATTCTATCAACTTAGATTGGCTGACAACCATTTACATTTACTACTATGTCGGTTTAGAACGTTTTTCTACGTTGTCCGACGCCTATTCTCCACCTCCTTCGATCCTGACAATCATCTTCGCAGATTTTTTTGACTCATTGATCTTTGGATTGACTGTTGCCATTCTAGTTTAGGACGCCCTCTTTTTCTGCACCCTATTGGTTGTCATTCTAGGACCTGCTTTGGTAATCTTTCGTCGTTCATCCGTTGTACATGGCTGTACCATATCAGTTGCCTTTTAGTGATGTCATTCGTTATGCTTCCCTCGATTCTCATTATTTCTTTTATGATCTAATTTCTTATGTGATCTATTCTGGATATTCTCATTGATCTTCTTATTGCATCCATTTCGACACTTTCCATTTTTATTTTGTATTTTTCTGTTACGCGACAAATCTCTATTCCATACAACATTAAATTTTACATTCTTTTTTATCTCTCTGCTCCATAAAATACTATTAAGACATCCAATAACCGTTTTTGCTTTTACTATTCTTTTTTCCAGTTCTTTACAGACTGTTCATCTCTTAGCAAATGTGACACCCAAGTATACATACTCATTGCATGGAGATATTAACTCACTGGATTCGTTTCCAATACATAAGTCCACGTTCACTGTTAATCCCCACTTTTTGTATTCTTCCGTATATTTTCTCATCATATACTCCATGTCTTCATTATCATTAGCTACAATTACTTGGTCGTCAGCAAACTGTAGTGTGTATATGGTAAATCGGTCGTTAAGTTGTATTCCCCTGCCGTGCACTTTACGCTTCCAGGTTTTTAGAGCTACTGCGATACATATTTTAAAAAGAGTTGGAGAGATACAACATCCCTGTCTTAAGCCTTTTCTTGCCAGGAATTCTTTTGAAAGTCGATTTCCAATTTTAATTTTAGATTTTGACCCTTTGTGTAGTTCTTTTATCGCTTTTATGTATGTATGATTGATATTAGTTTGCTCTAACACTGTCCATAATTTTTCTACTGGAACGGTATCATATGCTTTTTGTAGGTCCACAAAGGTAACATGAGTCTCTATATTTCTGGCGCTCCTTTTCTTAGTTACTTGTTTAAGACAAAAAACATTATCACTACAAGATCTGCCTGCACATAACCCACTTTGCTCTTCTCCATTTACATCTAAGGAGGACAAATGGGGCAATTTTCCGGGGTTTAAAGTACACTTGCGGCATCATAAAAGTGGTACACCCCTTTTTAAGTTTTAATACCTTGATCTAATTTTTACAAACCAAGACACTCTAACAAAAGAACGAAAAAAATACAGTTTTTTTTTCAGTCCAGTCAGTATAGAATTTTAGCTTGCAAAAGGGTATGTAGTTGCCATTTTGACATATGTTGTTGACATTGGAGTCCTAAAAACAAATTTGAGTTTTTGACATTGGGGGGGGGGGGCGTCTCTCCGCACCATTTTGGATTTAGTATGTACATAAAGGTTTTTTTTTTAATTACTTGGTTACTATACGTTTTAGAAAACAAAGTTTTAAACAAAAGTTAAAGAAAATGAAATTTTCTACAAAAACGCTGTTGCACATTTTTTTGGCAGACGAATGGTTTTCGAGTTATGACGCTAAACATTTCGCCGCCATTTTGGATTTTGACCAATTTTTGTTTTTAATAGCGTTTAACTTCGAAATTGCTTAATTTTGAGAAAATCTGTAATTACATAAAATAAAGACCAACGAATAGCCTATAAAATGATAGACTACTGAGTTCTCTGGGTAGTATCCTTGCTGAGATACAAACTCTGAACCTTTCCTATGTATTTCCATAGTATATGCAAAATAAACTAAAATTATTCAGTTTTATGTAATTTTCTCAAAAGGTACGCATTTTACAGAAAGTGTGTAACTTTATTGTAGAAAATATAATAAATTATCTTTTAAACTATGTAACACCTAAGTGGGCCTAGTCCACGGTTAGCACCTAATTGGCATCCATAAATTGAGGTTATTTTTTAGGATCACAAAAAGAAATCATGTTTTTTTAGGGCTTATTCAGTTTTCAAAAAAAACTAAGCATTTTAGGAAAAAATGTTAAAATGTCGTTTTTAGAGAAAATAAAATGTCTTTCAAACGGCGTATCACGAACTAATTTTCAAGCTATTATTGACACTCCAGGGGCGTCCGCATATTGAGGTTATTATTTTTAATTAATATTTTTTTAAATCTTTCTGTCATGGGTTGGATAGACACACCTATTGAAAATTATTAAGCTTTGCAGAGGGGGATCCATTTTTCCCTCCTTGATGTACTATAAACCCCCCGAACGTGCCTTTTTTAAAACACCCTTTAAGTAAAGAATAAAAATTAGTAATTTTATTAATTATTTAATTTTTTTTTAGACAACCGCCAGCTCCCCTTCTAGTCGAAGACCCCCCTTCCGACAATGAGGGGGCGGAGGGGGAAGAGATAAAAAATCCCAGCTTCCTTGATGGGTAAGTAAAATAACCTATTACCCCTTATGCTTAGAATGCTTAGATGCAGTAGCGCACCAAGGAATTCGTCTTGATTGGGTGCCGAGACCAAATACGTGGAAATATCTAAAAAATCTTAGAATTAGGTGGGCCCGGGATCCGAGCCCCCCTTCATCATGGATGCGCCTTTGTATAGATGCTAAGTAATGTCTGTACTTTACTTTTTGTGACCTAGATACCTACTTTTGATTTTACCTAAATTTCTGGCGAAAAGTTAAAAAATTAAAATATGTACGTATAATTTATTTATTGGATTAAAAATTAAGTTTTTTTCAAATAAGTTATACCAAATTACACATAAACAAGGACGTCTTTGATTAAAGAGTATTTTAGACGATTATAGGATCTTCAAACAGTTGCAAAAATTGGGGCCAAGAGGCACGAACAGCGAACCATAAGACTTAGTTATTCTGTTAATACAATTCTAGTAGTGTAAGCTATGGTGATCCTAATTTTTTCGATAAAAAAAAAGTTGCTCCGATTTCAAATTTTTTTATATATCTTTGCGTTTCAGATGATACTACACAATAGTAGTGTAAGCTATGTTGATCCTAATTTTTTCGATAAAAAAAAAGTTGCTCCGATTTCAAATTTTTTTATATCTTTGCGTTTCAGATGATACTACACAATAGTAGTGCAAGCTATGTTGATCCTAATTTTTTCGATAAAAAAAAAGTTGCTCCGATTTCAAAAATTTTTATATATCTTTGCGTTTCAGATGATACTACACAATAGTAGTGTAAGCTATGTTGATCCTAATTTTTTCGATAAAAAAAAAGTTGCTCCGATTTCAAAAATTTTTATATATCTTTGCGTTTCAGATAATACTACACAATAGTAGTGTAAGCTAATTTTTTCGATAAAAAAAAAGTTGCTCCGATTTCAAAAATTTTTATATATCTTTGCGTTTCAGATGATACTACACAATAGTAGTGTAAGCTAATTTTTTCGATAAAAAAAGTTGCTCCGATTTCAAAAATTTTTATATATCTTTGCGTTTCAGATGATACTATACAATAGTAGTGTAAGCTATGGTGATCCTAATTTTTTCGATAAAAAAAAAGTTACTCCGATTTCAAAAATTTTTATATATCTATGCGTTTCAGATGATACTACACAATAGTAGTGTAAGCTAATTTTTTCGATACAAAAAAAAGTTGCTCCGATTTCAAAAATTTTTATATATCTTTGCGTTTCAGATGATACTACACAATAGTAGTGTTAGCTATGGTGATCCTAAATTTTTCGATAAAAAAAAAGTTGCTCCGATTTCAAAAATTTTTATATATCTTTGCGTTTCAGATGATACTACACAATAGTAGTGTAAGCTAATTTTTTCGATAAAAAAAAAGTTGCTCCGATTTCAAAAATTTTTATATATCTTTGCGTTTCAGATGATACTACACAATAGTAGTGTAAGCTAATTTTTTCGATAAAAAAAAAGTTGCTCCGATTTCAAAATTTTTTATATATCTTTGCGTTTCAGATGATACTACACAATAGTAGTGTAAGCTATGGTGATCCTAATTTTTTCGATAAAAAAAATGTTGCTCCGATTTCAAAAATTTTTATATATCTTTGCGTTTCAGATGATACTACACAATAGTAGTGTAAGCTATGGTGATCCTAATTTTTTCGATAAAAAAAAGTTGCTCCGATTTCAAAAATTTTTATATATCTTTGCGTTTCAGATGATACTACACAATAGTAGTGTAAGCTATGGTGATCCTAATTTTTTCGATAAAAAAAAAGTTGCTCCGATTTCAAAAATTTTTATATATCTTTGCGTTTCAGATGATACTACACAATAGTAGTGTAAGCTATGGTGATCCTAATTTTTTCGATAAAAGAAAAGTTGCTCCGATTTCAAAAATTTTTATATATCTTTGCGTTTCAGATGATACTACACAATAGTAGTGTAAGCTAATTTTTTCGATAAAAAAAAAGTTGCTCCGATTTCAAAAATTTTTATATATCTTTGCGTTTCAGATGATACTACACAATAGTAGTGTAAGCTAATTTTTTCGATAAAAAAAAAGTTGCTCCGATTTCAAAAATTTTTATATATCTTTGCGTTTCAGATGATACTACACAATAGTAGTGTAAGCTATGGTGATCCTAATTTTTTCGATAAAAAAAAAGTTGCTCCGATTTCAAAAATTTTTATATATCTTTGCGTTTCAGATGATACTACACAATAGTAGTGTAAGCTATGTTGATCCTAATTTTTTCGATAAAAAAAAAGTTGCTCCGATTTCAAAAATTTTTATATATCTTTGCGTTTCAGATGATACTACACAATAGTAGTGTAAGCTAATTTTTTCGATAAAAAAAAAGTTGCTCCGATTTCAAAAATTTTTATATATCTTTGCGTTTCAGATGATACTACACAATAGTAGTGTAAGCTATGGTGATCCTAATTTTTTCGATAAAAAAAATGTTGCTCCGATTTCAAAAATTTTTATATATCTTTGCGTTTCAGATGATACTACACAATAGTAGTGTAAGCTATGGTGATCCTAATTTTTTCGATAAAAAAAAAGTTGCTCCGATTTCAAAAATTTTTATATATCTTTGCGTTTCAGATGATACTACACAATAGTAGTGTAAGCTATGGTGATCCTAATTTTTTCGATAAAAAAAAAGTTTCTCCGATTTCAAAAATTTTTATATATCTTTGCGTTTCAGATGATACTACACAATAGTAGTGTAAGCTATGTTGATCCTAATTTTTTCGATAAAAAAAAATTTGCTCCGATTTCAAAATTTTTTATATATCTTTGCGTTTCAGATGATACTACACAATAGTAGTGTAAGCTAATTTTTTCGATAAAAAAAAAGTTGCTCCGATTTCAAAAATTTTTATATATCTTTGCGTTTCAGATGATACTATACAATAGTAGTGTAAGCTATGGTGATCCTAATTTTTTCGATAAAAAAAAAGTTGCTCCGATTTCAAAAATTTTTATATATCTTTGCGTTTCAGATGATACTACACAATAGTAGTGTAAGCTAATTTTTTCGATAAAAAAAAAGTTGCTCCGATTTCAAAAATTTTTATATATCTTTGCGTTTCAGATGATACTACACAATAGTAGTGTAAGCTAATTTTTTCGATAAAAAAAAAGTTGCTCCGATTTCAAAAATTTTTATATATCTTTGCGTTTCAGATGATACTATGCAATAGTAGTGTAAGCTATGGTGATCCTAATTTTTTCGATAAAAAAAAAGTTGCTCCGATTTCAAAAATTTTTATATATCTTTGCGTTTCAGATGATACTACACAATAGTAGTGTAAGCTAATTTTTTCGATACAAAAAAAAGTTGCTCCGATTTCAAAATTTTTTATATATCTTTGCGTTTCAGATGATACTACACAATAGTAGTGTAAGCTATGTTGATCCTAATTTTTTCGATAAAAAAAAAGTTGCTCCGATTTCAAAATTTTTTATATATCTTTGCGTTTCAGATGATACTATACAATAGTAGTGTAAGCTATGGTGATCCTAATTTTTTCGATAAAAAAAAAGTTGCTCCGATTTCAAAAATTTTTATATATCTTTGCGTTTCAGATGATACTATACAATAGTAGTGTAAGCTATGGTGATCCTAATTTTTTCGATAAAAAAAAAGTTGCTCCGATTTCAAAAATTTTTATATATCTTTGCGTTTCAGATGATACTACACAATAGTAGTGTAAGCTAATTTTTTCGATAAAAAAAAAGTTGCTCCGATTTCAAAAATTTTTATATATCTTTGCGTTTCAGATGATACTACACAATAGTAGTGTAAGCTAATTTTTTCGATACAAAAAAAAGTTGCTCCGATTTCAAAATTTTTTATATATCTTTGCGTTTCAGATGATACTACACAATAGTAGTGTAAGCTATGTTGATCCTAATTTTTTCGATAAAAAAAAAGTTGCTCCGATTTCAAAAATTTTTATATATCTTTGCGTTTCAGATGATACTATACAATAGTAGTGTAAGCTATGGTGATCCTAATTTTTTCGATAAAAAAAAAGTTGCTCCGATTTCAAAAATTTTTATATATCTTTGCGTTTCAGATGATACTATACAATAGTAGTGTAAGCTATGGTGATCCTAATTTTTTCGATAAAAAAAAAGTTGCTCCGATTTCAAAAATTTTTATATATCTTTGCGTTTCAGATGATACTACACAATAGTAGTGTAAGCTAATTTTTTCGATACAAAAAAAAGTTGCTCCGATTGCAAAATTTTTTATATATCTTTGCGTTTCAGATGATACTACACAATAGTAGTGTAAGCTATGTTGATCCTAATTTTTTCGATAAAAAAAAAGTTGCTCCGATTTCAAAATTTTTTATATATCTTTGCGTTTCAGATGATACTACACAATAGTAGTGTAAGCTAATTTTTTCGATAAAAAAAAAGTTGCTCCGATTTCAATAATTTTTATATATCTTTGCGTTTCAGATGATACTACACAATAGTAGTGTAAGCTACGGTGATCCTAATTTTTTCGATAAAAAAAAAGTTGCTCCGATTTCAAAATTTTTTATATATCTTTGCGTTTCAGATGATACTACACAATAGTAGTGTAAGCTATGTTGATCCTAATTTTTTCGATAAAAAAAAAGTTGCTCCGATTTCAAAATTTTTTATATATCTTTGCGTTTCAGATGATACTACACAATAGTAGTGTAAGCTAATTTTTTCGATAAAAAAAGTTGCTCCGATTTCAAAAATTTTTATATATCTTTGCGTTTCAGATGATACTACACAATAGTAGTGTTAGCTATGGTGATCCTAATTTTTTCGATAAAAAAAAAGTTGCTCCGATTTCAAAATTTTTTATATATCTTTGCGTTTCAGATGATACTACACAATAGTAGTGTAAGCTATGGTGATCCTAATTTTTTCGATAAAAAAAAAGTTGCTCCGATTTCAAAAATTTTTATATATCTTTGCGTTTCAGATGATACTACACAATAGTAGTGTAAGCTAATTTTTTCGATAAAAAAAAAGTTGCTCCGATTTAAAAAATTTTTATATATCTTTGCGTTTCAGATGATACTACACAATAGTAGTGTAAGCTATGGTGATCCTAATTTTTTCGATAAAAAAAATGTTGCTCCGATTTCAAAATTTTTTATATATCTTTGCGTTTCAGATGATACTACACAATAGTAGTGTAAGCTATGTTGATCCTAATTTTTTCGATAAAAAAAAAGTTGCTCCGATTTCAAAAATTTTTATATATCTTTGCGTTTCAGATGATACTACACAATAGTAGTGTAAGCTAATTTTTTCGATAAAAAAAAAGTTGCTCCGATTTCAAAAATTTTTATATATCTTTGCGTTTCAGATGATACTACACAATAGTAGTGTAAGCTAATTTTTTCGATAAAAAAAAAGTTGCTCCGATTTCAAAAAATTTTATATATCTTTGCGTTTCAGATGATACTATACAATAGTAGTGTAAGCTATGGTGATCCTAATTTTTTCGATAAAAAAAAAGTTGCTCCGATTTCAAAAATTTTTATATATCTTTGCGTTTCAGATGATACTACACAATAGTAGTGTAAGCTAATTTTTTCGATAAAAAAAAAGTTGCTCCGATTTCAAAAATTTTTATATATCTTTGCGTTTCAGATGATACTACACAATAGTAGTGTAAGCTAATTTTTTCGATAAAAAAAAAGTTGCTCCGATTTCAAAAATTTTTATATATCTTTGCGTTTCAGATGATACTACACAATAGTAGTGTAAGCTAATTTTTTCGATACAAAAAAAAGTTGCTCCGATTTCAAAATTTTTTATATATCTTTGCGTTTCAGATGATACTACACAATAGTAGTGTAAGCTATGTTGATCCTAATTTTTTCGATAAAAAAAAAGTTGCTCCGATTTCAAAAATTTTTATATATCTTTGCGTTTCAGATGATACTATACAATAGTAGTGTAAGCTATGGTGATCCTAATTTTTTCGATAAAAAAAAAGTTGCTCCGATTTCAAAAATTTTTATATATCTTTGCGTTTCAGATGATACTATACAATAGTAGTGTAAGCTATGGTGATCCTAATTTTTTCGATAAAAAAAAAGTTGCTCCGATTTCAAAAATTTTTATATATCTTTGCGTTTCAGATGATACTACACAATAGTAGTGTAAGCTAATTTTTTCGATACAAAAAAAAGTTGCTCCGATTGCAAAATTTTTTATATATCTTTGCGTTTCAGATGATACTACACAATAGTAGTGTAAGCTAATTTTTTCGATACAAAAAAAAGTTGCTCCGATTTCAAAATTTTTTATATATCTTTGCGTTTCAGATGATACTACACAATAGTAGTGTAAGCTATGTTGATCCTAATTTTTTCGATAAAAAAAAAGTTGCTCCGATTTCAAAATTTTTTATATATCTTTGCGTTTCAGATGATACTATACAATAGTAGTGTAAGCTATGGTGATCCTAATTTTTTCGATAAAAAAAAAGTTGCTCCGATTTCAAAAATTTTTATATATCTTTGCGTTTCAGATGATACTATACAATAGTAGTGTAAGCTATGGTGATCCTAATTTTTTCGATAAAAAAAAAGTTGCTCCGATTTCAAAAATTTTTATATATCTTTGCGTTTCAGATGATACTACACAATAGTAGTGTAAGCTAATTTTTTCGATAAAAAAAAAGTTGCTCCGATTTCAAAAATTTTTATATATCTTTGCGTTTCAGATGATACTACACAATAGTAGTGTAAGCTAATTTTTTCGATACAAAAAAAAGTTGCTCCGATTTCAAAATTTTTTATATATCTTTGCGTTTCAGATGATACTACACAATAGTAGTGTAAGCTATGTTGATCCTAATTTTTTCGATAAAAAAAAAGTTGCTCCGATTTCAAAAATTTTTATATATCTTTGCGTTTCAGATGATACTATACAATAGTAGTGTAAGCTATGGTGATCCTAATTTTTTCGATAAAAAAAAAGTTGCTCCGATTTCAAAAATTTTTATATATCTTTGCGTTTCAGATGATACTATACAATAGTAGTGTAAGCTATGGTGATCCTAATTTTTTCGATAAAAAAAAAGTTGCTCCGATTTCAAAAATTTTTATATATCTTTGCGTTTCAGATGATACTACACAATAGTAGTGTAAGCTAATTTTTTCGATACAAAAAAAAGTTGCTCCGATTGCAAAATTTTTTATATATCTTTGCGTTTCAGATGATACTACACAATAGTAGTGTAAGCTATGTTGATCCTAATTTTTTCGATAAAAAAAAAGTTGCTCCGATTTCAAAATTTTTTATATATCTTTGCGTTTCAGATGATACTACACAATAGTAGTGTAAGCTAATTTTTTCGATAAAAAAAAAGTTGCTCCGATTTCAATAATTTTTATATATCTTTGCGTTTCAGATGATACTACACAATAGTAGTGTAAGCTACGGTGATCCTAATTTTTTCGATAAAAAAAAAGTTGCTCCGATTTCAAAATTTTTTATATATCTTTGCGTTTCAGATGATACTACACAATAGTAGTGTAAGCTATGTTGATCCTAATTTTTTCGATAAAAAAAAAGTTGCTCCGATTTCAAAATTTTTTATATATCTTTGCGTTTCAGATGATACTACACAATAGTAGTGTAAGCTAATTTTTTCGATAAAAAAAGTTGCTCCGATTTCAAAAATTTTTATATATCTTTGCGTTTCAGATGATACTACACAATAGTAGTGTTAGCTATGGTGATCCTAATTTTTTCGATAAAAAAAAAGTTGCTCCGATTTCAAAATTTTTTATATATCTTTGCGTTTCAGATGATACTACACAATAGTAGTGTAAGCTATGGTGATCCTAATTTTTTCGATAAAAAAAAAGTTGCTCCGATTTCAAAAATTTTTATATATCTTTGCGTTTCAGATGATACTACACAATAGTAGTGTAAGCTAATTTTTTCGATAAAAAAAAAGTTGCTCCGATTTAAAAAATTTTTATATATCTTTGCGTTTCAGATGATACTACACAATAGTAGTGTAAGCTATGGTGATCCTAATTTTTTCGATAAAAAAAATGTTGCTCCGATTTCAAAATTTTTTATATATCTTTGCGTTTCAGATGATACTACACAATAGTAGTGTAAGCTATGTTGATCCTAATTTTTTCGATAAAAAAAAAGTTGCTCCGATTTCAAAAATTTTTATATATCTTTGCGTTTCAGATGATACTACACAATAGTAGTGTAAGCTAATTTTTTCGATAAAAAAAAAGTTGCTCCGATTTCAAAAATTTTTATATATCTTTGCGTTTCAGATGATACTACACAATAGTAGTGTAAGCTAATTTTTTCGATAAAAAAAAAGTTGCTCCGATTTCAAAAATTTTTATATATCTTTGCGTTTCAGATGATACTATACAATAGTAGTGTAAGCTATGGTGATCCTAATTTTTTCGATAAAAAAAAAGTTGCTCCGATTTCAAAAATTTTTATATATCTTTGCGTTTCAGATGATACTACACAATAGTAGTGTAAGCTAATTTTTTCGATAAAAAAAAAGTTGCTCCGATTTCAAAAATTTTTATATATCTTTGCGTTTCAGATGATACTACACAATAGTAGTGTAAGCTAATTTTTTCGATAAAAAAAAAGTTGCTCCGATTTCAAAAATTTTTATATATCTTTGCGTTTCAGATGATACTACACAATAGTAGTGTAAGCTAATTTTTTCGATACAAAAAAAAGTTGCTCCGATTTCAAAATTTTTTATATATCTTTGCGTTTCAGATGATACTACACAATAGTAGTGTAAGCTATGTTGATCCTAATTTTTTCGATAAAAAAAAAGTTGCTCCGATTTCAAAAATTTTTATATATCTTTGCGTTTCAGATGATACTATACAATAGTAGTGTAAGCTATGGTGATCCTAATTTTTTCGATAAAAAAAAAGTTGCTCCGATTTCAAAAATTTTTATATATCTTTGCGTTTCAGATGATACTATACAATAGTAGTGTAAGCTATGGTGATCCTAATTTTTTCGATAAAAAAAAAGTTGCTCCGATTTCAAAAATTTTTATATATCTTTGCGTTTCAGATGATACTACACAATAGTAGTGTAAGCTAATTTTTTCGATACAAAAAAAAGTTGCTCCGATTGCAAAATTTTTTATATATCTTTGCGTTTCAGATGATACTACACAATAGTAGTGTAAGCTATGTTGATCCTAATTTTTTCGATAAAAAAAAAGTTGCTCCGATTTCAAAATTTTTTATATATCTTTGCGTTTCAGATGATACTACACAATAGTAGTGTAAGCTAATTTTTTCGATAAAAAAAAAGTTGCTCCGATTTCAATAATTTTTATATATCTTTGCGTTTCAGATGATACTACACAATAGTAGTGTAAGCTACGGTGATCCTAATTTTTTCGATAAAAAAAAAGTTGCTCCGATTTCAAAATTTTTTATATATCTTTGCGTTTCAGATGATACTACACAATAGTAGTGTAAGCTATGTTGATCCTAATTTTTTCGATAAAAAAAAAGTTGCTCCGATTTCAAAATTTTTTATATATCTTTGCGTTTCAGATGATACTACACAATAGTAGTGTAAGCTAATTTTTTCGATAAAAAAAGTTGCTCCGATTTCAAAAATTTTTATATATCTTTGCGTTTCAGATGATACTACACAATAGTAGTGTTAGCTATGGTGATCCTAATTTTTTCGATAAAAAAAAAGTTGCTCCGATTTCAAAATTTTTTATATATCTTTGCGTTTCAGATGATACTACACAATAGTAGTGTAAGCTATGGTGATCCTAATTTTTTCGATAAAAAAAAAGTTGCTCCGATTTCAAAAATTTTTATATATCTTTGCGTTTCAGATGATACTACACAATAGTAGTGTAAGCTAATTTTTTCGATAAAAAAAAAGTTGCTCCGATTTAAAAAATTTTTATATATCTTTGCGTTTCAGATGATACTACACAATAGTAGTGTAAGCTATGGTGATCCTAATTTTTTCGATAAAAAAAATGTTGCTCCGATTTCAAAATTTTTTATATATCTTTGCGTTTCAGATGATACTACACAATAGTAGTGTAAGCTATGTTGATCCTAATTTTTTCGATAAAAAAAAAGTTGCTCCGATTTCAAAAATTTTTATATATCTTTGCGTTTCAGATGATACTACACAATAGTAGTGTAAGCTAATTTTTTCGATAAAAAAAAAGTTGCTCCGATTTCAAAAATTTTTATATATCTTTGCGTTTCAGATGATACTACACAATAGTAGTGTAAGCTAATTTTTTCGATAAAAAAAAAGTTGCTCCGATTTCAAAAAATTTTATATATCTTTGCGTTTCAGATGATACTATACAATAGTAGTGTAAGCTATGGTGATCCTAATTTTTTCGATAAAAAAAAAGTTGCTCCGATTTCAAAAATTTTTATATATCTTTGCGTTTCAGATGATACTACACAATAGTAGTGTAAGCTAATTTTTTCGATAAAAAAAAAGTTGCTCCGATTTCAAAAATTTTTATATATCTTTGCGTTTCAGATGATACTACACAATAGTAGTGTAAGCTACGGTGATCCTAATTTTTTCGATAAAAAAAAAGTTGCTCCGATTTCAAAATTTTTTATATATCTTTGCGTTTCAGATGATACTACACAATAGTAGTGTAAGCTATGTTGATCCTAATTTTTTCGATAAAAAAAAAGTTGCTCCGATTTCAAAAATTTTTATATATCTTTGCGTTTCAGATGATACTACACAATAGTAGTGTAAGCTAATTTTTTCGATAAAAAAAGTTGCTCCGATTTCAAAAATTTTTATATATCTTTGCGTTTCAGATGATACTATACAATAGTAGTGTAAGCTATGGTGATCCTAATTTTTTCGATAAAAAAAAAGTTGCTCCGATTTCAAAAATTTTTATATATCTATGCGTTTCAGATGATACTACACAATAGTAGTGTAAGCTAATTTTTTCGATACAAAAAAAAGTTGCTCCGATTTCAAAAATTTTTATATATCTTTGCGTTTCAGATGATACTACACAATAGTAGTGTTAGCTATGGTGATCCTAATTTTTTCGATAAAAAAAAAGTTGCTCCGATTTCAAAATTTTTTATATAACTTTGCGTTTCAGATGATACTACACAATAGTAGTGTAAGCTATGGTGATCCTAATTTTTTCGATAAAAAAAAGTTGCTCCGATTTCAAAAATTTTTATATATCTTTGCGTTTCAGATGATACTACACAATAGTAGTGTAAGCTAATTTTTTCGATAAAAAAAAAGTTGCTCCGATTTCAAAATTTTTTATATATCTTTGCGTTTTAGATGATACTACACAATAGTAGTGTAAGCTATGGTGATCCTAATTTTTTCGATAAAAAAAAAGTTGCTCCGATTTCAAAAATTTTTATATATCTTTGCGTTTCAGATGATACTACACAATAGTAGTGTAAGCTATGGTGATCCTAATTTTTTCGATAAAAAAAAGTTGCTCCGATTTCAAAAATTTTTATATATCTTTGCGTTTCAGATGATACTACACAATAGTAGTGTTATGGTGATCCTAATTTTTTCGATAAAAAAAAGTTGCTCCGATTTCAAAAATTTTTATATATCTTTGCGTTTCAGATGATACTACACAATAGTAGTGTAAGCTATGGTGATCCTAATTTTTTCGATAAAAGAAAAGTTGCTCCGATTTCAAAAATTTTTATATATCTTTGCGTTTCAGATGATACTACACAATAGTAGTGTAAGCTAATTTTTTCGATAAAAAAAAAGTTGCTCCGATTTCAAAAATTTTTATATATCTTTCCGTTTCAGATGATACTACACAATAGTAGTGTAAGCTATGGTGATCCTAATTTTTTCAATAAAAAAAAAGTTGCTCCGATTTCAAAAATTTTTATATATCTTTGCGTTTCAGATGATACTACACAATAGTAGTGTAAGCTATGGTGATCCTAATTTTTTCGATAAAAAAAAAGTTGCTCCGATTTCAAAAATTTTTATATATCTTTGCGTTTCAGATGATACTACACAATAGTAGTGTAAGCTAATTTTTTCGATAAAAAAAAATTTGCTCCGATTTCAAAATTTTTTATATATCTTTGCGTTTCAGATGAGATGATACGACACAATAGTAGTGTAAGCTATGGTGATCCTAATTTTTTCAATAAAAAAAAAGTTGCTCCGATTTCAAAATTTTTTATATATCTTTGCGTTTCAGATGATACTACACAATAGTAGTGTAAGCTAATTTTTTCGATAAAAAAAAAGTTGCTCCGATTTCAAAAATTTTTATATATCTTTGCGTTTCAGATGATACTACACAATAGTAGTGTAAGCTATGGTGATCCTAATTTTTTCGATAAAAAAAAAGTTGCTCCGATTTCAAAAATTTTTATATATCTTTGCGTTTCAGATGATACTACACAATAGTAGTGTAAGCTATGGTGATCCTAATTTTTTCGATAAAAAAAAGTTGCTCCGATTTCAAAAATTTTTATATATCTTTGCGTTTCAGATGATACTACACAATAGTAGTGTAAGCTATGGTGATCCTAATTTTTTCGATAAAAAAAAAGTTGCTCCGATTTCAAAATTTTTTATATATCTTTGCGTTTCAGATGATACTACACAATAGTAGTGTAAGCTATGGTGATCCTAATTTTTTCGATAAAAAAAAGTTGCTCCGATTTCAAAAATTTTTATATATCTTTGCGTTTCAGATGATACTACACAATAGTAGTGTAAGCTATGGTGATCCTAATTTTTTCGATAAAAAAAAAGTTGCTTCGATTTCAAAAATTTTTATATATCTTTGCGTTCAGATGATACTACACAATAGTAGTGTAAGCTAATTTTTTGGATAAAAAAAAAGTTGCTCCGATTTCAAAATTTTTTATATATCTTTGCGTTTCAGATGATACTACACAATAGTAGTGTAAGCTATGGTGATCCTAATTTTTTCGATAAAAAAAAAGTTGCTCCGATTTCAAAATTTTTTATATATCTTTGCGTTTCAGATGATACTACACAATAGTAGTGTAAGCTAATTTTTTCGATAAAAAAAAAGTTGCTCCGATTTCAAAATTTTTTATATATCTTTGCGTTTCAGATGATACTACACAATAGTAGTGTAAGCTATGGTGATCCTAATTTTTTCGATAAAAAAAAAGTTGCTCCGATTTCAAAAATTTTTATATATCTTTGCGTTTCAGATGATACTACACAATAGTAGTGTAAGCTAATTTTTTCGATAAAAAAAAATTTGCTCCGATTTCAAATTTTTTTATATATCTTTGCGTTTCAGATGATACTACACAATAGTAGTGTAAGCTAATTTTTTCGATAAAAAAAAAGTTGCTCCGATTTCAAAAATTTTTATATATCTTTGCGTTTCAGATGATACTACACAATGGTAGTGTAAGCTATGGTGATCCTAATTTTTTCGATAAAAAAAAAGTTGCTCCGATTTCAAAAATTTTATATATCTTTGCGTTTCAGATGATACTACACAATAGTAGTGTAAGCTAATTTTTTCGATAAAAAAAAAGTTGCTCCGATTTCAAAAATTTTTATATATCTTTGCGTTTCAGATGATACTACACAATAGTAGTTGATGTAGCTTTATTCCATGTAAAAAGGTAAATTTTTGTGTGAAAATTGCGATACTCTACTCTTAGCTGCTGTCGGTTTTGGGATACACAGGATGATCCGTTAAGTGTCCTCCATTGCCAACTTTTTTATTATTATTAAAGATAGAAGAAAGTTTAACTTGATAAACTGGTAGAATTTTTGATGCTTTCTAAGATACTTAAATTTAAAAAAAATAGAGCATCGCTTTTTGGAGTTTTTAAGTTTTTTCATGTAGTTTATAATTTTTTCTGATAGATCTTTTAATTCCAAACAGATTTTTTTTTTAAGTTGAAAGTAACGAAGATATTTTAAATTCAAAATTAGGTATTAACATTTTATTTGGTAGAAAGAAGTCTAAGCATAATTTTGAATTTGGAATATCTTCGATATTTTTAACTTTAGGAAAAAAAAATCAAAAGACAATTTCTATTTAGAATTGACGGACCTATAAAAAAAATTATAAAATATATTTATATATTTGCTTTTTTTCATATTTTTTAATTAAATTGGGGATAAAACCTATCTGTTAAAAACTGTTCAGGGTCTTAACATATTACTTTCTTTATTACAGTAAGAAAAGTTCAAGAATTTCTTTCTTGTTTAGCAAAAGCACAACAAAAGTAACAACAAGTGACTGTCTCCTCTATTTTGACAAAGCCGTGATAAAATCAAAGTGTAGTAGGCTAATAGGGACCGATTGCAATAAAGCCAGGCAGTAATTGTGTCGGGCACTATTCTGACAGTTTCGCATTATAAGAACAGCTGTCTTCTTTCAAAATTAGGCCTTTGTGTATTATAAGAGCCGGAAATAATAGTGCCGCCATTAGTAATAGAAAATAAATGACTGTATTTATAAATTCGACTTTGGTATGTCAATTTTGAAAGATCAACTGTCAGTTTTCAATGGAAAACTGTCAGAATAGTGCCCGGCACTATTATTGTCTGGCTTTATTGCAATAAGTCCCAAAAATTTTTTTTACTATTGGCAAATTACATAATTTTCTTAATAAATTCTTTCGAATAATCGAAGATCATTGTAAGGTTATCATAGTTTACTTTCTTCAAAAATATTTACTAAAAACTTGAGCCGTGTCACATTGTCGTTTTGTTTTTAACAATTGATAACAAAAAAAAAATTAATATGTAAAAATTATGCGGGGATCTCTCAAAATAAACAGTAACCTAATATTGTTAAATAAAGCCTAGGCAAAAACAAGTCAATTGTTGAAAAATATGTTTAGTGATATCATTTTGTTCAATTTGAAAAGACGCGCTATAACTGTAGTAAAAAAAATCAGTGATTCAAGATTTCAAAATGAAACAAAGTTACCCAATCAATTTAAAATTTATATTAGTGTAAACAAATTAGTTAACCAAGTGTGTGTCACCAGAAAGTACCAATTCGCTAACAAAATAAAAAAACACGAACTTAACTTACTAGCTCCCAGTTTCACCAATTCTTTCTGTATTTACTGCAGAAAAAAGTGTATACTTAGATATATACTACTATGTCGGTTTAGAACGTTTGTCTACGTTGTCCGAGGCCTATTCTCCACCTTTGATCCTGACAATCATCTTTTGTCAGGTTTTTTTGACTCATTTATCTTTGGAAGATTGTTACCATTCTATGTAGTGTAGAAAGCCCTCTTTTTCTGCGCCCTATTGGTTGCCATTCTAGGACCTGCTTTGGTAATCTTTCGTCGTGCATCCGTTGTACATGGCCGTACAATATCAGTTGTCTTTTAGTGATTTCATTTCTTATATGATCTGTTGTAGATATTCTCATTGATCTTCTTATTGCATCCATTTCGACACTTTCATTTTTTGGTTTGTATCTTTCTGTTACACGACAGTCTCTATTCCATACCACAGCGTGGTTTTCACCATTGTTTCATATAGCTTAAATTTTACATTCTTTTTTATCTTTCTGGTGCATAAAATACTAAGATATTTCATAACCTTTTTGGCTTTGAATATTCTGTTTTCCAGTTCCATACATACTCATTGCATGGAGATATTGTTTGTCCATTGTCTAGTTCACTTAATTGGTTTTCAATAAATAAGTACTGTGTCTTGTCCACGTTCACTGTTAACCTCCATTTTTGGTATTCTTCCGTTAACTTTCTCATCATATACTCCATGTCTTCTTTATCATTTATTATGAAATTTTTTATTCCTATTATTATTATGTCCTCTAGAATTACCTGAAACCCCCCAAAATCATCGAATTTGGGACACCCTGTAGATAACGAAGCTCTATAAAACGCCTACAATGATTGCACTATCGAATTACCTCCAAAATGGATTAAGTTAAAAAATACACGTTATAATAACAAACAAGGTTATTGATTGAAATACATTATTAATCTCTGAAATTGTGCCTCGTAGAGAAGTATAGCAGTATACAGGGTGAAAAAACTTATTAAGGTAACAATCTAAAAATGTCTAGTGACTATTTAAATGAAATTAATTTTTTCGATACTGAGTTTGATCTACAAAAAATCAATCAAATATATAATGAAGATTTAATTGAAGAAATTATAGATGAAGATCAAAATATTACAAAGGTAAATGTGAATGATAAATCTTTAGAAAAAGAAAATATCATAAGCCATTCAAAAAGTGAAAAAGAAAATGTTGATGATACCTCAGAGGAAAAAAACATCAAAATTCTTACAGGAGACGATATAATACTTAATAAAAATGAAAAAATTGTCCAAAACCAAGTTAAATCTAACAACAACGAAGTAGAATACAATGTCGATAAAAAGAATACCAGGAAAGGGGATGAAAATAAAAAAACAACGACTAAAAATCCAGAACATGAAACTGAACTGGTTTCTTCTATTCAAAAAAGTAAAAAAATTAAAGGTGCAGCAAAAACTGTCAAAATTAGCGACGAAGTAGAAATCAAATTTACAGAAAGCAATAGAATATCCTTTAAAGAAAACAGAGCTGCAAAACTTTTAAAAAATCATAACGAAAACTCAAAAAATAATGAGGAAATAAATCCTTATATAAAAAAAGAAAAAACCAAGCGTTCCACAGAAACAAATGAAAATCAAAAGACAAAGACAATCAAAACTAAAAAAATCAAAGAAGAAAAAGAAGTCTCTTCGGATGAAAGCAATGAAGATGAGTTATTAATCCAGGGATTCAAAAAACTTAATTCCTTCAGGCGCAGACTCAGTTTACCTTTGCCGAAATTACTGGTGAATATTAGAACTCAGCACAACATGCAAAGGACTCACAGCATGATGGCTCATTATAGGTAAGTACTAGTGTAAAATTTCCAGAAATATATTTTCGGAAATATTTCTGGAAATATTTCGTGAAACATATATATATTGAAATATTGGAAATATATGAAATATTAAAAAAAAAATAAGAAAATAAAACAAACACCGGAAAACGCAGAGGGCTTATAAATGAATACAAATCAGGAGGTATTCTTCAAACAAATAATCAGAGAAAACGTCAAATTTGAACAACGAAAATCTAATTCTTGACATACTACACTATTCACTAGTCGAGCAAGAGGCATATCTTTATCCCATCCATCAGCATCACACTCAATAATATCGTCTTGCCAGTCTACTTCCTCAAAGCCTTCAATAGTATCGGAAATAACAATTGTTCTATAGTAAGTTTAATGCTTATAGGGTTACAAAATATGAGTGATAATATTTTTTTAAATACTTTCAGAGTTCACAAGACACGTTCGGAAATATCCAATATTTTCATTTACATCACTAAGACTTGGGCGCACCCGGGGGGGGGGGCGGACCCCCCCCAAGCCTTAGATTTTTTTACATATTTTCGAAAAGACACAAAAAATAGCTTAAAATTCGACATCATGAGGCTTTGGGCCCCCCTCAAGAGACCTCGCCCCCCCCCCCCCAAGACATATTCCTGGGTGCGCCACTGACTAAGAGTTGGTTTTTATAATAGGCTCGGTTCATCATAGGTTCTTTGGAGGGGTAATACTTTCATTGGAGGCGAAAAGTTTTTTAATTTAGGGAATTAAAAAAAGAAACATGCTGTAATATAGAACAATAAGTTATATAGAAGGTGTCCCATAACTAAGGGGCCATAGGCCAACAAACAGGTGATAGAGGTCATGTCTGATTCTATAATGCATGGGTCAAAACTCTTTCTTTGTCGAGATACAGAGTTTGATGCTGAATTTTTAAAACTTTTATGATAATAACTTAAAAAAAAACGCAGAAAAAATATGAAACTGGGTAGAGTCGTGTATAAGAACAAGAACAATAAATTAAAATAAAAATTGTTTTAAAAAAAATTAGTCGACCCCCCACTCCTCTAACTTTACACATCTTTAAAACAGGTGTGTGTTATATAAACTCTTTTTCTTCTGCTGCACTATGGCCCCTAAGTTATGGGATACCCTGTATATTTATTCTTGAGCAGATAATTATCCTCATTACCTCCCCCTCCTCCTATCCCTTAGGAACGCTCTTGTTTGGATCGAGTTCCACCTTACGGCAGTGTTGTTTGAAGTCCAATAACATATTTCTAGGCAAAAACTTAAAAAATATAATATAAAAAATAACTTTTTGAGAATTTTGGAAAAAATGAGAAGTTTGACAACGGTGTCTGAGCACGTTCTGTCACATGCCCCCTTGGTTTTCCTGCTAAATGACCTGCCAGTAACCTAGGAAACAGCTGATTGAACATTGCAGGAATCGGTAGAAGAACAAGACAAAGTGTAAAGTATTTTAATGAGTTTTTATGACGTTTTAAAATTGTAGTTTTTATCTGTTGCTAATTCAGTATGAAAATTTTTGATAATTGACTTTTACCTTACGGGGTTTGTTTCAAGACTACAAAGATAAAATACACATATTTCTATTATAGTTGATAGGGACAGAAAAAGACAGAGAGGTATTTTCACTCGTTTAAATTGGTTTATAAGTTAAAATAGATGTCATAGGCAACTTAAAAAAAAAATTATTGGAGTGATTTTTAAAATAAATTTTGATAGAAATCTGGCATCCTTGCTTAAACGCGTGGTCAGGATTTTCCCAAAGTATAAATCCGGTATAGCCAGTAAGCTCACTACACTCTTCTTGTAAGTCGTCGATCATGTCTATAACATGGTTCGTACATCCCATTCCGTTTGGAATCAGGGAAGAAAAGTGCTATTCCAAATATAGGTTGTCTACTTTACGATACATATAACACGGTATACTTTTTATTATCTCAGGAAGTTTAAGCAGTGGTGGATCAAGGGGGGGGGGGGCAGAGGGGACCGCCCCCCTCCCAGACATATATCTTATTGTTTAGTTTAGCAGTATCACTTATTTAAAATTTGTCACAAATTCTACTCAAATTTTAAAAAAATTTCCCCTGCGGTGCCAAAAAACTAGATACTAAATTTTACACCTCACTCAGGTCTATCAAAAACCACTAATAAAAAATATTTTGATGTTTGCTGCTACTTTGGCCCCTACCCCCCGAAAATCCTGAATCCGTCACTGAGTTTGAGTTTAACCTCACAATAATTCAAATTAACTTTAGAAATAAAAATAAAGAAAAACTAAATAAAAGTTTTGTAACGATATGTTAAAAATAGTCTCAAATTGTAGTAGCAACCCCTGAGGGGTATTGAAAAACCAATAAAATTATCCATGATCGATAAAATAATTGTATAAAAAAGTTTTTAAAGCTAAACATTACATAAATAACCTAAACCTCTCTGTAGATGCGTTACATACTAAGTAGTTTATCTCCCTTTATGGTTATTATAATAAATACGTATTAATATTTAATTATTGTAAACAGCGCAAGACATATTAGAATCCTTTTTCAGTAAGACTCTACCAAAACGGGTCGCCACAAAAACATTAAAAAAAGTTTTGTCAAAACGTAAAATGTCGAACTGTAATTTGGTTTAAAATAAAACAATCGAAAGTAAAATAGACGAAAATAATTTAAACGAAACGTAGTTTGGTAGATCAGTAAAATTGTCGAAAATAATACGGTGGAAAATAATTTCTTTTACTTCCAGGAATGCTAGAGAGCTGAGCTTCGAAAGGCTGATAGGAACTATGATAAAACCATGCATAGGAAAAAATTAAAAAACCTCAAAAATTTTTAATAAGGCATTGCAAAAGTTTTGAACAATATTCCGCATATTTTACTTCTTTAAAACTTAAATATTATCGAAATTCTTTAAAAAAGGAGTGAAATCATAACAAAAACATTTTATGTAAAAAACATGCCAAATACGCGAAAATGGTATTCCGTAAAAAGAATTGAGATAAAAGTAAAGCCAAGTTTCAAAATGAAAGGTTTTTACTAGTTTGAAAATGTTTTTCTAAACTATTACGGCTGCAAATGACTCTTAGGCACAGTGCTAAATTGAACATAAAGAAGTTTGGCTGAAATAGCAAAGTTTAAAGAAACATTTCCAAACTAGTAAGAACCTTTCATTTTGAAATTTGTATTAGAGAACTTGGTTTTACTTTTATCTCAATTCTTTTTACGGAATACCATTTTCGCGTACTTGGCTTATTTTTACATGAAATGTTTTTGTTACGATACTATTATTCTTAGCGTAGTAGAATACTAGCTCGCAGGGTTTTATACTTTGACTCGTCGATTGTACAGGAAAAAGCAACGTATAAAGAAAGGAAGTCAAGTTTTAGTAGACTCCAAACACTAAGCCCGGTTTAAAATTATTCAGTCATAGCGGTTTTTTAACGATTAACTAATTTTTTCCGTTATCGTCATTTTTTCCTAACAGCTGTTAGTAATTAAGCAAAATAAATAACTTTGTTGTATTATATTTTTATCTTGAATACTTAAAAAATAAGTTGGTTAGTGCATATAACAGCAAAATGTATATGATTTATTAGCAAGCCAAACAAATTTACATTGAAAAAACAATTATTAAAAAAAAACTGTCAATTTCGAATAAAAATACAACAATAAAGAAACAAACTAACAAAAGAAAATAGTGTTACACCATTTTAAGTTTTGATCAACGGCAGAAAAACATTGAGTCAGAATATAACCTAATAGAAGAAAAATTCAAACGACATTAAGAAAAAGATTATCTTATTTACAAAAGTCGACTTCTGACCCAAGATAAAACACATTTAGCAATATTAAACAAGAATATCTAATAACTGTTCTAAACAAAACAATTTAGATCATTTTAGAATTAAAAACTAAAAAGTCATCTAGTGCCAAAGAAGAAAATTCTAAAAAAAATTGTCAAAAAAGTCAATTACTACTACAAATTTGGTGCTATTATCAAATGAGTGTTACCAAACGGTCATTGCCAAAACTTTAACAAAAGTAAGTGCCAAAAAGAACAAATAAAAATTGCCAAAAGATATTGTATACAAAAAACAAAAGAAGTAACTAGAAGAGCCAAAACAAAATTATGTTGATTTGACAAAAAAAAATCAATAAAATATTAGAAACCAAGCAATAATTTTAGAAAACAAAAAAAAACAGTATTTATTTGTCTAAAAACGGCGCCTGTTACTCCAAACAATAAAACCGTATCAAGACCGGTAAAAATCCCGGTGCGTCCTGTTAATCCAACCATCAAAATTGACACTATAGACGAACACACTCAAGATGACCCGAAAACGCCCGAGTCCGACGCGGCTGGCGCGGAAAGCTCCGCCCCATCGGCAAATTCAGCCAATGAGCGGTCGGAAAGCGATTCTTCCGCCAATGGCGTGCAGTCAGGGGGCGTGTCTAATGAGTCCTCGGAAGGTTCAGTGACCGAGCAGCTGGTGCAAATGACAGATACAATGATGTTATGCTTTGTTAGTAATGGGTTTGAACCGGCAGGGGGCGGTGCTGGCGGATTGGCACCCAATAAGAACAGTTTTTCCAGTTTGAAAGAGAATGGAACGAGGTTGCAGATGGTTAGAAGCAAGTTTTTGAGGAAATCAAGGTAAGTAAACGAAGGATCAATAAGATTATAATTATAAATAAATAAAGTTCGCCTTTAAAATTATGTTAATTTCACAAAAACAAAATTAACAAAATATCTTAGAAACAAAGCAAACACTATTGATAAAAAATTAACCAATCCTCAATTATTAAAAAACAAAATTATGTTGATTTGACAAAAGAAAAATTAATAAAATATATTATAAACAAAGCAATAATTTTAAAAAACAAAACAAACAGTGTTTATTTGTCTAAAAACGGCGCCTGTTACTCCTAACAACAAAACTCTCTCAACGCCGGTCAAAATCCCTGTACGCCTTGTAAAACCAACAATCAAAATTGACACTATAGACGAACACACTCGAGATAACCCGAAAACGCCCGAGTCCGACGCGACTGGCGCGGAAAGCTCCGCCTCATCGGCAAATTCAGCGTGCAGTCAGGGGGCGTGTCTAATGAGTCTTCGGAAGGTTCAGTGACCGAGCAGCTGGTGCAAATGACAGATACAATGATGTTATGCTTTGTTAGTAATGGGTTCGAACCAGCAGGGGGCGGTGCTGGCGGATTGGCACCCAATAAGAACAGTTTTTCCAGTTTAATAGAGAATGGAACGAGGTTGCAGATGGTTAGAAGCAAGTTTTTGAGGAAATCAAGGTAAGTGAACGAAGAATCAGTAAGATTATAATAATAAATAAATAAAGTTCGCCTTTAAAATTATGTTAATTTCACAAAAATAAAAAACATAAACAAAATATCTTGAAACAAAGCAAGGATTATTGATAAAAAATTAACCAGTCCCCAATTATTTATTAAAAAACAAAATTATGTCTTTTCACAAAAGAAAACTCAATAAAATATATTAAAAACAAAGCAATAATTTTTAAAAACAAAACAAACAGTATTTATTTGTCTAAAAACGGCGCCTGTTACTCCCAACAATAAAACCGTATCAAGGTCGGTAAAAATCTCGGTGCACCTTGTTAAACCAACCATCAAAATTGACACTATAGAAGAACACACTCAAGATGACCCGAAAACGCCCGACTCCGACGCGGTTGGCGCTGAAAGCTCCGCCCCATCGGCAAATTCAGCCAATGAGCGGTCGGAAAGCGATTCTTCCGCCAATGGCGTGCAGTCAGGGGGCGTGTCTAATGAGTCTTCGGAAGGTTCAGTGACCGAGCAGCTGGTGCAAATGACAGATACAATGATGTTACGTTTTACTAGTAATGGGTTCGAACCGGCAGGGGGCGGTGCTGGCGGATTGGCACCCAATAAGAACAGTTTTTCCAGTTTAATAGAGAATGGAACGAGGTTGCAGATGGTTAGAAGCAAGTTTTTGAAGAAATCAGTATGAGTAGATGTAATAATAATTTTATTATTTTTCTTTTTAAATCCAACTATTCGCCGAAATCTGATCTCATCTGGCCTGTTTCCCGGCGTAAATAAAGGAGTAGAATGAAAATTTCAAAATTATTTTAAATACTCTGCCAATATATGGGCCCCTAAGCTCACACTAGGTACTATAGTTATAGTGTACGTGCGAGCTAATAAAACTAAAACCTAAAATGTATTTTGTTTAACTCCGGACTGAATTACCTTTCGTTTGATATCACACACGCCATATTTTCACGTAAACTCTAATTTTTTAAATCTACCCCCACCCTTTTTGAAGAAAATAAAAACTAAAATGTATTTTGTTTAACTCCGGACTGAATTACCTTTCGTTTGATATCACACACGCCATATTTTCACGTAAACTCTAATTTTTTTAATCTACCCCCACCCTTTTTGAAGAAAAAAAAACTAAAATGTATTTTGTTTAACTCCATACTCAATTACCTTTCGTTTGATATCACACACGCCATATTTTCACATAAACTCTAATTTTTGAAATCTTCCCCCACCCTTTTATTTGGCTTGTGTTCCGTGGATTTTGTTCATTTTTAAATGGGACCATCTCGACTCAAGACCCTAGGTTGGCCTAGGTACCAAATTTCATTAAAATCGGCCAAGTGGTTTTTGAGTTATGCGCGTTGGTCGTTACAGACAGACATACAGACATACAGACAGACAGACAGACAGACGGCGCGACAAAAAAGTTTCAAAATCATCTGAAACGCAAAGATATATAAAAATTTTTTAAATCGGAGCAACTTTTTTTTTCTCGAAAAAATTAGGATCACCATAGCTCACACTACTATAGTATAGTAGTAGTGTGAGCTAAAAACAGTGCTGTACCACTATTTTATTCAAAAGTACCGAGTACAATTCCCGCACGAACGCCACTGATCAAAATAAAAAAGATTTTACATCAAACAATGCCTTTTGATAAATAGAAAGTGTGTAAAAATGTTCACAAAAATATTTAAAGCAGTGTGCAAATATTATTAAAAAAAGAAAGTTTTTTTTAATCTTTAACACCCTGTATCTCAAAAGGTCAGACGTTTAGAACAGACATATATTCATATGAAGTTTTTTTTTCCCAAACTGGACCCAAGACATTTTTAACAATAACATCCTTTTTAGTATTCTAACTTTTTGAAAAAATTCTAAAATTTAATGAACTGTGTCAAAATTTTGTTAATTTTTTTAAAGTGTATATTTTCCACTTTATAACGTCATAAAAAGATAAAAGAAGGTGCATAAACATTTTTTTGTTGGTCTGGAAAAACGCCTAAACTTTTTATAAATTATTTTTTTGGCTAGAAATTTAAAAAGATTTGCCAAAAGCCAAAATTAAGCTTGTTTATTATTGTTTATATGTTTAAAGATCATTAAAAAGTAGTTAGTTTTTATAGATTATCGAAACTTTAACAGATTATTATTATTAGCTTTGAAAAATATACTAAATAAATCCATCCAAATCGTTAAATCCATGATAAATCTGATAGTTGCCTAGCCCACCAGCACACAGGCTATATCAGCCTTGAAAACAGTTTTTGTAAATATCTCAGAAACGGAAGCTCCTACGAATTTCTTAGTAATAATATAAATTATTGAGAAAAAATTAGTCTATTTTATATTCCGTTAAAAAGTTAGCATGATAGCATTTTACCCTATTTTACCAGAGAATTTCATGAAAATCGGTCCTGCGGTTTAGGAGTTATTCAGCGTCGAACAGACATATACACACACGGACGCTACGACGATATTGCTAAGATATAGATATACAGCCAAATTACAAATTATCGGCGTTATCGAAAAAAATACTCTTCCAATCTATGGGCACCTAAGCTCACACTGGGTACTATAGTTATAGTGTACGCGTGAGCTAATGTAACTACAAACTGAAATATATTTTATTCAATTCCAGACTCAATTACCTTTCGTTTGATATAACACAAGCCATGTTTTGACTTAAACTCTAATTTTCAAAATCTACCCCCACCTTTTTTTAAAAACTAAAATGTATTTTGTTTAACCCTCATCATTTTCATCACACACGCCATATTTTCACATAAACTTTAATTTTTGAAATCAACCCCCACCCTTTTATTTGGCTTGCGTTAGGTGAATTTTGTTCATTTTTAAATGGGACCATCACGGCCCAAGACCCAGCCTAGGTACAAAATTTTGTTTAAATCGGACAAGCGATTTTGGAGTTATGCGGGTTGGTCGTTACAGACAGACATACAGACAGACAGACAGACAGGCAGACAGACGGCGCAACAAAAAAGTTTCAAAATCATCTGAAACGCAAAGATATATAAAAAATTTTGAAATCGGAGCAACTTTTTTTTCTCGAAAAAATTAGGATCACCATAGCTCACACTACTATAGTATAGTAGTAGTTTGAGCTAAAAAAATTTTCGTCGAAAACAAATGAATGCTATGCTGCAACAACGTTGTAACCGCCAATATAATCACAACGTTGTATGTGGTCGAAATAAACAACCTATAAAGTGGTAGGAAAATACGGGGCTTCTATTCCTATTTTATAATGGTAATAAAATTAGTTGATTTGGATACCCTGGTGTAATAACTTTGTATGTGCCATATATATATTCCATTAAAATATGTAACTTTTTATGAAAATCTTAAAAGTGTATAATTACAGCTTTTAGATACCTACTACACCCAAAGATGGTTTTAAACTAAGTTAATAAACACGTTTTTTTTACTGTCATTGTGCTTTATTTTTAAACATAAAACAACGTTCTAACCGCCCTATTTCCGCAAAACCACGTTGTAACCGACGTGGATATACAACGTTGTTTTATTAAAATATAGCAAATAAGTTCATAAAACCCTATCCTTTATACATCTAAGGCAATAATACCTAAATTAATATTATACAACCTAAAGTCAATCATATTAGACTGAAACACATTACATGTCTAAGCAATTAAAAATAAAAGTATTTTTTTTTATTTTCCAAAAAACAGTCTTTCCTGCGCGGGCTAGGAAGGTAAAAACATACAATTTAAAAGGGTTTTCCCTAAAAGTATTTATAGTACAAAGATGAACATTAAACTTTGTTCGTGTAAACTGCAACTAGTTTAAAAAGTGTTTGATGTCTACAATTAACAATATGGTCACTCATCAAAAATTGCGTTTATGTAGGTATAGTTCTCGCAACAGCGATGCGGTGCCACATAAAAACTGCCAGAAAAGTGTCACGCTCTACCGTAATCATAAAAACAATTTTGACATTTTCAGGAATGTGTAAAAATTGAAAATTCATAATATAATGTCTCTAAGTAAAAGTATCGAACGCACCTAATCTGGTGGTACGTGCCTAAACCCTTCTATAGACAGGTACTACCTGCACCCTTTTGCAATGGGTTTCACACTTCAAATACGATGAGACCTTTTTTTATTCGGCGAATATCAATGGGCAACTATACAGTAGTTGGCAATCATGTGGGGAAGGTTTTTGAAACAAAAATCTGGGGGCACGGTAATGCCCCGCCAAGTTCGCTTAAACCATCTTTTCTTGAAACATTTCAGTTCATATTTGACCTCAGCGGCGTAGCGTGCCCGAAAGGGCGGGGGGGGGGGGGGGGGTCGACAGGTAAAAAGGGCGCCTCTGAAAACTGAAAAAATCTTGCGACCAAAAAAAAAAAAAAGGTCTTCATGTCGTTAGTTTCCTTTGACGCCGACTCAATTGGCCCTTACCGGCCCGACTTAATAAAGCTGAGGGCGCTTCGGCCACCAATGGGGCGCCATTACCCTCCGGGCGGGGAGGGCGACGAACCCCCCCCCCACGCTACGCCGCTGTTTGACCTATCTAAAATTCCACACGGAATGAGCTACCAAACTCAAACTTTGCACAGTCATAGATCTTCATAGATTTAACAACCTCTCCAAGTTTCATGGACTTCCTTAAAGTAGTAAAGTAGTTACGAAATTTCAAAAAACGTCGAAATTGCAACTCACTCACTCATGTATAGATCATCAAAATTCTACTGTACTTCCAGACATGCTACAAAGCTGAAATTTGGCAAATTGGAAATGGAAATTATGTCGTTATTCTTGAAATCTCCCCGAGCGAGTACTCCTCGAAGTTCGAGCGAAAGTGGGCGTTTCTCCCCCAATCGTATTCTTGACATTCTCACCCGAAAAACGTGTGACATTTTGGCGACTTCTCACCGGGGAGATCTCGATAGGGGCCGACGTGGTGACTTTGATAACCTAGAAAATGTTGTTTTGGTAACGTGTGGGTTTTGTTTTTTAAAGTTTTTTCCCTGTTTGTTTCGTAAATGTTGAAGTATATTTTTTGGCCTCCATTACAGGCTTTTCCTTGATAAACTCCACCATTAAATCTTTTTGGACTAAACTGCTTTTTGAAAAAGTATTGTTAAAACAAATTTTTTAGTTTTTTTTATAAATTAGTTTTTGAAAAAACTACTTTTTAAGAAAGTATTATTTTCAAAAATAATTTTTGTAAAAAAAATATTTTTAGTTTTTTTTTGTGAAAAACTATTTTTGAAAAAGTATTTTTTTTCGAAGAACAACTTTTTTTGTGGGGACATTTTTTTTGCAAAATGCTGGTGGTCGACACACCGGTTAGGATATGTTTGCTCAATTGAACGAAACATAAGGACAGAGCTATTATTTAAGAAAATACTCTGCCAATATATGGGCCCCTAAGCTCACACTAGGTACTATAGTTATGTAAGCTAATATAACTAAAAACTGAAATATATTTTATTCAACTCCACACTAAATTACCTTTTGTTTGATACCACACAAGCCATGTTTTGACTTAAACTCAAATTGTTGAAATCCACCCCCACCCTTAAAAAAAAACAAAAACTAAAATGTATTTTGTTGAACTCCGGACTTAATTACCTTTCGTTTGATATCACACACGCCATATTTTCACTTAAACTCTAATTTTTGAAATATACCCCCACCCTTTTTTTTAAATAAATTAAAATGTATTTTGTTTAACTCCAGACTCAATTACCTTTCGTTTGATATCACACACGCCATATTTTCACATAAACTCTAATTTTTGAAATCTATCCCCACCCTTTTATTTGGTTTGTGTTCGGCGGATTTTGTTCATTTTTACATGGGACCATCTCGACCCAAGATCCAGCCCAGGTACCAAATTTCATTAAAATCGGCCAAGCGGTTTTTGAGTTATGCGCGTTGGTCGTTACAGACAGACATACAGACACACAGACAGACAGACAGACAGACAGACATACAGACAGACAGACAGACAGACAGACAGACGGCGCAACAAAAAAGTTTCAAAATCATCTGAAACGCAAAGATATATAAAAATTTTTGAAATCGGAGCAACTTTTTTTTTCTCGAAAAAATTAGGATCACCATAGCTCACACTACTATAGTATAGTATATGTGTGAGCTAAAATAAATCATATTTAAATAAAAACTAAATAAAAAATCTTGGGGCAAATTGTTGCCGCGGCAAATCGGCCAACGGCTTGGCCCCTACCCAAATTTATATAACTCATTTTTTGTCCATCCATGTCCACAAACAAAAAATCAAGGAAAGAAAAATTGGGGTTACATCCCTTCAACCACATAACTGTATTTGGTTAATTGTCTGTCAAAATTTTTTGCTATTGAATTGGTTAAAATTGTCACGTGCTGTCATCTGAAAATTGGTAACAGTGCGCTCATTTCATATCACTTTTCATGTATTCCCCAAACCAAGAATACCGCAATTATGCAATACAGTGAGAAACGAGGGAGTGCTCACTCGTTGTCACTCCCCGGGGAGTACTCACTCGGGGAGATTTCAAGAATACTGCCTTTTGGCTGTAATACCAAAGTAAATACTCTGCCAATCTATGGGCACCTAAGCTCACACTGGATACTATAGTTATAGTGTATCTACGTGAAAGCTAATATAACTAAAAACTGAAGTATATTTTATTGAACTCCAGACTCAATTACCTTTCGTTTGATACCACACAAGCCATGTTTTGACTTAAACTCTAATTTTTCAAATCTACCCCCACCCTTTTTTTAAAAACTAAAATGTATTTTGTTTAACTCCAGACTCAATTACCTTTCGTTTGATATCACACACGCCATATTTCCACTTAAACACTAATTTTTGAAATTTACCCCCACCCTTTTTTTTAAATAAACTAAAATGTATTTTTTTTAACTCCAGACTCAATTACCTTTCGTTTGATATCACACACGCTATATTTTTACATAAACTCTAATTTTTGAAATCTACCCCCACCCTTTTATTTGGCTTGTGTTCGGTGGATTTTCTTTATTTTTAAATGGGACCATCTCGACCCAAAACCCAGCCTGGGTACCAAATTTCATTAAAATCGAGCAAGCCGTTTTTGAGTTATGCGCGTTGGTCGTTACAGACAGACATACAGACACACAGACAGACAGACAGACAGACAGACAGACAGACAGACATACAGACAGACAGACAGACAGACGGCGCAACAAAAAAGTTTCAAAATCATCTGAAACGCAAAGATATATAAAAAATTTTGAAATCGGAGCAACTTTTTTTTTCTCGAAAAAATTAGGATCACCATAGCTCACACTACTATAGTATAGTATATGTGTGAGCTAAAAAAAAACATTTCCAAACTAGTAACAATTATTTTTGCGAAATACCATTTTCGCATACTTTGCTTTTTAGCTCACACATATACTATACTATAGTAGTGTGAGCTATGGTGATCCTAATTTTTTCGAGAAAAAAAAAGTTGCTCCGATTTCAAAATTTTTTATATATCTTTGCGTTTCAGATGATTTTGAAACTTTTTTGTTGCGCCGTCTGTCTGTCTGTCTATCTGTCTGTCTGTCTGTATGTCTGTCTGTCTGTCTGTATGTCTGTCTGTAACGACCAACGCGCATAACTCAAAAACCGCTTGGCCGATTTTAATAAAATTTGGTACCTAGGCTGGGTCTTGGGTCGAGATGGTCCCATTTAAAAATGAACAAAATCCACCGAACACAAACCAAATAAAAGGGTGGGGGTAGATTTCAAAAATTAGAGTTTATGTGAAAATATGGCGTGTGTGATATCAAACGAAAGGTAATTGAGTCTGGAGTTAAACAAAATACATTTTAATTTATTTAAAAAAAAAGGGTGGGGGTATATTTCAAAAATTAGAGTTTAAGTGAAAATATGGCGTATGTGATATCAAACGAAAGGTAATTGAGTCCGGAGTTTAACAAAATACATTATAGTTTTTTTTTTAAGGGTGGGGGTAGATTTCAAAAATTTGAGTTTAAGTCAAAACATGGCTTGTGTGGTATCAAACAAAAGGTAATTTAGTCTGGAGTTGAATAAAATATATTTCAGTTTTTAGTTATATTAGCTCACACGTACACTATACCTACCTATAGTACCTAGTGTGAGCTTAGGGGCCAATATATTGGCAGAGTATTTTTAAACGAAATGTTATGATTAGATTTTTTTTTTAAGAATTAGTTTTTTTAATTAAGAAACTTATTAAAATAAAATTATTTCTAAAAAACGGCTATATCTTGTTAAAATTCGATAAACACTATTGACAAGACCATACCTTAAAACTGGGAAATTTTTGAAAAACAAAACAAGATAGATACATCGATTACCTATAATATTAGGATAATTTTTCTAAAACTCTCAATTAATTAATTTGTTTAAGTCAGTTCGTTCGTCATAGACTACAAAACAATTTACTTTATTCACAAAAACCAAAAACAAGTTTTTTTGCATACCTATAGATAAAATAGTTTTTTCGTTTTTTAATAAAAGCTTTTCATGTTATTTAGTAGTTTAAGTTTTATAGTGGAAAGCACTAAAGCTAATTTTTTTTGAAAATTTTGTAATTTATTAAAAAAAAAAACTACTTTTTCGCATAATATAGTTTTGTGAATTTTGTTCATAGTGTTCAAAACGGTGGTGTTTTTTCTTCATTCAAAAATTTATTAAAACAAATAGTTTTTCAGTTTTGTGTGTGATTGACTTATTCGATGTTTTTTTCAAGAAATCGAGATTTTTTGGATTTGGATTTTGTTTTTATGAAAACTAGGGAAAAAAGGTATTTTATTCATATAATAGTCAACTCGTTTTTTAGGTTTTAAAAAAATCAGTAATACAGTGAAACCTCCTATAAGCGGACACTCACGGTTCCGTCGATTTTGTCCGCTTATTGGAGGTGTCCGCTTAAGAGAGGGAACTGCCACATTTTGATATATATTAATTAACATTTTCCGCTACTTGAGATTTTCCGATATTAAATTTTTCAGCGATATTTCCTTCTCCGAAACGTAAACAACTTCCATTTTTCCACATAAACTAAGAAGTTTTTTTACTAGGCGCAATTTCAAAGAGAACTATTATTACCCAACTGAACTATAAAAATAAACACAGCAGTCCCGCCGAATAAAACAATGTTGTAAATACGACAGAAGTATTTAGTCTCCGCATTAAAACGGAAAGAGGTAATTCCCCGGCTGCAGAGTGCATTGTTGCCAACATACTACATAATATTTATGCCCATATCGTGCAGCGCTCCGTCCCGTTGTCAGAGGTTCGCGTCCGGTTAAGGAAGGTTTCAGAATTTTTTAACCAAAAAAAATTGTCCGCGTCCGGTTATTAGAGTGTCCGGTTATAGGAGTGAATTTCACATGTAAAGAAATAGGGAAAAGCTTGGTTCCAACAAATTTGTCCGCCGAAAGGGAGTGTCCGCTTAATAGAGGTGTCCGCAAGGAGAGGTTTCACTGTAATTAATTAATGAAGAAAAATCATAACATAAAACAATAAACCAAAAATGTCCAAATTTCTTTTTTCTAATAAACAGAACATTTTGTTTGGATATCTGTATGTAAAATATTTTTCCTATATACCTACCTATATACTTTTGTATGAAATTTCGAAACCAAAATGCCGGTGTGATAGGTATTTCTGATTTTCAAAAATATTTTATACAAACAACCAACGCTGTAGTAATTTTTGTTTACATAAACATGAATGAAAATTTCATATTTTTAGAGTTATTACTAAGATATTTCATTCAGTAGCGCCTTGTCAGGGGAAGTGGCTTTTAACAAAAAAAAATAAATAAATATTTTAAAAATTTTAATTTAACAGTCTATAACTTTACCCGCTATTAACTTCCGAGACGAGTAAGACTGGCCTGGGCAGCATTCTGTAAATTAAGCTACATATTAAAAAATTAAAAATATCCTCAGTACCTCAAAACGAAAGTGTATAACCAACGTATCCTTACTGTACTTACCTATGGATCCCCGACCTGGACACGTAAAAAACCAAACATGGATAAGGTAACAAAAGCCCAAAAATTAATGGAAAGACAAATGTTACATGTAAAGCCAACAGATAGAAAAAGGAATTAATGGATAAGAAATAAAACAAAAGTAAGGGATGTCAGAGGAGAAGTAGCAGAATTAAAATCGAAATTTGTTGGTCATAATATCAGATAGAAAAACGATCGATGGAACAAATGTATTGTAAACTGGAGACCTTGAAATAAAATAAGTAGGGGACGACCCCAAATGAGATAGGCAGACGATTTGAAGAAACATGCGGGAACTAGATGGATGAACACGGCGACAGACATAGAAAAGTGGAAGATATTGCAGGCTTATGTCCAAAGATGGATGGAAGAAGGCTAAATGGATAGATAGAAATATAAAATACAGTCGAACCTCTCTAACTCGAAACTCTATAACTCGAACCTTTTACGTGGTCCCTGGACTTTTTATATGTATTTTAACCTCTTTAATTCAAATTTCTATAACTCGAACTCTCCATAACTCGAACTATTTTGGTTGTCCCTTTAAGTTCGAGTTATAGAGGTTCGACTGTAAATGAATCCATGACGGATCTAATACCCTCACCCTCTAGCCTTGAAAACAGATTTTTGTAAATATCTCAGAAACTAAAGCTGCCACGAAGTTTTTGATTGTAACACGAATTATTGAGCAAATTGTGATCTCTATTGGGAAACCAGCGCATATTGTTGCAATGCTCCGTTAAAAAGATTGCATTTTTTTAAATTTTTTAGCTGTCAAAAAACTGTCAGTATCATTAATGGATTTTGACCAAACTTATTTCACGTTGCTACAGTGTCGAACACTATTTTTTTATGAAAATCTCATTAAAATTGGTCCAGTGGTGCCGGAGTTATCGTGAGACAGACAAGCATACAAAAACACACAAAAATACTCTGCCAATATATGGGCCCCTAAGCTCACACTAGGTACTATAGTTATGTGAGCTAATATAACTAAAAACTGAAATATATTTTTTTCTTTTAACTCTAATTTTTGAAATCTATCCCCACCCTTTTATTTGGTTTGTGTTCCCAGCCCAGGTACCAAATTTCATTAAAATCGGCCAAGCGGTTTTTGAGTTATGCGCGTTGGTCGTTACAGACAGACATACAGACACACAGACAGACAGACAGACAGACAGACAGACAGACAGACAGACAGACAGACAGACAGACAGACAGACAGACAGACAGACAGACAGACAGACAGACAGACAGACAGACAGACAGACAGACAGACAGACAGACAGACAGACAGACAGACAGACAGACAGACAGACAGACAGACAGACAGACAGACAGACAGACAGACAGACAGACAGACAGACGGCGCAAGTTTCAAAATCATCTGAAACGCAAAGATATATAAAAAATTTTGAAATCGGAGCAACTTTTTTTTTCTCGAAAATATTAGGATCACCATAGCTCACACTACTATAGTATAGTATATGTGTGAGCTAATAATGGTTATGTACAAATGAATAATAATAATAATAATAAAATGTAGTTTTCAGCTTTTTTGGACTTTATTTTAAATAACAAATAAGTAAATTTCCTTCATCATTTTTCAAAGGCAGGAGCCACCACTGATTTCTATATGACACTACTATCATGACTATTAGAGAAAAAACAGTCATTGAAATAAATTTATTTGTAAAATAGTTTTGAAACTATTCAACCCACGGAAAAATGTGTAACTCTCTTACCCACATCCTTGTTTTCGCAATGTATTAATTTCGACTAAGATTTCTTCATCTATTGTTTAACAATTTAATTTTTTTAGCGACCTGGGGATCATACACACTCAAGGTTTTTAGATTTTTTTAAATAAATTGTTGGAAAAAAGCATAGTAAAAGCAAAAAAGGTTATTGGATGTCTTAACAGTATTTTATGGAGGAGAGAGATAAAAAAGAATGTAAAATTTAATATATATGAAACAATGGTAAAAAGCACGCTGTTGAATGGAATAGAGACTTGTTGCGTAACAGAAAAATACAAAACAAAAATGGAAAGTGTCGAAATGGATGTAATAAGAAGATCAATGAGAATATCTAGAACAGATCACATAAGAAATGAAATCATAAAAGAAAGAATGGGAATCGAAGGAAGCATAACGGATGACATCACTAAAAGACAACTGATATGGTACGACGCTGTACAACGGATGAACGACGAAAGATTACCAAAGCAGGTCCTAGAATGGTAACTGATAAGGCGCAGAAAAAGATCTAAACTAGAATAGCAACCCAATTCAAAGATCAATGAGTCAGAAAAATTTGACAGATGATTGTCAGGATCGCAGGAGGTGGAGAATGAACGTCGGACAACGTAGAAAAACGTTCTAAACCGACATAGTAGTAGTAAATAAATTGTAATTTTATTTTGTTTTTGATGTTTTAATTTTATTTTTAACAAAAATTTTTTTGCCACAATTGAAAAATGTTCTCGTCTTTTTTTATCAAATATCTAAATTTTCATTCACCCTGTGCATAAAACATTTTGATGATTTTATTGGCAATGTTCTTTCGAACTTGTAAACCTTCCATACTTACCCAATACACGAATAGGTTTATTGACTTTTTCTTTGGCAAATATGTGCTTTAAACTTGTCTAAACTCTCCTGAAGCTTATTTTTAAACCTTCAATCAACTTTGTAAATATAGAGCAGAGATATACAGGGTGAGGAAAAAGTACCGGGACCCCTTCAAACAAGAAACAATTTGCGATTTGTTTTGACACAATATTAAGATATAATGTCATTGTCACAGCTACACGCATAATAAAATACAGGGGTAATTAAATAATCTACGAGTTTCTTAAAGTGTTAAGGCCACTTTAAGAACAATTATTTAATTTATATTCTTCGAAATGTCATTCTGACACAAAATTACAATGTCATTTTAAACGTAGATTTTTATTCTCCATCGAATGGTAAAAGAAAAAAATATGGTTTTCATTTAAATTTTTAAAGTTGACCTCCGAAAAACTCCTAATGCTGACAGATACGTCAATGTCAATGTCCCGACCAAATAGAACAAATTCAATCCTAAAACTTTTATTTAGACCATTTTTGCAAATAGCTCTTAGTTATCGAGATATTTAGGGGTCCCGGTACTTTTTCCTCACCCTGTATATAGAGCCACTCGATAGCAGAGACATAATAGGGGAATAGAATACCCTTTCCCCAAGCAGCAATTTAACGTTTTGCCGACGTATTTAAATTCGTCAGGCGACTAACTATGGTTACACGGGCGACTATGGCTCAACGTTGTTACGACTCCATTATGCACCAACATGGTCAATCATTTTAGGGATTATACAACGTTATCCATTTAACCATGAGCCTTAGTTGGTCGTTGTTTTAACGTTAATGGTTTAACTTGAAATCAACTATAGTATAAAATGGACACTTTGCGAAAACTAATTCGAATACCAACAAATAAAAACAAGGAATGGAGCACCGCTAACAAAAATAACTTGATATTTTTGAAAAAATTTATCATAACAAAAACATTTCATGTAAAAAAAGCCAAGTACGCGAAAAAGGCATTCCGTAAAAAGAATTGAGATAAAAGTAAAGCCAAGTTCTCTAATACAAATTTCAAAATGAAAGGTTCTTACTAGTTTGGAAATGTTTTTTTTAACTTTGCTATTACAGCCAAACTTCTTTATGTTCAATTTAGCACTGTGCCTAAGGGTCATTTACAGCCGTAATAATTGTTATGATTTCACTTCTTTATTAAAGGAATTGGATAATACTTAGTTTTTAAAGTAGTAAAATATGCGGAATATTGTTCAAAACTTTTGCAATGCCTTACTTAAATTTTTGAGGTTTTTAATTTTTTTCCACGGTTTTATCGTAGTTCCTATCAGCCTGCCAAAGCTCAGCTCTAGCGTTTCTGAAAGTGCACAATGTTACTTTTACATAACTTTACATGTATAGGGGAGTGAACTATATTAAAATTGTCGTGTTTTTAAGCTTTGTCCTATAGTTTTATCATAGTTCCTATCAGTCTTTCAATGCTCAGCTCTCTAGCGTTTCTAGAAGTGGGTAATGTTACTTTTACATAACTTTACATTTATAGGGGAGGAGAGTAAATGAAAATATTGGACTTTTTAAATTTTTTCCCATGGTTTTATCATAATTTCTATCAGCATTCCAATGCTCAGCTCTCTAGCGTTTCTGGAAGTGGGCAATGTTAGTTTTATATAACTTTACATTTATAGGAAAGGGAAGTAAATTAAAATGTTGGTTTTTGAATTTTTTCATATAGTTTTATCATATTGTCTTTCAGTCTTAAAAAGTTCAGCTCTCTAGCGTTTCTGGAAGTGGGCAGTGTTACTTTTACATAACTTTAAAGGTATAGGGGAGGGGAGTAAATTAAAATTGTGGAGTTTTTTGATTTTTTCCTTTAGTTTTATCATAGTTCCTATCAGTCTGCCAAAGCTCAACTCTCTAGAATTTCTGGAAGTGGGCGATGCTACTTTTACATAACTTTAAATGTATAGGGGAGGGGAGTAAATTAAAATTTTGGGGTTTTTTGATTTTTTCCAGGGGTTTGGTCATAATTTCTATCAGTCTGCCAAATTTCAGCTTTGTAGCATGTCTGGAAGTACAGTAGAATATTGATGATCTATACATGAGTGAGTCAGTGAGTGAGTGGCAATTTCGACGTTTTTTGAAATTTCTTTACTACTTTATGGAATTTCATGAAACTTGGAGGGTTTGTTAACTCCATGGAGATCTACGACTGTGCCCAGTTTGAGATTCGTAGCTCATTCCCAAGTAGAGTTTTAGGTAGGTCAAATATCGGCTGAAATGTTTCCAGAAAAGATGGTTACGGCGCGCGAACTTGGCTGGCACTGCCGTGCCCTCAGATTCTTGGGGGTGGAAAACAAGAACGCTGTCAAGTTTATTGATAATTATATATAGACTTGGTCCTAAAAAACACACGCACCACAGATCCGTTGTGTTTTTCGATGAAATTACATTTGTTGTAGAAAAACAGAATTTCTCAAACTTGAAAAATTTCATGCAGAATCGATCGAGCGTTAAAAATTCATCATTATGACCATTTTATATGAATAAAAAAGAGAATAAAAAGGTGAAAAAAATGTTTTTTTTTGTTTGGCGCTTTAAGCGGGGTCTTCACATAACGTTTTACCTTACGTCTTGCCTGTTCAGTCAAAACGCATCAAGTAAAACTTTGTGTGTAGACGGAAAAACGGACGTTTTACTTGAACTGATTTAAGACGGAAGACCGCCTAGAGAACTGACCGGATCACGCATTATTTTCCAAAAAAACCATTGTTTTGTATCGAAAACTAATCTAAAAACGTACGTTAAAACTATCAAGTCTGTACGCTAGTCTTTCAACCGTTATACTTGACCCCTTTGACTGACAGGCAAGACGCTTTAAGCAAGGTCTAGACATAACATTTTACCTTACGTCTTGCCTGTCAGTCAAAAGGGTCAATTATGACGGTTGAAAGACTAGCGTACACACTTGATAGTTTTAACGTACGTTTTTAGATCAGTTTTTGATACACCATGGAGCAAGCACTGCTTTTGTCAATAATGTTTTTTGTTTTAAATGTCTATGACTAACCGTTTCAGTAACTGAACACCAGTTTTTCAAAATGTTGTGCTGATTTAGTTTGGTAATGTCCCCTGAAGATGTAAGTTTCTGCTTACGAAACATGTCGGGACTATTTGTTTAAAACAAATTAAAAATTAGTAGAGGAAGACAATAACCTGTTTGATTTCCTAAAACATTATCTTATCTAATGTCGGGCGTTTCGTATACCAACTTCTAAGTTGCACTCGAAAGAAATTAAAATTGTATGCACTACCACAAGAGATGCCGCTAAAACTGACGTTTTACCGGAAACAAAGCCTCTACCGATCAGTTCAACAGGTCCGACTTCAGTCCTGTTCAGTTCAGGCAAAACATACGTTTTATTGTCTACACGAAACGTTTTGCCTGATCCGTTTTACCAGATCAAGTAAAACGCCAGGCAAAACGTTATGTGTAGACCCCGCTTTACACCCGGTTTCCATCAGGTGACGCTGCATTTAAAACCGGTGCAAATCCATGGCTCGTCACGTGAGACGTTTTTTGAATCGGGGTGGGCACGCATAAGTGGAAACTAGGCTTTAGTAAAGTGAACAAGGGAAGGGAGTAATATTTTTAAATAACAAAAACATGACGCCATTTTTTTTTTAATAAATGAATGGGAATCAAAGTAGACAGATATAGAGACTCATAAATTTAAAGTTAAATTTTATCGTAAACTGTTTCAAGTTTAAAACAAAGTACCTACCTAGTACATACATATTTATTTTTTAGCGTTAAGTAATTTATGAGAATTATCGGCGGTCATAAAAAAGTTTAAATATGTAATTAAAAAAACAACGAAAATAAATATGTACGTATGAAACTGGTTTTTTTCGACGTTTTGGCCGATATTTACGTCATCTGCTTATTTTTTTCTGTATACGGTTGTAATTTAAATTACCTATATATAAAACCAAACCATCTGGAATTAAGAGGTATAGGTATCTATGTTTAGGATTGTTTATGTTTACTATGCGCGTGTGTGTGTGCGTATGTGTATTTATCTCCGTAACACGATTCCTCCTAAACCACTGAACCGATTTTCATAAAATGTTCAAGTAAAATAATGAACAATCCTGTAAAGAGCCGATTTGATTTTGGTCAAAATCCATAAATAATAACGACAGTTTTTGACAGTTAAAAATTGAAAAAAAAAATTCTTAAGGGCAGCATATAGTAGAACACGTTTTTTTCTGTCAATAATTTAAAGTGAAACCTCCCATAAGCGGACACTCACGGTTTCGTCGATTTTGTCCGCTTATTGGAGGTGTCCGCTTATGAGAGAGAACTGCGAAATTTTAATATATATTTATTAACAATTTTCGCTCCTTGAGCTTTTCCGATATTCAAGTTTTCAGCGATCTTTCGTGCTGATAGATATTCCTTCTCCGAAACGTTAACAACTTCCATTTTTTCACTTAAACTAAGAAGTTTTTTACTGGGCGTCATTTCAAAGAGATCTATTACTACCCAACTGAACAATAAAAATAAAACACAGCAGTCCCGCCGAATAAAATATGTTGTAAATACAACAGAAGTATTTAGTAGTAGTAGTAGTAGTGGGGGGGGGTTGACCCGCAGGTCTGACAAGTAGGCCAGAGTAGGCCCTTTTTGCCATGCCCCAAGTCTGTCCCTTAACCCACTCTCTGCACTTCCCTTTGATGGTCGGGTAACTCATTGGGCCTTCCTGTTCTCTTTACAAAGTCCAGTAAGTCTGCCCATTTGAGCATGTGCAGTTCTTCCTCGCTCAGAGTTGGCGCTCCGAGTGCCTGTTGTCTCATCCTTGCGTAGGCCTCGCATTCTGCCATTCTGGTGTCTTGATGTCTCTTCTTCCTGTCCACAGGCTGGGCAGGTAGGGTCATTCTCGACTCCTATACGTGTCATGTGCTTCCTCAACCGGTTATGTCCGGTTAGAGACCTATCAGCAGTCCGAGGTCTTTTCGTGTTCGTCCCAGCATCCATCTAATTCTGGTCGCTTTTGGACGGTCTACGAATTCTCTGGTCTGTCTGCAACCCGTTCCTGTTTCCCAGGAGTTTAATAGCGCGTCCTGGGCCCATTTGTTGAGTCCGCTTGGCACTTGTCTTTTTGTCACGCCCAAAAGTGGCTCCGGTCCTACATAGGCGGTTTATGCCCCGAGTCGTGCGAGTTCGTCCGCCTTCTCGTTGCCTGGTACCCCCGTATGTCCCGGAACCCAAACCAGCGTCACCCGTTTGCCATCGCTTAGGGTCTCCAGCGCCTCTGCGCATTCTTCCACCAAGGCGTCAGCAATCTTGGGTGCGTTTAGCGCCTTCAGGGTGGCTTGACTGTCAGAGCATATATATATAAGCTCCTCTTCGCTGTTCCGAACCTCTTCTAGGGTTGCCGCTATTATTATGGCGGCAATACAGAAGTATTTAGTCTCTGCATTAAAACGGACAAAAGTATATACTTATGTCGTGCAACGCTCCGTCCCGTTGTCAGAGGTTCGCGTCCGGTTAAGGGAAGTTTCAAAATTTTTTAACCAAAAAAAATGGAGGGTCTGTTTATAGGAGTGAATTTCACATGTAAAGAAATAGGGAAAAGCTTGGTTCCAACAAATTTGTCCGCCTAAAGGGAGTGTCCGCTTAATAGAGGTGTCCGCAAGAAGACGTTTCACTGTATATGTCCTAGGAAGGTATCAGATCCATCATGGATCCATTTATTAGTTTATAAAACCATTTTTCCAACAAAAACTTAATTTATTCTTTTAAACGGTTATTGATTGTCTGGCCAAAAAAAAACGGATATTAATTAAATATTCACTTTTTTTAGCCTTGACCAACATTTGAATAATTATTATTGTTTGTACAAAAAATTCGGGGAAAAATATTGATATATAAAATAAATAAAACTTAAAATAACAATTTTAAACTACGCGTTAGGCCAAAAATTATTAGCCAGTATGGTTTTTAGTTTCCAAAATAAAGTAACTTCGATTTGATATCCCACAAACTCATTTTTATTAAAACTATATTTCTATTAGGTATTTTTATTTTGCCTGAATTTGCGATTATCAGAAAGCGATAAAACTAAACAAAGGTGTATTTTATTATTGTTTTTTATTGCGAAGTTTAGGCACTCAATTTTAACACAATCAAATTGTTCAAAAAAATATATACATTTTCTTTTATTTAAAAAGTCTTTTAAAAATAGAATATTTCCTAACAAGTGGAGAAAGTGGTACTTTTGCGCACGCGATTGCAGCAATCAAGTGCGGAAAAGAAACTTTCCGCATGAGTTATGAACACTATTTTTTATTTGAGCGTGTGGAAAACAAAAAAAAACAGAAATAGATAATATAAAAAAAAAATGCGGAGCGCAGAAAAGCAGCACTTTCTAAACTACCTAAAAAATTACCAGTTTAATAAAACTCCTTCCAACAAAAATATTTTTGAAATCCAGGAATGTATTTTGATGGTATAGAAAATTATAAAAAAAGTTATACAATATGGAGGCAGTACCCAGCCAGTTTGAGAATGCGTATCCAAATTATTTTTAAAAGTAAGGATGGTTTTTTGTTGGGACAGAACACAAATACTCTGCCAATATATGGGCCCCTAAGCTCACACTAGGTACTATAGTTATAGTGTACGTGTGAGCTAATATAACTAAAAACTGAAATATATTTTATTCAACTCCAGACTAAATTACCTTTTGTTTGATACCACACAAGCCATGTTTTTGAAATCTACCCCCACCCTTAAAAAAAAAACAAAAAACTAAAATGTATTTTGTTAAACTCCGGACTCAATTACCTTTCGTTTGATATCACACACGCCATATTTTCACTTAAACTCTAATTTTTAAAATATACCCCCACCCTTTTTTTTTAAATAAATTAAAATGTATTTTGTTTAACTGCAGACTCAATTACCTTTCGTTTGATATCACACACGCCATATTTTCACAAAAACTCTAATTTTTGAAATCTACCCCCACCCTTTTATTTGGTTTGTGTTCGGTGGATTTTGTTCATTTTTAAATGGGACCATCTCGACCCAAGACCCAGCCTAGGTACCAAATTTCATTAAAATCGGCCAAGCGGTTTTTGAGTTATGCGCGTTGGTCGTTACAGACAGACATACAGACAGACAGACAGACAGACAGACAGACAGACAGACAGACAGACAGACAGACAGACAGACAGACAGACAGACAGAGAGACAGACAGACAGACAGACAGACAGACAGACAGACAGACAGACAGACAGACAGACAGACAGACAGACAGACAGACAGACAGACAGACAGACAGACAGACAGACAGACAGACAGACAGACAGACAGACAGACAGACAGACAGACAGACAGACAGACAGACAGACAGACAGACAGACAGACAGACAGACAGACAGACAGACAGACAGACAGACAGACAGACAGACAGACAGACAGACAGACAGACAGACAGACAGACAGACAGACAGACAGACAGACAGACAGACAGACAGACAGACAGACAGACAGACAGACAGACAGACAGACAGACAGACAGACAGACAGACAGACAGACAGACAGACAGACAGACAGACAGACAGACAGACAGACAGACAGACAGACAGACAGACAGACAGACAGACAGACAGACAGACAGACAGACAGACAGACAGACAGACAGACAGACAGACAGACAGACAGACAGACAGACAGACAGACAGACAGACAGACAGACAGACAGACAGACAGACAGACAGACAGACAGACAGACAGACAGACAGACAGACAGACAGACAGACAGACAGACAGACAGACAGACAGACAGACAGACAGACAGACAGACAGACAGACAGACAGACAGACAGACAGACAGACAGACAGACAGACAGACAGACAGACAGACAGACAGACAGACAGACAGACAGACAGACAGACAGACAGACAGACAGACAGACAGACAGACAGACAGACAGACAGACAGACAGACAGACAGACAGACAGACAGACAGACAGACAGACAGACAGACAGACAGACAGACAGACAGACAGACAGACAGACAGACAGACAGACAGACAGACAGACAGACAGACAGACAGACAGACAGACAGACAGACAGACAGACAGACAGACAGACAGACAGACAGACAGACAGACAGACAGACAGTCAGACAGACGGCGCAACAAAAAAGTTTCAAAATCATCTGAAACGCAAAGATATATAAAAAGTTTTGAAATCGGAGCAACTTTTTTTTCTCGAAAAAATTAGGATCACCATAGCTCACACTACTATAGTATAGTATATGTGTGAGCCATTGAGTTGTATAACGCCCTAAAAGGGCGTTAGAGACGGAAAGACAAGGCATTTTTTATTGACCCTATCCAATTTGGTTCCTATGGTCGGGTATTTCTTTTACAGTAAAAACAGAGATAGACATTATTGAACATGTGAAACGGACAAAGATAGGGTGATTTTGCATGCTAATAATACCCTAGATAATATAAGGGTACTTTTATCTCTTTCACACTGACGGCATAAGTGCGACAGAAAAGCAGCTGGCTACCTTTAATCCACCTGCCGTATTTTGAGTGATTCTACCTGTTAGTCCGTGTATACAGGGAAAACTGATAGACAATGTTGTATAAGTACGGAAATGATTTTTTTTGAATTTTGTGCGGGAATATTACAAAAAGAAATCTTAAAACGTTTAAAAACAAGTTTAGAAGTAACTATTTGAGTTTAAACATGGTCCAAAATTGTTTTTTGTGCAAAAGAAGAAAAAAAATCCATAAAAAAACATTTCATGGGTAAGTCGTCTTGACGGATAGTTTTTCCTAAAATACGAGAAAGTTCAGTAGCGTCACGATAGATAGTTTTTTCTACGACCGTGCGATTTTACCCTCACACATTTTGATTCAGAAAGTGTCACTTCCCCGCACTTTTTTTTGCATTGCATGAAAATTAACAAAAAGTATTTGATTTTCTTAAAAATGATTTCTTTTTAAATGCTTACATACCGATTTTTATCCAGTTTTGTTTTTTCGAACCAAACTTTTGACATGTCACGGTCGAGTTTCATACATCTTGATGAATTGTTACACACACTGATCTATGTTTTTATAAATTTCGATAAATTTAATGTTTTTTGCGGACTTTACAGTAATTTTAAGTTAAATTTTGGTCTTTCATCGCGAAAGTATATAATTATTATTATATGACCACCGCGACCGGTCTACAGGCCGGTATCATATGTTTATGTCCTTCTAATGTCATTTGACTATCATGCTGTCTTACTTAATAAGGTCACTTAGTTTAATTAATAATTTTGTCCTACATAATATAAAAGAAGAATAGAAACCAACAAAAAATTTGTGACACTTCGATTACCCATTTTCTTTGATTGCGATGGATTAGGGTGACCAGATTACGGTTTATTAGGGTGCCCAGAGTGCGCAAAAAAAGATTTTGAAAAATTTCCCTAAAAAAATTGAAGACCAAACACTCACTCGCCACTCAATGTTTATGGTCGCATACACTAATCCTCACTCGATTTCCGACGATTATGGACAATGGTTACCCCCTGGACATAAACCTAACAACTTTTACTATATTTATTAACAATAGGTAGGTTAGGTTTGGTTAGGTTGGGTAAGGTTGGGTTAGGTTGGGTTAGGTTGGGCTGGGTTGGGTTAGGTTGGGTTAGGTTGGGTTAGGTTGGGTTAGGTTGGGTTAGGTTGGGTTAGGTTGGGTTAGGTTGGGTTAGGTTGGGTTAGGTTGGGTTAGGTTGGGTTAGGTTGGGTTAGGTTGGGTTAGGTTGGGTTAGGTTGGGTTAGGTTGGGTTAGGTTGGGTTAGGTTGGGTTAGGTTGGGTTAGGTTGGGTTAGGTTGGGTTAGGTTGGGTTAGGTTGGTTTAGGTTGGGTTAGGTTGGGTTAGGTTGGGTTAGGTTGGTTCAGTTTGAGTATGTTCGGTTAGGTTCCGCTAGGATTGTTTAGGTTAGGTTTAGCTATATTCGGTTCAGTTTAAGCAAATCGAACCGAACCAAACCGAACCGTTAGATTCGGTTTGATTTGGTTCATTTCGATACGGATGGGTTCAGTTTGCTTTTGTTCAGTTAGACCTTCGATAAATTTTAAAAAAGTAAATAATTATTAATTTTTAGTGTTTTAAGGAATAAAAATTGATATAATGTTCAATTAAACTAATTTTTATTTGTAAAAATGTAGGAATCATAATTTTCTTGATTTTGTTTTGAATTTCATGCTTTTTTAAAAATTGTGCATTTTCATAAAAGGACCAAAAAACTGACCCGATTTCGATCAGTGACCTTAGTTATTTCAAGTTTTTGTTGACAGCTGATAGACGTCAGGGACCGTTTTGTTTCAGTTTGAAATGAGAAAATGCTTCTTTTGTAGCAATTTGTATGGGTTTTAATGGGGTTTTAAGAATGTTTCAATTTCAATTTTTTTAACAAAATCAACGATAGTCCGCAATTTTTTTTTTTAGAAATCACTATAAAATGGTCTAAAATTATCATTTTTCAAAAAACTTCGTATTTTTAAGAAAGGTGGTAAAACGTACCAGACCCCTGAAATGTGTTGCAGTCTAGGACAACTGGGCGCCGCCAACTCGGCGCCACCAACTGGGCGGCAGGCCAACTGGGCGCCGGGCCAACTTGACGCCGAGCCAACTGGGCGCCGGACTAAAATATTTTTTCTTGATAAAATGTGCAGATAAAAAACAAACTTAAAAAAATTAAAATGGCGCATCCAAAATGGCGGACTTTCTTATTTATGCATCGATATGTATCGAATATGGAACTTGGCGGTGTTTCAAGTCGCAGAACACTACACCTACCAAATCTCAACACTCGACTTAATAGATGTTGAAAGTTTTGTATAAATAACATATTTATTTTATTTTTATCTGCACATTTTATCGAAAAAAAAATAGTCCGGCGCTGAGTTGGCCCGGCGCCCATTAGGCCCGGCGTGGCGCCCTGTTGGCGGCGCCGAGTTGGCCCGGCGCCCGGTTGTCCCATTCCGATTTGAAATTTTTAGTTCCGAAATTTCATCTGACTCGAGCATAACTTGTAGTCCACCCAAGAAAAGAAGAGTTGAAGAAGACCCTTGTTCAAAGAAAGAAAATATTTTACCTGGAAGGTACAACATTTGTAAAGTTCTAAGATGAAAACAATAATTTTAATACATCCACTGCACTTAGCATGCTTAGAAATTCTTTTTACTCTTTTTTTTTACTGAAGAGAATTTTGTAAACACACACAAGTAAGTATTCATGAATTATTTATTATTCAAACAGAAAATTGTTGATAAAAAAATTCTAGTGGAATTCAAAATTTTTATTTTGCGCCGCCACTGCCCTTTTTTATCCAAGACAAGCAAATAGAATATTTTTGCGATGTTGCATGTTTCCGCACTCACCAAACCGAAATTCTATTTTTATCCCTATTTTGCTCATTAAATTCTTACTTGTATTTGGTTAATTGCGATAAAAGCTTGATATAATGGCAATTTTGGCCCATGCCGGGTCTACCCGTAGGGTATAGAAGTCAATGGTGTGAGCTAAAAATACTCTGCCAATATATGGGCCCCTAAGCTCACACTAGCTACTATAGTTATAGTGTACGTGTGAGCTAATATAACTAAAAACTGAAATATATTTTATTCAACTCCAGACTAAATTACCTTTTGTTTGATACCACACAAGCCATGTTTTGACAAACTCAAATTTTTGAAATCTACCCCCACCCTTAAAAAAACAAAAACTAAAATGTATTTTGTTAAACTCCGGACTCAATTGCCTTTCGTTTGATATCACACACGCCATATTTTCACATCAATTCTAATTTTTGAAATCTACCCCCACCCTTTTATTTGGTTTGTGTTCGGTGGATTTTGTTCATTTTTAAATGGGACCATCTCGACCCAAGACCCAGCCTAGGTGCCAAATTTCATTAAAATCGGCCAAGCGGTTTTTGAGTTATGCGCGTTGGTCGTTACAGACAGACATACAGACAGACAGACAGACAGACGGCGCAACAAAAAAGTTTCAAAATCATCTGAAACGCAAAGATATATAAAAAATTTTGAAATCGGAGCAACTTTTTTTTTCTCGAAAAAATTAGCTCACACTACTATAATATAATATATGTGTGAGCTAAAAATACAATAAGGAGGCACTGCCTCAGCCATTTTCGGAATACGTACCCAAATTTTTAAGTGAAAAACTAAATACTCACTGAATCGACTAAACGGCAATTTCCCTTGAAAAAGATTTTCTGGGAAAATTAGAGACACATACATGTCTTTAAAAATAGCAATGACATTTTGTGAACTCGGATCTTGGAAATCCTTGGGATGAAAAGTTTCTTTGAAATAGAAAATGTTCTGTACATACAGGGTGTCCCAAATTGGGCACTTTTAGGGGGTTTAAGGTACTTCTAGGGGAGACAGAGAAAAACTGACCACGCATTGCGAGGCTCAAATTTCAAGAGAAGACTTAAAGTAAAAACAGCAGTTCGAAATATTGTCTCGTCTTTGAGCAACGGGCGCTTTTTGAAAAGTCTGCATTTTGGAAGGGGGTCTATAACTTCGTTCTTAGTGGAAATTTTGATTTAGAGTAAATTGCAATTTTAAAGACTTTGTCACGAGGAATTCACCCGCTAAATTAAATTTTAACTGTCACTTTTAGTTTTTGAGATATGACATAAAGTTGCACATTTTCTTATGGAATGGCCTATATTTTAATTAATTTTCGAATGCGTTATTGAATTCTTTTCAAAATGATGTAACATATGTCATAGTTTGATTGAGCGGTTTCGGAGATAATAAAGTTTTTTATTTTTATCTAGTGTGCGTTGAATGACGTCATGTGCTATTGACATGAAAGTCTTGTGGTCAAATCCTACTTCAATGCTCCTATAGTTTTGTTGTCTTATACTATGCAAATCAAGTTGGCCTTGCGTCTTGGCGTTTTGTCATTGTTTTCAATTGTTCAAACAATTTGACATTACGCTTTGATGTGAAATTATTTTGCACAAAAGCGTGTTTAATTTTATTTTGAAATATATATCAAAACGATGTAAAGTATGACAATGTTACTGTGTAAAATAATAAAAATACTGGAGTGCCTTGACCTGCCTCAGCAGGAAATCATAGCGCACTAGAAATAAGTGAAAAAGCTGAATATCTCCTAAACCGCTCAATCAAACAATGACGTATAATACATCATTTTGAAAATAATTCAATGACAGATTCGAAAATTAATTCAAATAGAGGCCGAACCGAACCGACAGAGATTTTCTTTTTCATTAATTAAAAATAAGCTAACTTTTTAACGGAGCATCGTATGAATATGCAGTTTTCGGAATATTGTAGACTACATTTTGGTCAATAATTTGTATTATAACCAAAAACTTTGTAAGACCTTTAGTTTCTGAGAAATTTACAAAAAACTGTTTTTAAGGCCATGATATATCATGGCTTCACTTGAAGTTAGGCTAGCTAGGAAGGTATCAGATCCGTAATGGATCCATTTTATTTTTATAATTATCTATCTTTTTTTTCTTAACTGAAAAAGATTTAATTATCCGTTGAAAAATAAAAAATTCTAGAAATATTTTTTCCTATGCATTCCAAGTATTTTTTTAAAAAGCAAACTGCTTTTTTTTCGGGAACTCAAAAAACGTTTGTTTTATAAACAATATAAATTCCAGCCTAATGCGTTGGTTTTGAGATTGATTAGCCATTGACAGATGAATGATTTTTATCTTTTAGTTTTTTGGGTTAATTTCAACACAAAAAAACAGTGCACCTATTTTTATTAATATTATTATTATATATTTCAGATTTGAGAGTACTATCCTAATACCCTGAGAGTGTCTGAAAGTAGACTCGCATGGTAGCTCTCTCTTTGCTTCACACGGTGAAATACTGTGCCAATATATGGGCCCCTAAGCTCACACTAGGTACTATAGTTATAGTGTACGTGTGAGCTAATATAACTAAAAACTGAAATATATTTTATTCAACTCCAGACTAAATTACCTTTTGTTTGATACCACACAAGCCATGTTTTGACTTAAACTCAAAATTTTTTAAATCTACCCCCACCCTTAAAAAAACAAAAACTAAAATGTATTTTGTTAAACTCCGGACTCAATTACCTTTCGTTTGATATCACACACGCCATATTTTCACTTAAACTCTAATTTTTAAAATATACCCCCACCCTTTTTTTTAAATAAATTAAAATGTATTTTGTTTAACTGCAGACTCAATTACCTTTCGTTTGATATCACACACGCCATATTTTCACATAAACTCTAATTTTTGAAATCTACCCCCACCCTTTTATTGGGTTTGTGTTCGGTGGATTTTGTTCATTTTTAAATGGGACCATTTCGACCCAAGACCCAGCCTAGGTACCAAATTTCATTAAAATCGGTCAAGCGGTTTTTGAGTTATGCGCGTTGATCATACAGACATACAGACAGACAGACAGACAGACAGACAGACAGACGGCGCAACAAAAAAGTTTCAAAATCATCTGAAACGCAAAAATATATAAAAAATTTTGAAATCGGAGCAACTTTTTTTTTCTTGAAAAAATTAAGATCACCATAGCTCACACTACTATAGTATAGTATATGTGTGAGCTAAAATTTTGTCTACAATGAAAACACGTTTTTTCTTACATAAATTGTTTTACCTTAAAACAATTTGTTTTGAATTAAAATATTTCTCTTTAGTTCAACGCAGCATTTAATCTTGAAATGAGACTTTATTTTTCTTCTTTAATTGTTTTGTTTCAGTATAATCCATTTTGTAACAAAGCAAATTGTCTTCATATAAGTAATATTTTGCTGCCAGAGAAAACGGTGCCTTAGATTAATTCAATTCCAATTTATAATAAAACAATTTCTGTTTCACATTAAAATAAAAGGCACGACATTTTTTGTGCAAAACCAAGAAAATATTCTCTTGATGAATAGGAAAGCACAAAATATTATACTTCAAAGCAATTTGCTTTGATCTAAGACAATTTTTTTTACCGTGCAGACGCCAGAGTTGCCCTCTGACATCAAATTAGATCTGTCCTCTATTCACCGAAGCTGTCTGACAGATACTCTCCAAAATGTGTCAATTTGCAGAAAATACTCTCAAAATCAGTTTCTGCTTTAACATTTAAAATTTTATTTATACTTGACCCCTATTAACATATTTAAAAAAAAAAACGACTTTTCTATATTTATTTCAAAAATCACTTATTTATAGATTCATTTTAAAAATCATTGAAGCCTAAATTTTTGGAAAGAATTCAAAAAAATTAATGTGTCACTTCTCAACAGTGATCACGAACAGAGGTGGGAGACTCTAGCTCTGGAGTCGTTCATTAGGAAATTATGTTTTTTTTTTAGTTTTTTAGTGAATTTTTTGTCTTAATACGCGCGGGTATCTACTTATAAAATAATTTTTAACCAGTAAATTTAACTTTTCCCAAATCAACTAAATCCAGATTAAACTACGCGTGTGATCATTGAAAAAAAATTGTTTTATCTGTTAACTGCAGATTAAGTTTAAACCAAGTTTAACTAACTAATTAATCATTGTGGAGTTAATCAAAGTAACCAAAAAAGCTCAGGGTAGACACCCTTTGGCTAAAAATTTATGGAACCATGTGTTTCTAAAAAAATCCAGGTTTGTATAGATTTTTTAGTTAAGTTTTAGTCTTAATACTCGCAATATCTTTTATTAACAGGTTTTTATCATTAACTAGTTAATTTAACTAAACCAAGTTTAACTTTAATCCGGGTAAACTAAATCCAGATTAAAATAGAAGTGTGATAATTGAAAAGAAACATCGTTTTTCTGTTAATTGAGAGGCCTATAAATATTAAACCAAGTTTTACTTTAACCCGGATTAACTTAATCTCGATTACGCGTGTAACCAATAAAAAACATTTTGTCTGTTTACTACAGATTAAGTTTAACTAACTATACTATAATTTTGGTGTTAATCAAAGTAACCAAAAAAGCTCAGGGTAGATTTGGCTAAAAATTTATAAAACCTTGTGTTTCTAAAAAAATGCAGGTTTCTTATGGATTCTCCATTAAATCTCCATCCCGATTAAAATAGGTGTGTAATAGTTGAAAAAAAAATCGTTTTTCTGTTAACTTCAGATTAAATTGAACCCAAGTTTAACTGACTAAACTATAATACCATGTGTTTTTAAAGAAATGAAGGTTTGTAATGAATTCTTAGTCTTAATACGCGCAAGGTCTTTTATAAAAATATTTTTATTATTAACCTGTTAATTTATCTAAACCAAGTTTAACTTTAACCCGAGTTAATAAATCCCAATTAAAATAGGTGTGTAATAATTGAAAAGAAAAATCGTTTTTTTGCCTAAAAATGTATGAAACCATGTGGGCGAATCAACCATGTGTTTCTTGAAAAATCCAGGTTTGTATATAGCTTTTTTAGGTAATTTAACTAAACTAAGTTTAACTTTAACCCGAGTTAATTAAATCCTGATTAAAATAGGTGTGTAATAGTTGAAAAGAAAAATCGTTTTTCTGTTAACTTCAGATTAAACTGAACCCAAGTTTAACTGACTAAACTATAATACCATGTGTTTTTAAAGAAATGAAGGTTTGTAATGAATTCTTAGTCTTAATACGCGCAAGGTCTTTTATAAAAATATTTTTATTATTAACCTGTTAATTTATCTAAACCAAGTTTAACTTTAACCCTAGTTAATAAATCCCAATTAAAATAGGTGTGTAATAATTGAAAAGAAAAATCGTTTTTTTGCCTAAAAATGTATGAAACCATGTGGGCGACTAAACCATGTGTTTCTTGAAAAATCCAGGTTTGTATATAGCTTTTTTAGGTAATTTAACTAAACTAAGTTTAACTTTAACCCGAGTTAACTAAACCCAGATTAAAAAAGGTAAAAATTGTTTTTCTGTTAATACGAGACCTATAGAATAATATTAAACCAAGTTTAACTTTAACCCACAATAAGTAAATCGAGATTAAACTACGCGTATATAAAAAAATTCTTAACTAACTAGATAGCTATACATATTAATTTTGAACCGAGTTTATGTAACTAACTATATAATTGTGGAGTTAACCAAAGTCACCAAAAAAGCTCAGGGTAGACCCCCTTTGCCTAAAAATTTATGAAACCATGTCTTTCTTAAAAAACTTAGCTTTGTATATAGCTTTATTAGATAATTTTTAGTCACTTACCAAGTAATTTAACTAAACTACGATTAACTTTAACCCCAGTTAACCAAATCCAGATTAAAAAAGCAAAAATCGTTATTTAGAGAACTATAAATTAATAATACTAACTGAAAACTAATAGTATAATAATTGTGAAGTTAATCAAAGTTTAAAAAAAGCTAAGTATTTATTATTACGTCATATTATGATTATATTAAGAAACGCTTTAAGCTAAGTAACAAAAAAAAGTCGGTGAGATGGACCCTTGATAAGGAACACTTAAGGCCAAATAACGAAAAAAAAGTCGGTGCGATGGGCTATAAGTGTTTCCATCCAGGTTTGTAGTTACATTTAAAAAAATAATTCTTTAATCATAAAATTAATTAATGAATCCTATCGTTTGTGTATTATATTTACAAATACCCTGTGTAAAAAAAAAGCGAGGAAAAATAAGTTCAAGAATTTTTAAGGGTCGATGCCGTGTGCTTCAATAATAATTGGAGAAAAAAGTCCTGAATAAGGTTTTTTCGAATATCTATTCAAAACTGCAAAAGGATCCATATGTGCGAATCTTTTTTAATTGAAGTGTCTACTTGGCTTACTTCTACGTCGCTGCCTATATTGGCAAAAAAAACAGGATTTTTTCCATGTAGAACGTGTCCTATTTTTGATGGGAATAAATAGAAGACAGAATTATTAATAAGCTCTTTTTGTGAACTCTTAAAAATGGTGTTATCAGATTTTTTCTCATATATCCATTCGTTTTTATATGGGAGCTTTTTGAAAAAATTGAAATTTTAACAAAGCTATCTATCTATTTAGCACTCTTCTCTGTCTTTCGCCGTGTTTATCCATCTAGTTCCCGCATGTTTCTTCAAATCGTCGGCCCATTTCATTTGGGGTCCTCCCCTACTTCTTTTACTTTCCCAAGGTCTTCAGTTTACAATATCTTTGTTCCATCGATCGTCTTTCTGTCTGATATTATGACCGGTAAATTTCCATTTTAATTTTGCTACTTCTCCTCTTACATTTCTTACTTTTGTTTAATTACTTATCCATTCATTCCTTTTTCTATCTGTTAGCATTACATGTAACATTTGTCTTTACATTGATCTTTGGGCTTTTGTTACCTCATCCATTTTTGATTTTCTAACCGTCCAGGTCTGGGCTCCATAGGTAAGTACAGGAAGGATACATTGGTTATACATTTTCGTTTTGAGGTCCTGAGCATATTTTTTATATTTTAATATGTTACTTAATTTTACTATAGATAGATGCTTTAACTGCCCAGTGTTCAATGCTATCGAAAGCTTTTTCAAAATCTATAAACACACTATATAGTGGAACGTTGTATTCGTTAGCTCGTTCTATTAGGATTTGTATGGTTAATAGGTGGTCAATTGTACTGAAACCTTTTTTGAAGCCCCCTTGTCCATTTCATTGATATCCGTTACATTTTGTTGTTCATCTATCTGTTAATATTTTCGTGAAAACCTTATAAATTACATTGAGGAGTGTTACAGGTCGATAGTTTTTTAGGTCTGCTCTATCGCCTTTCTTATGTAGAATAATGGTTCATTTTATTTTTATATTTTTTTCAGGAGAAAACAAACCAATATCTTGCTTAATTTATACAACATATTTTAATCCTGTATAACAGATGTTCATGGCAACTTATTTTGTGGAAAAAAATGTTATTCTAAAATTTTTGACAGTGTAGGTGTGGTTTTTCACATTCATTTATATTAAAAAAGTTAAATACGCGGGGCTGGAAATTTGTTTCCCAAATATAAATTGTTTTAAATTGGTTGCAAAATAATAAAACTTTAAAAATTTAGTTTTTTTTTCCTAAGATTCGTCCCCTTGCATTTTATCAAAAGGTTTAGATTCGTGGGTTATAGGGGTAGATGTAGAGAAAACACTTTGGTTTTTGGCAACGTTTCGTGGACAATTTCCACTTTAAGGCTTGAAAAAGTGGAAATTGTCCACGAAACGTTGCCAAAAACAAACTGTTTTCTCTACATCTACCCCTATAACCACAAAAAATATAGGTTAACCCACGAATCTAAACCTTTTTTAAAAATTTAGTTTTTCTTTTACATTTGTCAATGTCAAAAACAAATTGCTGTGTCACAATTGTGACGTAATTTTTTTCCTCAAAAAAAATTGAATAATAAAAAATAAGCAAGATATGATTTTTTTTGAAATTACGATAAAATGGAGTTGTCAAGATATTGTGTTTTTGCCATCAATTCTCAATCAGGTCCGTAATTAACTTTTTTCCTCAAAATAAGTCATCACGAACACCTTTTTACAGACTTGAAATATCTTGAAAAATAAGCAAGAAATAAAGGTTTACTAAATTTATAATATTTTTAATGAAAACTACGGGGGTGGGTAAAAATCTGATATGTAACATCAATTTTAAGAGCTCAAACAAAGAGCTGAAATCTACAGATCGCTATCTTTATTAATGACCGAGTTTCCCATTTAATCCCATGGAAAATGGGAACAGTTTTTTAATAGATATTTTTTAATATTTATTTTTTCGTAGAAACGCCCAACTCATGCAACCCTGAACTTTGTGTTTCTTAGTTGGTATAAATAAAACCGAATTTATGTATATTTTACGATAAATCGACAAAACTTATTTGATGAAACTACAAAGTAAAGGTCATGCAAAACAACTAATAACAGGACAGCTAATAAGACAGCTTTTTGAAGCTACAAAAAATTTGAGTGATAAATAAATTGTTAAAATTTTCCGAAAAACTGAGGAAATTTATTGCTTCAAAAATCGCAAAATGACATAGAATCTTAACTCAGCGTGCGGTTTTTTCGCATCTGCATGGCCACATAATCATGCAACTCGGTTCATTTGTTCTTAAAATAAATACACGGTAAAAAAATTGTCTTAGATCAAAGCAAATTGCTTTGAAGTAAAATAATTTGTGCTTTCCTATTCGCCAAGAGAATATTTTCTTGATATAGGACAAAAAATGTCTTGCCCCTTTATTTTAATGCAAGACATTTTTTTTACCGTGTAGGTGCTTATGACACTCAGTATCCTAAACAAACGCTAAATGAAGGTTTTCAGAATCCTAACTTAGAGTACGGTTTTTTCGCATCTATATGGTCGCACCATACTTCCACTCCGCACTTTTTTTTGCCATTATAAAAATATTACTTTTAAAAGTTTGATACCCTAACAATCATCATCGAACTACAATAACTCAAACAGTTTTTGAGATACTGACGATTTTCCTTTGCCCACAGGTCCTCTGGCAACTTCAACAGCACCCAGAGCAGTGGCGGCTCGTCGAACACAAACAGTGGCGTACTTCAAAGCAACGCGGGGGGGCCGGCAGCACGCTCGGCCCCTTCCACTCCCCAAGGCCTGCTCATCACGCCTCCCAATGCTCCCGCTGCTCAGACCTCCGCAGACGCGCCCCCTGCCAGCCCTTCGGCCATCCAGAGGAGCCCCAGTCAAGCTGTCTTCAGTAAAGTTGACAAGTAAGTGGCTTTCGAGTAGAAATAAAATTTCTGACTTCCATGGTTTTTATTTATTTTAAACACAACGTTTCGGTTAGTAAGTACCTATCTCTAACCGTTTTCAAGTGTAAAGTAAACAATCCAGTCTACAGGCTATTACTTATAGTACTTGGTGTGCAGTCAGGTGTGGTGTTTTAATCCTAAGACGCTTCTTTTCCTTAAGGAGTGGTTTCCATATGCATTATAAACGCAGCGGTTTTCGCCAATGTGACTCCTTATGCAAAACTTTAGCTTCAGACCATTAAATCCTGTGGTCATTTGACCATGCATGATCCGCTAAACCAGATTTTTAAATATCCCCTAATTGGGTACTTTTTAGATGTTCATTTACTCTAACTTGAAAAGGGCGTTTCGTTTCACCTAAATATGATTTACCACAATCACACAGGATTTGGTAAATACATTCCTTATTATTTAAGGGATTTTCTGGTTTTGTTTTAGTTACAAAACTCCTTATTGTACTTCCCGATGAAAATACTGTTTTTATATTATAGCTATTATGTTTTCTGAAATCCCTTGAACATATGGAATGTTAATAACACCTAACGGATTATTATTATTTTGAGAATTTGCTACATTTGGTTTGTACAGGATTTCAGGAATTTCTAAAGGAGAAAAAGCTGACCCAAACCAAAACCTGATCCTTCTGTCCATGCCCAAACTGAAATTTTCATAAATAAAAAAGTTATACCTACCTGCCTAAATGCAGACTTTTCAAAAACTTTTTTATCTTGATGATAATGATGATGATTCATATGTAAGTGGGTCTTGCAGCCCTTCCACTGCGACCACCAGTGGGTCTATTGCGGTTCACCTTTTTTGAAGCTTTTTTTAAAAGTCGAGCCTGTCAAGTGGGAGGGGTCAATTTTTTTTCAATCCCCCAAAGAAATACCTGAAACCTCCCGAAAAACATCAAATTGTATATTCTCGTATAGACTATTAAGCAGTAAGTTTACAAAAAAAATCTATATTCACCCCTCCTTAAAACTCTTGCCTAGGTACGCTACTGTTGGCGAAATTTGTTTCATGTGCAAAATCTCCCAATTTCTAAAGTAGGTCTCTAGTATAAAAAGGGTTATGACTAGATTGAATAATTATTTATTTACACCATTACTAAAGACTTCTACACACATATATAATTTATTAAAGTGGTTTTTGTTATTAGATATGATTATCGTTAGATTATAGTGTGGAAAGTCCTTTAAAAAATCGATTTTTTCAATGGTCGGAATAAACTAATAACGTTTTTTTATCAGTTTTAGTCTAACAGTTACAACAAATGCAGCTAGTTTTTGTTTTACATATAAAGTGAACTTATTTTTTTATATAAAATATTTAAACAATCTACTTTTACCAATTGTCTAACTCTGTTTTTTTTTATAGATAACCAATCTATTATTTATCCAAAAAAAACACAATGATTAAAAATAATTATAAGATATGAAATACGCATGTTTTATATTATTGATATTAATAAGGAAATATTTTAAAACTTTTTTTCGCAGAGAAAAAATAAGTGTGTTTGTTAGTAAATTAATCATTCAAAAGCTTGATATCAGAAAAACCTTGTGATTTTTCGGAATTTTCACATTTTTTCAACTCGTATTATCAAGACTTTGGTTAAAAATAGAACACAATATTTATTATCAAAAGCTAGTAGTGTAAAGTCGCTTTTTTTAATTATATTTTTACATAAAAAAGTGTTTTTTTAAGTGATATCAAAAATGAGTTCAAAAAACGAAACAATCGCCATTTTGGCAAAAAGACTGACAGCGTTTCAGAAAAAATATTATAATTCGGCGATTTTTGAAAAATACGAAAAAACCATGCAGTATGTTGGGGATGAGGGTGATTGTGATGATAGTTCCAGTGTTGACGAGGAAGTGGATAATAATAATCAAGAGTACGTCAAAAATTAAAAAAAAAATATTTAAAAAATTTTTGATTATAAAATACCGAGAGTTTTATAATATACGCACGCGTCCAAAAATATGAAAAAAGCTAAAATGCACCATATTTTAGATACAGGGTGTTAAAATTTAAAAAAAAATGCAGCTAGTTTTTGTTTTACATATAAAGTGAACTTATTTTTTTATATAAAATATTTAAACAATCTACTTTTACCAATTGTTTAACATCTGTTTTTTATAGATAACCAATCTATTATTTATCAAAAAAATCACAACGATTAAAAACAATTGAAACATATATAAAATACACATGTTTTATAATATTGATATTTAAGGAAATATTTTAAAAGTTTTTTCGCAGAGAAAAAATAAGTGTGTTTGTTAGTAAATTAATCATTTTAAAAACTTGTTATCAGAAAAACCTTGTGATTTTTCGAAATTTTCACATTTTTTCAATGTTATCAAAAGTTTGGTTAAAAATTGATCTACACATTAAGAACACAATATTTAATATCAAAAGCTAGTAGTGTGGTCGTTTTTTTAATGATTTTTTTTATATAAAAAAGTTTTTTTTTAAGTGATATAAAAAATGAGTTCAAAAAATGAAACAATCGCCATTTTAGCAAAAAGACTGACAGCGTTTCAGAAAAAATATTATAGCTCGGCGGTTTTTGAAAAATACGAAAAAACCATGCAGTATGTTGGGGATGAGGGTGATTGTGATGATAATTCCAGTGTTGAAGAGGAAGTGGATAATAATAATCAAGAGTACGTCAAAAATTTTAAAAAAATTATGAAAACATTTTTGATTATAACATACAGGGAGTTTCATAATATATGCGCACCACTTCAGGATGTGATAGCGCGTCCAAAAATATGAAAAAAAGCTAAAATGCACCATATTTTAGATACAGGGTGTTAAAATTAAAAAAAAAATGCAGCTAGTTATTGTTTTACATATAAAGTGAACTTATTTGTTTACATAAAATATTTAAACAATCTACTTTTACCAATCTTCTAACATCTGTTTTTTTTTATAGATAACCAATATATTATTTATCAAAAAAATCACAACGATTAAAAACAATTGAAATATATGAAATACAAATGTTTTATAATATTGAAATTTAAGGAATTATATTTTTAAACTTTTTTCGCAGAGAAAAAATAAGTGTGTTTGTTAGTAAATTAATCATTTAAAAAACTTGTTATCAGAAAAACCTTGTGATTTTTCGAAATTTTCACATTTTTTTCAATATTATCAAGACTTTGGTTAAAAATAGAACACAATATTTATTATCAAAAGCTAGTAGTGTAAAGTCGCTTTTTTAAATTATTTTTTTACATAAAAAAGTGTTTTTTTAAGTGATATAAAAAATTAGTTCAAAAAACGAAACAATCGCCATTTTGGCAAAAAGATATTATAATTCGGCGGTTTGTGAAAAATACGAAAAAACCATGCAGTATGTTGGGGATGAGGGTGATTGCGATGATAGTTCCAGTGTTGAAGAGGAAGTTAATAATAATAATAACCAACAGTACGTGAAAAAACACATAAAAACGGTGGTGTTATTAACTTTAAACTTATCATGTCGAAAAATTAATAAAAATTAAGTATAAAATCATTTTTCATTATAAATAAATGTATTTGCAATTTTAACGTGGATTTTTGTTCTGATCAACTTTTCCTAATAAAAAATTGTCTTAGGTTAAAGCAAATTGCTTTGAAGTAAAATAAATTGTGCTTTTCTATTCACCAAGAAAATATTTTCTTGATATAGCACAAAAAATGTCTTGCCTCTTTATTTTAATGTGGAACAGAAATTGTTTTAATCTAAATTGGAACTGAATTAATCTAAGGCACCGTTTTCTCTGGAAGCAAAATATTACTTATATGAAGACAATTTGCTTTGTTACAAAACTAAACCAAAATAATTAAAGAAGAAAAATAAAGTCTCATTTCAAGATTAAACGCTGCGTTGAACTAAAAAGAAACATTTTAATTCCAAACAAATTGTTTTAAGGTAAAACAATTTATTCAAGAAAAGAACGTGTTTTTTTCATTCTAGACAATTTTTTAACCGTGTAGCTTTTTTAGATATAATCAAAAATAAAGGTACTTTACCCTTGGGCAAAATGTATATTTTTTGACAAAAAAATTTCATATCTAATGACTGTATTTGAAGTTTTAGAACACTTTTAATGAATTATTAATTGATAATAAAAAAGTGTTCCAAATGGTTTCATTGCGTTAAACTCAATGTTTATTTTCTTGAAAATGCGCCCCGAAGGCAGAAGGGGCGGTAAATCCTGAATTTTTTTGTTACATTATTTAAGAATGATTTCACCTTGAATATTAAAAACGAATGCTCCAGAAAAAGTATTGAGAAAATTTGAATTAAATTTTTTTTTTTATTATTAATTTTTGTTTTTTAGAACAAATCTAAAACATCTGTCAACCAGCACACCAGTGATGACAGCTCAAGGTCAACTAGCTGAGCCACCGAGCCCTAAGGCTACCAAGGACCCTAAGATTCACACCACCTCTAAGGCCAGACAGAAAAAATTTGCCAGGTATGGAAATAAAAACTTTTTTTACTAGGAACTCGCCTAATAAATATAAATTTATAAACAGAGGAATATATACCATTTAGGAAAAAACTACACTGGCCATGGAGAAGCCTGCTTCTATTCTATCTATTTAGCCTTCTTCGATCCATCTTTGGACATAGCCCCCCCCAATATCTTCTACTCTTCCCGATGGAACAAATGTATTGTAAACTGGAAACCTTGGGAAAATAAAAGAAGTCGAGGAAGAGCCCAAATGAGATGCGCGGACGATTTGAAGAAACATGCGGGAACTCGATGGATGAACACGGCTACATACAGAGAAGAGTGGAAGATACTGGGGGAGGCCTATGTCCAAAGATGAATCGAAGAAGGCTAAATAAATAGATAGATAGATAGATAGATAGATATTCTTGAAGACTTCATTGAAGCTTAATAAAATACATACATATTTTTTAGGCATTTTCCAAATGTGGAGGACGACGAAAAAGTCTTGAATCACTACTCCTGTGCTCTAATTGGTGACATTCTACTTCAGGGACATCTTTACATCACCAAAAACTACTTCGCTTTCTATTCTAACGTTTTTGGATACGTCACTAAGGTAAAAAATATAAATATCTCGAAAACCAAACAACAAATTAACATATGCATATATAGGGTGTCCCAAAATTAGGGAATATTTTAACCACGTATTCTACTTCTCAAAATAGAGATAAAAGTTCATTTAAATTAGGCTTTAAAATTGCGTTGTTTTCGAGATACAGGGTGTTGAAGTTAAAAAATAAAAATCGATTTTTTTAAAATATTATGAACAGTTTTAAACATATTATTTTCAAAATTGGTACATATACTTCATGTCTTCTTTATCATTAGCTACAATTACTTGGTCGTCAGCGAACTGTAGTGGGTATATAGTAAATCGGTTGTTAAGTTTTTTAGAGCTACTGCGATATATATTTTTTTGAAAAACAACGTCCCAAATACCGTCTTATATCACGAAAACCAAAATAGGTCGAAAAAAAACTTATAAAACAAAGTTTGTGCCCAAAATATCAAACAACTTACGCAAACCATTTTTATAAAAATCCGTGCACTAGTTTTCGAGTTTTGTTTTTAGCTTCTAATCCCAATTCTAACAGTCGAAGATATAACCAAAGAAAAAACCGCCAGAATCATCCCAAACGCAGTGGGGATAGTGACACTGGATGACAAACACATTTTCGGCAGTCTAATGTCACGTGACAGCACACTGGCATACATGAGAACGGTCTGGCAAAAAGCCAAAGCGGAGGAAATCATTCCAGAACCCGACATTGTGGTAAGAGCAGAAGGGATATAAGCGATAATCGGAAAAATATTGCACACGTAAAAACATAAAAATTTCACCTATAATATGAGAAAAAAAATTAAAACTGTGTCTCATATTTTACCTTGAAAAAGTTCAAAAATGAGACAAGTCAGGCGAAATATGAGACAGTGATAAAATTCACGTCGGATCGCCGTCTAAACCAAAAATAAGACATTCAGGGTAAAATTGAGACATAAGTTTCTGTTTTTTTTAACTAAAATATAACAAATAAGTACAAATTATTTATAGGAAAACCAATCTACGAACTGACACGACAAAAGTTTCGGTAACGTTTTTAAAAGTTTTATACCACAAATGAAACATAAAACAAGTTTTAATTGTACACCCTGTATTTTATAATTTTTTCTGATAGGTCTTTCAATTCTAAACAAAAATTGTCCTTTGATTTTTTTTCCTAAAGTTAAAAATAACGAAGACATTTTAATTTTGCATATATCTACGCTTTTTAGGAACCGGAAGACCCGGACATTTCCGAATCGAGCGAAAGCGGTCGAGAAAGCCCGATTCCGGATCTAGCAGTCGCACCTACTTTTGCGTTTATGAAAAAATTGACAAAAGACGGTAAGTGGAAAAAAAGTTTGTAGATCAAGAAAAAGCATTCTATTTTCAACTCTTTATCTACGATTTACTGACGTATTAATCAGACAAACAAGTAAAAATCATAGACAATTACGAAATCAAATAGATATATTTTTGTATATTTCCTTTTAGGTGTTAAATCGTCGACAGATCAACCTCCCAATCTGTTAGAAAGAAAAGGTTCTAAAGGTTTCATACGCACGCTAAAGGACGCCATATCCGAGTTCAGGAAATTGCCGAGACAAAATTTGATTCTTGTTGCTACTACTCTCCTTCTGGTACTTTTGTTCTTGTCAGCAGCTGTTTTATTATATAGGATAAACAGAATTCAAAATAGGTACGAAGGCTTTTGGATATTATTCCGATTTTAATGATTTTTAGTACAATCATTCTATCGATCAAAGGGGTGAAGAATCCAAAACTTCCAAATTTTCTGATCAGTAGTTTCTTTTTATTATTTTTTAAATAAAAAACTGACTCTTGGCTCAAACATGTACGGAATTAAATTCAGATCTCTTAAGAACTACTTAAACAAGGCTAGTAATGTATAGCTTGTTTGAAAGGTGTTTAAAATACCTTTTAAATAAGATATTACATGTATTTGTTTTATGGCTATCTAAGACGATTTTACTTATTTTTTCTAGGTTTTCTGTTTCTATTCAAGAAGGAGGTTTTCCAAATAATAATGGAGGTGATGTATATGGGAATCTTTTGAGATGGCAGGCACAGTTACACTCAAAATCAGCTGATGCTGTCAATAATCTTCTTGATTCAAATTTGGACCAAATTTCTAAGGTAACACGCAAAATTTTTAATCTATTTGAAATTCCTTCTTATTTGATACCCCAAGCCTACTTAAGCCTAATTTCGGATATTTATATCAATTAAAAAAAAAACGTGGATAGGGTCAGATACCCAGTGATTGACCAGATAAGTAAATTTTTGAAATAAAAAATGATTTGTGCAGTGGCAAAACAATGATTGGTGCTTTCTGGCTACAGGGACCTTGTTTTTGTCATTTAATTGATAAAGTGGTCAATAACTGGGTACTGGTCAATTACTGGGTAACAAACCCTACTTTTTTTTAAAAAAATTTTTAAATTTATAGGTCAGGCAAAGTCTGGAAGCCTTGTCCATGCTACTAATACAAAGTGAACCGGATTCAGACCAAGTCAAAACTGTTAGAATCCAACAAGAACAAATTTCTAGTCTGCCGGAAAAAAGTTAGCAGGTTAAAAAGTAAAAGTCGTTCAAATATATCAGTATTCAAACTACATACACGGTGTCCCAAAATCGATGTTTTTTGAGTGTTTCGGGTATTTTTAGGAGAGATAGAAAAAGAAAAAGAAAATAAGCTACTATGGTTTTTTTAAAATTCTGCGTTTAGAAACGAGGTCTATAACGTTTTTACTATACAGGGTGTTTCACGAACATGGAAACAGAGGTCTTTTTGGGTATTTAAAGTGCCAATTTGGAGAAACGCTCGGACATGTCGATTTTGTTTGCAAGGGGGACACTTTTTGGCTATCTTGAAATTTTTCTAGCACGAACCCCTTCGAGGGGTATACTTTCCCCTATATTTTGAATAGGGAAAGTGGGTCTAGTGATACCTAGTTTTGAAGGCCTTTTGAATGTCCTTACAACCGTGTAAAAATTTCAAAAATCTATCCACTAGTTTTTGAGATAATTGCCATTAAACCGAGGGGTGAACAGCTCTCACAATCGGTGTACACATTGCTCACAATCTTTCACAATCTTTACACAATCCCTCCCAATCATTCACAATCTGTCACAATCTTACCACAATCCCTCACAATCTATCACAATCTTTCACAATCTTACCACAGGCCTTCACAATCCCTCACAATCTTACCACAGTCCCAGTGGCGTAGGGTGGGGGGGGTTCGTCGCCCCCCGCCCCGAGGGTACTGCCATGGCGCCCCATTGGTACCCGAAACGCCCTAATCGTTATTACGTAGCAGAGCCGGTATATTAAGAGGACGGCAAAGGAAACTATAGACATGATGACCTTTTTTTTAGCTCATACATATACTATACTATAGTAGTGTGAGCTATGGTGATCCTAATTTTTTCGAGAAAATAAAAGTTGCTCCGATTTCAAAAATGTTTATATATCTTTGCGTTTCAGATGATTTTGAAACTTTTTTGTTGCGCCGTCTGTCTGTCTATCTGTCTGTATGTCTGTCTGTCTGTCTGTAACGACCAACGCGCATAACTCAAAAACCGCTTGGCCGATTTTAATGAAATTTGGTACCTAGGCTGGGTTTTGGGCCGAGAAAAATGAACAAAATTCACCGAACACAAACCAAATAAAAGGGTGGGGGTAGATTTCAAAAATTAGAGTTTATGGGGAAATATGGCGTGTGTGATATCAAACGAAAGGTAATTGAGTCTGGAGTTAAACAAAATACATTTTAACTTATTTAAAAAAAAGGGTGGGGGTATATTTCAAAAATTGGAGTTTAAGTAAAAATATGGCGTGTGGGATATCAAACGAAAGGTAATTGAGTCTGGAGTTAAACAAAATACATTTTAGTTTTTTAAAAAAGGGTGGGGGTAGATTTGAAAAATTAGAGTTTAAGTCAAAACATGGCTCGTGTGGTATCAAACGAAAGGTAATTGAGTCTGGAGTTCAATAAAATATACTTCAGTTTTTAGTTATATTAGCTTTCAAGTAGATACACTAAAACTATAGTACCCAGTGTGAGCTTATGTGCCCATAGATTGGCAGAGTATTTTTTTTGGTCGCAAGAATTTTTGATGGGCTGTTCCCCCCGGCCCTTCAGGCACGCTGCGGCGCTGCACAGTCCTCCACAATCCCTCACAATCTTACGACAATCCCTCACAATCTTAGCAAAAAATTGTGGATTTTCACAATCGGTGTACACATTTTGGGTTAGCTGTTCACCCCTCGCATCAAACTTTCAAATTTAACATGGACTGATAAAATAAAATTTAATTAGAATTTTATGATTTTTCGGATTTAATTTTTATTTTATCATTCTATGTTGAATTTGAAAATTTGAAAGCAAATATCTCAAAAACTAATCGATGTATTTTCAAAATTTTTACACGGTTGTAAAGATATTTAAGAGAGCTTCAAAACAAGGTATCATTAGACCCACTTTCCGTATTCCAAATTTAGGGGTAAAGAATACCCCTCGAAGGGGGTTCGTGCTAAAAAAATTTCAAGATAGCCAAAAAGTGTCCCCCTCGCAAACAAAATCGACGTGTCCGAGCGTTTCCCCAAATTCGCACTCTAAAGACCTAAAAAGGCCTCTGTTTTGATGTAAATTTCTTTTTTAAAGAGTTTTTTATTAAGAATCTAACTCAAATTAAATTTCATTTGTTTCAGTTTTTGAGATTAGAGTTATATAAAATAAAATATAAAATTGTTATTTCTTTATAGAATGACCATTTTATTTCTTTGTATATTTTTATAATGTTTGTTTTTATTTTATATTTTAATTTGTTTAATGGGTTTAAACGATTTTAAAATGATGATTTTTAAGAAATAAAAAAAAGTTAAAAACAAAAAAATTAAATATTGAGGACGTTACGTCACTTTAAAGAAAATTTTACACTGATAACAACTTTATGAAACATCTTAAAAACTATAATTGACACATAAAATTCAATTTGACAGTTGAATTCGTTATAAAAGAATTTATAAAAAAGCAATTTAAACTAAAATGAAATTTTTATAAATAAAAATGTTATAGGACCTCTTCCAAAATTAAAAACGGCTTGCCATATCACGAGTCGGTGGTCAGATTTTTTCTATCTCTTCTAGAAATACCTTAAACGCCCCCAAAAACATGGAAGTTGGGACACTCTATAGAAATAGATACCCCCGTAGATACCTATGAAGGCATCCAAACTCAAAAATAGAAATTCAAAAATCCATGATGGATCTGATATCTTCCTAGCCCATTAGGCCACTCCAAGTGAACTTCGAGCTATATCAGCCTTGAAAACAGTTTTTGTAAATATCTCAGAAACCGAAGCTCCTACGAAGTTTTCCTTAATAACATAAATTATTGAGAAGTTTTTTTTTCAATGTTGGAAGCAATTTTAGAAATCATCAGAAGAGAGGCTGTTAAGAATTCTTGTTGTTTTTTCCTTGACGTGTTCTAATATATCAAAACGGGTTCCTTTTAACGATTTTTTCACTTTCGGAAACAGGTTGAGGTCGCAAGGGGCCAATATGGTGGGTGGTTAACGACGGGGATCTTCTTATTAGCTAAAAACTGCTTAATGGATAGGGCATTGTGTGCCGGTGCATTATCCTGGTAGAGCAGCCACGCGTTGTTCTTCCACAAATCTGGACGTTTTTTCCTTACACGTTGCCTTAGCTACATAAATACTTCGAAATATAAATGTTGGTTCACTGTTTGACCCTCACGCGCCCATTCAATAAGAATAACACCTCTAATATCGAAAAAAAAAACGAATGAGCATCGCTGTTATGGATGTGCTGGAGCGCCCTTCTCGTTCATCATCTTTAACTTCTTCACGACCCTCGAAAAAGCTTTTATGCCACATAAACATCATTGCACGAGACATAAACTGCTTTCCGTAGACATCTTTTAGCATCTGAAAGTATTCAGTAGCCGTTTTTTTAAGTTCTACTTTAAATTAATACGTTGCTCAATTTTTTCGTTTGTCATAATTCCGCCAAATGAGCTATGCACGATCCGCTTCAACCCACTGCGTAAGCCAAACTAGTAGAGGAAAGGCGACAAGATTGCGCGCGGTAGTAGAACGCACATCAAGGTGAATAACTCCAACCGCCCGAGGCGTGGAGATTTAAAACCTGTTAGTACGGGGGTCAGTCTTAAAATTTAATTGTCACACCTTGTACAGCGTGTCCCATTTTCGATGGGATTAAATGGGAAACTCGGTTATTATTAAAGATATTGATTTTCTGATTGCACCTTACCGTGCTCTTTTTTTAAACTCTTAAAAATGGTGTAATCAGATTTTTGCTATACCTTGTAGTTTCGCTAATACAGGGAGTTTTTGAAAAAATTGCATTTTTATTAATCCTTTATATCTTGCTTATTTTAAAAGATATTTTTATTCTGTAAAACCTTTTCTATGGCAACTTTTCTAAGGGAACATAATGACGTTGTCAGTTTTTTAAAATATTGTTTAGTTTTTGAGATATGGTATTTATCATAAAAAAATTAAATATGGACCTGTATTTTTTTTATCAATATTTTGATTGGCTTCATGCTATTATTATCACAAAATAATAAAAATTTAATATTTTTTTTTGTTTTAAGATTTAAAAAATATATTTACTATTTTTAAAAAAAAATTAGTCCGAACCTGGAAATTTCCATCATAAATATAAATTAAAAATTGCTAGTTGAACAAATTTTAGTTTAAATGTTTTGATACTAAGCGAATTAAAATGGTTTTACGTTAATTTAAGGAGTTATTTGAAACAAAGTCTACGACAAATACAAAAAATAATAACTAATTTTTCTTTAATGGTCCAAATGTTCAAACTGATTGCCATTATGTGTGAGACATTGTTGGCATTTTTGAGAAATTTTTCTTAACGCATTTTGCTTAATAATATTTTTGCCGTTTAAATCTTGGGATTTTGTTCAATTGTGAATAAAGCAGTCAAAAATATTGCATTTTTCAAAATCTGGATATGGTCGATTTCTAGCCATTTTAGAATAATTTTGAGTGAGCTATTGTTTTTCCATGTTGAAGTTACTTTCATGAGTTGCTGTGCTACCATCAAATAATTTGGTTTTTTACTTTATTTATAAATCTTTTCATTAACGTTTCAAAGAAGATAAACTAAAAATCATCCAACTAGTGTGTCTTGAATTTTTTAATTTATATTAACGTTGGAAATTTCCAGGATTGGACTAAAGTTTTTTTAAAAATGTATTAAATATTTTTTCATTCTTAAAACAAAAAAATATTAAAGGTGTATCATTTTAAGATAATAATAGCATGTAACCAATCAAAATAGTAATAAAAAAATCCAGGTCCGTATTTAATTTTTTTATGATAAATACCATATCTCACAAACTAAACAATATTTAAAAAAATTGACAACGTCATTATTTTGCTCTAAAAAAGTTGCCATAAAGAGGTTTTTACAGAATAAAAATATCTTGTAAAATAAGCGAGATACAAGGAATTATTCAAAATGCAATTTTTTCAAAAACTCCCTGTATTAGCGAAACCACGGGGTATAGAAAAAATCTGATTACACCATTTTTAAGGGCTGAAAAAAAGAGCACGGTAAGGTGCAATCAGGAAATCGATATCTTTAATAATAACCGAGTTTCCCATTTAATCCCATCGAAAATGGTACACGCTGTACACCCAAATAACACATTTTCGGTGTTATCTCCAAAAAAAACAATACCTTCTCTACCTATTGCTGAGCGGGCTAGGAAGGTAATAATGATAATGTTCAAAAATCTCAAAAATTAATTGCCAAAACTTGTAAAAACATAATAAAAATGTTGCCATATAGGTATTGATGATACATTTTTAGAAAAAAAAATTGAAACTAAATATGAAATAGCTCAATCACATTTTCTAAAAAAAATCCAGTTGTAGAAATAGTTTTCAATTTTTAAAAATGCACTAGTCCTAAAAAAACATAGCTCAATTCTAGAATTAATTAAAAAATATACAGGGTGTAAAAGGAACGACTCAAAATATTTTATTGGGTGCTAAGCTAACTGTGGTTAGAAAATGTAGTATAATTTTTTTTTTGATAAAATGACAACTTGAGCTTAAGTCAAAGTTACCTCCAAAAATAGCAAATTTTTTTTTAAACTTTTTTTTTGCATACAAAAAGTTTTAAAAAATATCAATGATATGTTACTGTTATATCTACCTAGGGACTTGTTCCTAATAACATAAAACATCAACAAAAACTAATATGACATTTATAAAAGTATATAACCAAAAAAACACGTTGTCCTACAAAAACTTTCCTCATTAATTTTTTTCAAAATTGTTTGTACATCGGATTATTGTACCTATTTTGGTATAACAAATTTCATATTTTTACTATTTTTTAAAAAAAGTTATAACTAAAAAAATCGTCAACTTTGATGCTATGTATGACCTCCATTTTAACTTTTTTCCTTATTCTCACCTCCTCTATCAGGCATTAAAATATTGTGAGTCATACTACTTACACCCATAGGTAACAATAGTAATAAGCAAAACACAATTTTTTTAAATTTTCGCTTTTTTAGTAAGTACTCAAACTTTATCCAACAATTTTGGTCACCAAAAATTTTTTTTGTGATATCATTTTAAAAATATTTATAGAAATGAAACAGGTTCCGGGAGTTTTTAGTAGAAAAATAGGGTGCAATATTAAAACTTATTCCGTTATTTTAATCTTAGTTTAGTAAAATTTGTTAAACACTGGTGATCAAAAACAAAAATCTGTATAGATAAATTTTTCCTTTAAAAAAAAGACAAGTAGTACCCCATATTTAAACGAAATACAT